>CM069448.1:10813040-10915234 GCA_035610835.1 Ophiura sarsii | reverse complement strand
CTACTTGTACTACCTAGAAAAGAGCGGTGTTCGAGCCACTCTGTATAGCGAGCGGACATCACTCTGATGTGAGAGTGAATAGCTGGACCATTTGTTCGCTCTTTCAGAGCTAAAACCCACTCGATTAGAGTTAAATCATATTCACTCAAAATTTAGAGTGATTGTTCACTCTTTCACATTAAGAGTGTAGAATTTCTTCTCATTTTTATTCTCTGTATACAACGTGCAGGTCTATACAGTGAATGTAGTACGCCGTGGTTCGGAGAGTCACCTAAAGCTGTTGGTCCCGTATATTCAGACTCTTCACCCTGAACATGTTAAATAGTTGTAATCGTTCAGAGTAGGGGATCATCCCCCAATCTTGTTCAAAACCTGTTGGGACACTATACAAAGCAGATTTTCTTGCAGATTTGCATTTTTTAATCATAAATCATAAAGATCTTCTAAGTTACAGATCGATACGATTCCTAATTACTTCAAAATCATGATTTGAAAATAGATTGTAACGAGCGGTACAATCTATTTTTTCAAATTTTACTCTAAATTCACTCTAAAACTATGATTTTGAGGTTATTAGGAATCGTATCGCTCTGTAACTTGGAATATATTTATGATTTATGATCAGAAAAGTAAATCTGCAAGAAAATCTGCTTCCAATTTTTTTTTTTGAGGATTGAGGGCATCCCCTGGAAAAGATCACATAATATACCTTTAACTTAATTTGTTCTGAATTAGACATTTCAGACCAATTTTAAGCTAATCTTAAGTGATTTTGACATTAAAAGTCAACAATTTTAAATGTTTGGGGGACAAAATGGGGTGGGCTTGGGCTGACTGGGGGGCCAAAGGTTGTGACTTGGCATTCTCCCCCCCCCCCCCCCACCCCCCCCCCCACTCATGCGCCTGTAATTTTACTGGAAATCAGGTTTTTTGCACCTATGTAATACTTGGGGCATATACTCACCATCATGTAAACAAATTCATGATTGGGTCATTTTGATGTAGATCACAGAAACTGGGAGGGGGGGGGGGGGGGGGCAAAGGTTAGTGCTACCACTGAAAAAAAAGTGGGCAAAGACAGCAAAAGTAAATTAAATAAATATAATTTCATATGAAACATGAAGAATAAGTAGACAGAGCCAGGGAAATACAATATTGCAACAACAAAAAATTAAACTCAAAGAACCAGGGCAAAAATTATAATAAGCAGTAAAGGAATCCTGCTCAGCAATTGAGGACCCTAGATCTAAAAGGGGGGTTAAGTCACAATCTTGTGAAATTGTAGTTAGTATCAGTTTTCTGCTACAAGGAGGATCTCTGCACCCTCTGTTCAAATGTTAAAGTTAAGTCATGCGGTAAAGCTGTGTAAGAGTCCATGGGAGGTAAAACCTGAGTGGGTTAAAGGCATATTATGTGATCTTTTCCGGAGAGCGCCCTCTATTCATTTTTTTTTTAGAAAGTAGATTTTCTTGCAGATTTACATTTCTGATCATAAATCATACATACATTCTAAGTTACAGAGCGATACGATTCCTAATTACCTCAAAATCATGGTTTTAGAGTGAATTTTGAGTGAAAATAATAAACTGTCGGATTATTCGACAGTTTATTTTCACTCTAAAATCATGATTTTGAAGTAATTAAGAATCGTATCGCCCTGTAACTTGGAATGTATGTACGATTTATGATCAGAAATGTAAATCTGCAAGAAAATCTTCTTTCAATTTTTTTTTTGATGTTGAGGGCGTTCCCTGGAAAGATCACATAATATACCTTTAAGTCCACACATGGACACAATGAAACCAAGTTTTTGCCATTTTTCTCAATGTGACTTTAGATCTAGGGTCCTCAATTAGAGCCTGGTCAGACACAAACACTTTGGTATAAACAGTAACACTGCAAAGCTAAATCTTCAGAAAAACTGGTGGTTTGGACTTTAAAGGGGCACTGAGAGATATTGTATCGGAGTGCGCCTGTAATTTTACTGGAAATCAGATTTTTTGCACCTATGTAATACTTGGGCATTAATTATACTCACCACCATCTGAAACCCTTTAAATACCCCCATTCGCCGTCAATCATGTAAAATTTCACCATAAATGTATCAAGTTGTACAGGGTGAATCAAAAATATGTACATGGATTGAAATTGCCCTTTGACCCTGATGTGTGCATTGAACCAGGAAATTGTTGTTGTTTTATATAACATAAAATAATTGAATCTACATGTAGTTCATTTTGAAAAAACCTGAAAGTAATCGACTGAAAATGAGTAAAGTGTGGCAGGTTTTGTAAGCTGATTATTTTTCACCATTCCAATGGAATTTACAAAGTTAAAGGGGATGTGCACCTTCGTATAGCCTCCGTAAAACTGCCGTAACTTCTTCATTATTCATTTAATCTAGATAAAAGTATACATTTTTTGCAGGAAAGGGTTCAATGAATCCAACTATGATCATGAAATTGACCATTTTGGAGAAAATTATAAAAAACACGTTTTTTTGACCCATTTTAGGTTTGGAAAAGATAACTCAAAAATATATTTGTCAAATTTTGTCATACTAGTTTTATTATATTCGTCATACAATTCCCTAGGAATTTTTTTTTTTTTTTTTGAAAAAAAAAATTATTTTTTGAATTACAGACCAAAAGGTGTTAAAAAACATGATTTTTTACCTCCAAACTCGTGAAAATCACAATTTTTGGTAAAAAAACACTGCACATTTTTTGGAACTTTTTGGTCGATAATTCAAAAAATAATAAAGACTTAAAAATAAAAGATTCCTAGGGAATTATATGAGGAACATAATAAAACTAGTATGACAAAATTTGACAAAATATATTTTGAGTTATCTTTTCCAAACCTAAATTGGGTCAAAAAACATAATTTTCTCCAAAATGGTCAATTTCATGATCATGGTTGGATTCATTGAACCCTTTTCTGCAAAAAAAATGTATACTTTTTATATAGAGTAAATGAATAATGAAGAAGTTACGGCAGTTTTACGGAGGCTGTACCTGAAGGTGCACAGACAGCCCCCTTAAGACATCAAGACAAGATTGAGAATTTTCTATTTTAACTTTTATAATTGAATTGTCTGTTTGACTCTCATAAATTGTATATTTTCAGGGCACATTCTTGGGACGCTACAAGCACTTTCTTGATATAATTGATCCAAGAACTCTATTTACGTCAAAGGTAAGATTTGATTATAAACACCTACACATACTCTGACTGACATAACTTTGGTACCCATGCGTGTGAAAAAAGGTTTTTGCTGCAATTAATTTCAACTGCGAAATCACAAAAAGGTGGTGTCTTTTTTCATTTGAGAATTTCCTGAACAAGGATAGAGAACGTGGCATATTAACTGTATCAGTCTACAACTATTGAGGGGGGGGGGGGGATGAGATTGCGTGAATTCTGTGCTAAAGAAGGGGTATGCCGTAGTGGCATTCATTTACAATTATACTTTCGAAAAAACGAGTCACAGGTCAATGTGACATTTTTCTTTACGTATTGCTAAAACATACCTCATGTTTCATATCATTTGAAAAGGGTGATTTTAAAGGCATGTGATTTAATTAAGCCCAAATAATTGTGATTTAACTGGCAAAAAGGGTTTTTCACACTAGACCAACAAAATAAGAGGGGTATTTGTAATTTCTTTACAACGATATCGGGGCACCAGTCTAAAAAAAATGATATTAAACTATGAGAAGATCCTATCCTTTCATTCCAGTTATTTTTCTTACCCCAAAAAAATGTAGTGCTCCTAAGGGGGTTGGGAATAATGAATACCCTCTGACCTTACTGCACAAAGGAAGTATAGATGTTTTCCAAAATATACATTGAATTGGGATAAACAAAATGAAAACATCTTTATAGACTACTGTGTCCGAATGGTTTCAAATTATTTTGTTTTCAAATCATTAGATATTGGCTCAATCTCTCTCAACTAAAGTGTATACATGTAGATACAAGAAGAAATTATGTTGTTCAAATTATCAGGAAAAAAATTGTTCATTACTTATAAAAGAATTGATGTGGTGGGGGGGGGGGGGGGGGGGGGGGGGGGGGGGGGGGGGGGGTAGGGTTAGGGAGGGGATCAACTATCCTTGGTGTAAGACATTCATAAGTTAGACTAGTGTCAAGACCCCAATTATGGAATAAATCTGTGTAATCCTTTAATCAATCTATAGAGGATTTTGGGCTAGGTTAATTATGTGCTGTCTTTCACCAAGGATAAACATCAACTATCTACTGCTTCTAGAGAAATTTCTTTTAATTTTGAATCAAATTTGACTTTATATTTTGAAGCAACAACTTGACGATGCCATCGGATTATTAGACAACTACAAGAATGGTACAAGGCCTGAAGGTACCACTGATGAGCAGCTATGGAAAGCGCAAAAAGTAAAACAGGCAAGTTACAGATTAAGAGAATGATAGGAAACAGGTAGGAAGCTGATATAAAACTCATGTTTTTATATTGTAAAATTGTTGCAATTCAGATGTTATTCTGCTATAACAATTATGTTAATAAACCTTTTATGTATGTATGTATGTATGTTTTAGACCACTAAATTGCGAAATTGGACCCCATAGAGTGATTTTTTCTTAAAGATGATCGATCACATTCCCCCATCAAAAAGTGAGAAAAAAATAGGTAGTTGAATTTTCATTTCATTTCATATCTATTTAGCCAAATCAACATTGCACATTAAAACACATATGCAGATGGAACATACAATAATCAAATATAATAAATATAAAAAGACAATAGTAAAAACACAGACAGAAAGCATGTTGATAAGACCAAGGATAGCCCAAAAAGTCTCGATTTTCCAAAATATGCCCATGGAGTTGACCAGTGGCGTAGCCAGGTTATTCCTATTGGGGGGGGGGGGGGACCAACACATTTTTTTTTTGACTTTACACCTATTTTTGGCACGATTGAGGTACATTTTGGCTCTAAACAAGCTTATACTAAAGAATATTGCATTTAGGTGACTGCTATGCGCGTGTACTTTTGATCATCATAATTCCATGATTCCTCTGGTCAAATGAACCGACAGTGCCAATCTCATCCGACACGACGTAAATATTGGGGGGGGGGCGATCGCCCCCTCTGGCTACGCCACTGGAGTTGACTACCTCTCTGACGAGCTTGAAAAATGTCGCCGTAATCCCCAATGTTTCCAGTAAAATCACAAATTTGAAAGATCTCTCAAAATTTACCTCAATGATATTCACAGTTTATAGTCAGGGTGCATGTAGGTGATGTCCCATTAATCATAATTAATTTAAAAAAATCATAGGCATGTACGCAATGGTATTACTGTCAAATCTTTTAAATTGCGGATTTTGTGATGCATACTTTCCGATTTTAGTTTTAAACACCGTCCTTAAGGGTAGGGGATACCCCATTTAGTGTAGTGCACCCTTAACTAACCTTAGAAACAAAGTTAACTATTACTGTGTGCATGTTGTATGTTTACAGGCTTTGATACATCCAGATACAGGGCAGAAGATACTAATGCCATTTAGAATGTCAGGTAAGTTCATAGAAATAAAAGGGGAGACATATCTGGGGCCATCCACTATTGTTATTGTCTATTGCACTGTATGTTCAAAAATCCAGATACAGGGCTGAAGATACTTATGCCATTTAGGATGGTCTGGTAAGTTCATACAAATCAGCAGCACACAAGTAATGTGAAACCTCATTAACACAAAGTCTGTAAACACAAAATTCCTCATAATACAATGGGTTTTTCAAGTCCCAAGCTTATAATTATTTTACATTATTACTTAATCTAATAACACAAATTTCTGTTAACACAAACAAAAATTTGAGGCCCAAGCAACTTTGTGTTAACGAGCTTCCAGTACTGTAATTGAATGGAATGAAACACGCACTATGCAGAAGTAATTGATGCACATAAATTTGACTGCTTGCGTGCAAAGATATAAAATATGGTTTGCATGCGGGTCATACCATTTTATTTTCAATTACCCAGCACCTGTGTACTATTAATGAATCACAGCTGTTTGATTGGAGTATATCTGGTATACATATTAATAAGGTTATGAATTATGAAAAGAGGTCCTACACATGTGTATACACAGATGAACTCTGTGTCCCCTAGGTGACATCAGCACTTATCGTTTAGTAGATGTACATACTGCAACTTCATTGGTTAACACGTATGAAATCTGATCCATATTGTGTAAACTAGAAAGTCAAACCACACGATATATTCCATATCGTCGATTAACCGCGTCACTAGATGGCGCGGTATGATCGGGAAAGATATAACGCATAAAGCAATTGATTTGCGTCTGCGCAGGTCTGTGGAAGAGTTGCTTAAAATATGACACGTAAATAAACAAATAACATGGCGGATCATTTAAACGCAACCGAGTCAATTTCTGTTACATTCTGAGGCCGAAATAGACCGCAGAAAGGTCTACCACACACCGAAAAATAAATGATCTGCATTTAACATAACCAGACATGTTTTTCGCGATGATTTTATGGAGAAAGGTGACAGCGCAGAGCCTGTTAAAGGGTTGAATTTTACAGAGGTAAGGAAGGGAAGAGAATTCAGCGCCTTGCTCTAGTATTGTTTGAAGTTTAGTTTTCCACGAGTGTTTAAATACCATTTTTATTGGTGATTAAACGATAAATTCATTATCCCCTGCATGTTCACACAATACAGAAAAAATACCTATGGTTTGTGCCATATCACATTCGGCCTGCAGCCTCATGTGATATGACATGCCAAACCATAGGTATTTTTCCGTATTGTGTGAACATGCAGGGGATAACTAAATACATAGTCTATTCATTGCATCACAATATCATGCTTGTCATTCAAATGCGATGACATTTTTACTCATGTGACTAGAGAAGATTGTCAACTATGGTGCATATACTTTAATATGACTAAATTACATATTGACTTCGCCTTCCAACTTGACGTGAATTAGATAATAGAGTTACTCTAAAGTACACATTTATCAACTATACAGCCATTTTGTGGTATATCCGTGGTGTAAGACGTTCATAAATGAGACTACTGTAAAGACCTCATTACAGAATAAAGCTGTATAATCATTTAATCCATCAATAGGATTTTGTTCTAGGTTATTTCTGTGCTGTCTTACACCAAGGATAAACACATTTTCTTATGTCTGGCATCATGGTTACTCTGTTTCAAGTTCATTTATGGGTAATGTATGCCCAGTACCAGGGTCAAATTTTAATTTTTGAGGGCACCCAATTTCAAGGCCACTGAACAAATTTATGACGGGGCACTAAGGCCAACATATGGTCAAGAATACCTTGAAAGTTACTGCGGGCTAGGCCACCAAGGCAAAACCTCAAAGGGAACGGCAATAGGCTTAGTGAAATTTGAGCCCTGCCCAGTACTTGTTATGGGTACTGTGAAAGTACCATTGAAATACCACCAAAATAGCTGCACAGTGCCAAATATTGGTACGTGCTTCATGTGTAAGTCCCAAGTATGTAAATGAGGTCACTCTTAATAATGTAGTAGTCACTTATACCTCACAGGTAGTGTACAGTTCCCATACAGGTACTAAGCATGTATACTATACCTGTACAGGTACTTGCAGCCGGCTGATGGAAGTCACATAATATTTGCGTCATATAAAACTAGACTAGCCATACAAATAATATTTGTTGCTCGCTGAATTGTCTCTTTGAATTTTTATTCGCACCAAGGATATTTATTTTTTTCTCATGCTTTTATTCCTCTAGGATACATACCATTTGGCACACCAATCGTCGTAGGTCTGCTGTTGCCTGGTCAAACACTTTATACTACATTATTTTGGCAGGTAAGTTCAGTTGAGTAATATGTCACAGTACAACTGCACACAATGGGTCACATTGAATTTGATCGATCATGTTCTGCGTGAAACCAAACTGAAAAAAATTCTATAGCAAAAAATGTCATCTGTTGAAAAAATCATCTGACACAAATTGTTATAACTTATATTTGTATGCATAAAAGTTCAAAACATACAGCCATAAAAAATATTGCGTTTCATTATCGCAAAATTAGCTTGGTGCTTTTGGTGCTCGTCAGCATGCATTTGGTAAAATTATATCATATCACGGTTGATCTTTAAGATTGACAGCGTGCTGTTGCACTGTAAATCATCCTTTGAAGAAAACCATTGGTTTGTGAGGTTTATGTTAAACATTGATTTGTCCTTGTTTCTCGTTTCAGTGGTTAAATCAGAGTCATAATGCATGTGTCAACTTTGCAAACAGAAATGCGACAAAGGTAAGATAAATAGTTCAAATTAAATGAAATATTTCTAAATAGAGATGGTTTCTGTAGTCAAATGTAGCCTACAATGTGCAATGAGACTGGGAAACAAGGATGGGGTGGGGCTACCAATGTAGTTAGACTCGATCCTTCGTGTCTTCCTTATTTTACACACTGCCCCTGTGAGGGTGCTCAAATGTGAAGACTGGAAAAAATACAGTTCCAAAAGTGTGCGCTGATAAACTGCTGAATATACATGAGCTTATTTATTTACCATCATGCCACCACAGATGGTGATGCCACAGTGCGCCAGTAGTTTCATGCGGCGTTATACACTGCGTGATGCGATAGGGCGCACGACTTGCCTCCTGTGGCTTGGCAACGTGACGATTGTTCGACGCACTGCCTTTGAATTTGACCTGGGTGGTATTACTGTTGTTGCTGTGTACAAATGCGCGTGCTCGGTATTTGTTATTCATATATGCTAAATACTCGTGGAATTCCACGGCTAAATACTCATGGAATTCCACGGCTAAATACTCATGGAATTCCACGAGTACCTGCACACTATTTCGCCGTGTTCTTTTCCCAGTCCCCCTTTTTGGTCAGCCATTTTTAAAGATGGCAGCCATATAGAGGGACGCGGGGACCCAGTCTACCAATGTAATGCTGGGTAATATTTTAGCATCCAGAAGGTTATATTAGGTTAACCTAATCCAGTCGTACCACAAAATACTACGCTAACACTGCTTTTCCTTCGTCTATCACGTTGCCTCATCAAGGAAGTGCATAAATTATGACAATTTTGTTTTTTAAAACAGACTTGGTATGTTATGATCATATCACTCGCAAGTGTGAGTTTCTTTGCCTGATCGGTAGTTTAAAGCAATATCATGTGATCTTTTTCAATTTTTTATACATATTTTGTTCTCTCTTATAATAAAGTTTGACTTATCAGGAAAGACCTTCCTAGACTAATTAATCTAACTCTACTGTATTTTCTGGGAAAAACCCATCAGAGAACTTCACTAAATCATAATGGAAATCCGTTCCCAATTTATTCATATTTGTTTTGATTTTCATCATAAGGCATTCCATACTACTCTGTTCACTTGTGTACAGTTGTGATCATAGCCGGAAACATTGTAAACGGGGTTAACACAGTTTCAAACCATGGAATTCTATTTACACTCAGAAAATAACTTGTCGGAGCAAACCCAACAGTTTATTTCAACATGTTCAAACCCAGATTTTGAAGTAATTAGAAATCATATTGCTCTGTAACTAGAAGATCTTTACGATTCATGATAAAAAAAAGGCAAATCTGCAAACAAATCTGCTTTCAAAGTAAAATCAGGGATATAGGGTGTCACTTGGGAAAGATCGCAAAATAGGACTTTAGATAAAAATCCACCTGCAACAGTAAAAGAATTAATCAATTTGATGCATTATTTTTTCAAGATATCCCATCTACAAGTGTGAATTGTGTGTTCATTTTCTATTTACTGATTGTTTGTAAACATCTTTTTATTTTTGTTGCGATAAAATAAAATGCTTTGATCCTCTTTTTTCAGGAAACATCTGCAAAGAGGTTTCTAATGGGGTATGGAGGAGCTGTTACAAGTGCATGTACTATTGCTGTAAGTAATCTCAATAAATATCTTTAAGGTGACCAAAAAACGACAACCCTGTTTATTTGTAGAGGGGGGGTCAATATTTTCACCAAAAATCAAGAATTTCCAAAAATGTTCAATCTTTTAAAGAAATGTTTAAAATTATGTAAAAAAAAAAAATTAAAGTTAGAAATAAATTGGGTTAGTGGGGCCTGTACAACAGGGTTTTTGTCGCCCTGTTCTATGGGCGGACTGACCTCTCATGCTGGGTTGGGCGGTCAGGCTTCTCACAAAATATCCAAAGGTTTTGCTGTTTTTTGACAAATTAATAATTGATAAACTCACCTTTTTGTAGTTTCCTCCTGAATCTCGCTGTAAGTCATCAGTCCAAATTTATCATCCGCTTCCATGGCCACCTGAATGAATGCTTTGTAACAATATTTTGCTTTATTACACCTCATAAATATTCATGAGATAATAGGCATAAATACTGCAATTTCATTGGTCAATTGAGCTGGCCACAGTGATAATAAATTGAGCTATTGAAGAAATTGAGCTATTTCCCGTGTGGTAGTTTTGGCTACTTCCCTACAACCTCATCCCCAGAGTCACAGTGAGGTGTAATAAAGCAAATACTACATGGTATGATCGGGGCAATAGGGCACACTATTTTCCCTCGGTACTGGCTACAGGCCTACCACCCCTCACCCTCCGGGTTCGGGGTGGTAGGCCTGTAGCCAGTACCTCGGGAAAATAGATTGCACTATTTGCCCTATAACCATGTAGTATTTGTATACTATCCAACACCAACCCCTTAAAATGTGCATATATACACATACATTGTACTTGATACTCCACCTAACATTTAGAGAGTAGAGAATAAGTGTTCTACCTTAGTTTTCAGCCACAATATCAACTACTACATAATGATATTTGCCAATTTGTACTAAAACAGCCCAACATTAAGTCAGTTTTATTATTACCTTGTAATTGACCTTCTTATTTTGCTATCCCCCTATTTATCTACTTATTATCTTTTTGATTTGTAGGTTAGTCTGAATTTGTTAATTGGAAAAGCCAGTAGATTTAGTCCTGGAACACGCATGATGATTCAGCGATTTGTGCCTTTCCCAGCCGTAGGTAAGCTAGCTTTACTCCACTCATCCTGTATGCAGTGACATTAGAGTGTACTCCAGGGATCCAGTTGTTAATCGGAGGCTTATGCTAGCATATTAACCTATGCAAGTGAAGGGATTATTATGACCCGATCACTTTTTTGGGGCTATGATTTTTTTTCACATCAAGATATTTTGGTATCAGAAGAATCCCCATATGTTTCTCATTATGTCTGTAAAATATTAGAGGCCAGAAATGTTTCATTTGGAAATTATAGGCTAAAATGTGGTGAATTACTGCCAAAGGTGGTTAACCACCAACCAGTCTGTGTACTACTCAATGGGCACATGTCTTTTGACCTTGCGCTTCTAAAAATAGAACCATTGGAGTTATGCAATTCAAACTTTGGAATGCAACAATTTTAAGGATGACCTTTCATGTAAAATAGAAAACATCAAGTTGAAAATCGGGTCATCTACCTTTAATATGTGATGCGCAGTTTTCAGTATATGACATATTCATCTATCCTGACTGAAACAACTTATTTCAGCTTTTAATGAAATGGGTTATATAAAAGTTACTCACAAGTTTATAACTGCTTTATTGCTACAAACCACTCGAATGGGTTAGGGTTATTGAGCCACTAATCATGTTTCTATAATTATCCCTAACCATGCCAAATCCAACAGAAGCCCTGCGCAGGTGGACCCCATTCCCCAATCTCATTACGCAATCACACACAAAGGTACATCTAGACTCCGAAAAAGACATTTTCTGGGAGAGCGACCCCTTCAGGCGCGTTCATACTTCCGAAGTTGGGTTTTCACATTATATGTAATGCTTACACATGTTCTAACTACCTGCTGAAATCATAGAGCTTAATTTGCATATAAACTTGAACTTTCACATAACTTCATAAATTTGATAATTTTGATGTATATATGATGTGATCAAGCGAAATGTCACATGTCTGCAGTTTTGAATTTTTATATTTGTCCATCATTCAAAGGCAGGTGAAAATTCTACAGTATGGTCCAAACCCTACTAAAGTCAAACTTCTAGTTTTAAAGTTACAAACAGTTTACCAACTGAGAAAACAAGGTAAAACATAAGAATTTGTCACTTCTTTTTACCTATAACTCAAAATCAATATTCCCAACATACGACTCATTCCACTTGATGGTGTCACATATCTACAACTCTGCATCGAAATAACATATTAATCTAAATCCAATTTTAATCCGGGGGGGGGGTCAGTGAACATACCAGACGGGTACACATGCACGTCCAATCACCCCTGAAATAGACCCTAAATGGCGTAAACCAGAACACTATTTTGATACCCCTAAATGGCGTAACACATACAAACCCTACCCTAAACGGCGTTACCAATACTCAATAATGCACCCCTAAATGGCGTAATATATAGTAATGCTCAAAATAATCTTAATTCATAATCATGTGACATTCATACAGATATGCATGTGATATGCAATTTAAGTAGGGAAATATTGAAAATATTTTCAACATTTGCATGTTTATTAAAAAGTCACACATACAACCCCCTAAACGTCGTTACCCCGATGCTGTAATGGATACCCTAAAGTGCGATGCCCCCTAAAAGTACCCCTTTTTCAGAAAGACGTCGTGTGGTGAAATCTGGACCCTTTTCGACATTTTTTTTGTGGACGCGGATGCGTACCCGCTTGGTATGGTCACTGACCCCCCCCCCCGGGTTTGAATCATGTCCAGCATTAGTAATCTTGTGACCTGAAGCAACGTTATGACCTCCCTGTTTCAAGTGACAAAGAGATTTAATCAAATTATGAAAAAGTGGAAACATTAAATGGCCTTCAGAAAAGCTAAGAGATTGTCTTGTATTTCCATTTGTATTGACTGTTCATAGAAATCATGACATGAGGGAGTTTTTCTATGGTCCCACACTACCAAATGAGTTCCCTATTGCTTTGTGTGGTTAAGAGGTCAAGTTCATGTTAATTTTTTTCACCTTTATTGACGATCAAGATGTCTTCTGCTTAAAAACAATCACTTTTGTGGAAGGCAAATGGCATTTTTTCCCCTACGGGCCAATAATATCTATCTTAGGTATGACATGCTGCCTATATCCTAAGATCAGGGATTTTAGCTCTAAATTGGTGGAAACACTGAAATCATGTAAATTGATACCATTCCATGTGGAGGAAATAACCTACAAATGCCAAATTATGAACATTTAGGTACATTTACAGCACTGTTTACCTTTTCTAGGATGTTAAATGTAGACTTATGATGGGGTTTATCTTAATTTCAAACACTGCCGGGTATTGCCAGAATGCAAAATATTATTTGATGGTGTGCACCCCTCTAAATGAGGTAATAATTTCTATTTTCATTTTTTTTTAAATCTCTGTTTGCCCCTTTAAATAAACAACACTTCAACATGTCCTATTTTGTTTCTAGCTATGGCTAATGTTTGCAATGTTACCCTGATGAGATTCAATGAGTTATGGGATGGTATTGAGGTACAAGATCGTGACGGCAAAACTGTCGGAACGTCACGTATTGCAGCAAAGATGGTATGTATCCGTGCTGAAAATGTTCAAGAAAGTAAAGGCTCTAAACTTTCATTGATTCATTGTGAAACTTGGTCCATTTTCATTCATTCTTGGCCATGTGGTATATCACGATATCACACAGAGTGAGCTTGCTGTATGTACGCCTAACACAAACAGTTCCAGACCAGGGACTTTATTGTTGGTTAATCCAAAATCAATAATCGGTACAAAAAATCTGAGATATACATTAAATGAGCGAATTTCTTCTCCGTAGTTTGATATCGCATCCATATAAAAAGTTATGATGGTTTAAATAACTGCAAATAACGAAAACAAAGTTGCACTAAAATTGGGATTCTATGAGATATCATTGCTTTAGTGTGTGATTATGCAGTGAAAATACTCCCTGTTGCTGCCTGTAACCTATCCAGATTCCTAACTGGTTCAGATAGCGCACAGTTGACAATACAAATCAATGACATCCTATAGAGAACCAATTATAGTGCAACTTTGTAGTTAGGCCGCTTAGGCTTAGGCATGGCTATGGAAATCATCATAACTTTAAAAGTATCCATTCGATTTCTTTATGAATGCGGTATAAAACTACAGAAAAGAAATTTACTCATTTAGTGTGTATTTTTTGTTTTTGGAACCAATTATTGATTTTGAATTAGCCAACATCAAACCACCTGGTCTATAACTTTTTGTGTTAGGTGTATAGCAATACATTGTGCCACATGACAAAGCAGAGAATCACAGTGAGAAACATTTACACAGCCATTTTCTTATGCTTGGCATCGTATGGTTACTCTGCTGCCTGTCCCTACATGGGTATTGTTTGAAGTACTAGTGAGTGAAGTACTACCAAAGTAGCTGCACTACCATTAACTCTGCTACTGTGTGATTACTTTGGTTGTACCGCACAGATACTGTACAGTTCCCATATGTACTTAGCATACAATACCTGTACATGTACTGACAGACGAGAAACCAGGATATGGGCATAAGAAAAAGGCAGTGTAGATGGCTGAGTAATGAATCAAAAGTGTCTTTGCCCTTTATATACGCCCGGGGGGGGGGGGGGGCCCAGTCAAACATAATAGTGTACACAGACGTGACCAAAAAACCGCGTAAAAAGGTGTGTTTTTTCCGTGTTGGACACGTCACACGCTTGACACGTTAAGGGTATCAAAAACGCTGATTTTCAAGAAAAAGGGTGGCTTAAAATACCGGTCGAACATGTTTAGGGTAACTTGTTTTGTTCCCTGTTCCCAAATAGGCAAATAGACAAAACTTGTTTAGGGGTCATATTCTGGCAAGAACTTGTTTAGGGGTCAAAATTTGCAAGGAAAGCGCACTAAAAACTTGCTTAGGGGGTAATTTTGCTTGCAGGGTAAAACTTGTTTAGGGGGTGTCTGGAAAAAATTTGGTCACGCGTGTGTACACCATTATGTTTGACTGCCCCTCCCGGGTATATACGCTACTTGCACGGTACAGATGGAACCATTGAAAGCGAGGCTCTCCCCTCACCACGCACTATCACACCACACTGCGTCATGGTTTCACGCAGGTTTGTGCAATGCGGTTGGGCGGGCGCGCGTGCTAAGGGGAGAGCTTTCATTCTACAATGGCGATTGCGTGCAAGGAACGTATATAGTGTGTATCATCAGCTCAAATAGCTATTACCAGCCAAGTAAAGATTGCAGTTTTTTTGATTGATCTATTATGACAGTATTAAAAATAGAAAACTGTTATTTATAGATCAATACATGCATGTTTGTTGTTTCAAGAGAAATAAGGCAAATGAAAGCACGCGTGCTGATGTTGATGTATAGATAATGGCTTTACCTCGTTATTTTCCCCGAAACAACTCATACGCATGAATTTACCATATTCATACACAACAATATTAATAGAAATTTACAATTTTGTGAACTTTTACCATCTTTAATATAGTTTCAAATAAATATGTCAACAAGTTTGGTAACACCTGCAGTAATAAAAGTAGGCAAACCCATCCTGCGTGAACTACAGATCAAAACATAGTGCATACTTCACATATGGATGGTGTGCACGCAGAGTGCTAGACGTTTTCAATGCACTCCGCATATTTTAGTTTCCTGCTTTCCCCATTGGTTTGTATCTATACACTCTTAGTAGTTATGAACCAATAAGGAAGCAAGAAACTAACATTTGTGATATGCATTTAAAATGTCTAATTGCACTCCGCATGCGCGCCATACAATGCGCGCTCCACACATTTTGTTTTTCTTCGTTGTTCAGGCAGCATGGATTTGCTGATTTTCACTGCGGATGTTAGCAAACTTGTTGGCATGTTTTATTTGGTATTAAATAGATCAAAAGTATGCTCGAAATTGTGAACTTTGATTTGTATACATGTAGTCTTGTGTATGAATTAGGTATGTTTGTTTCTTGAAAAGTTAGAAAAATCAATGCACTTGATACTTACAATAGCACTCCCTGCAGGGTCGTGCCATTATTCACACATCAACATTAGTGTGTGTGCGTTGAATTGTCTAATTTCTCTCGAAACAACACATTCATATTTGTTGACCTATAAGCAACACAAGCCAACATTTTTCCCCACACATTTTCAAATGCATTGATAATGTGTTATATAGTACCTAATAAGGATGGTTTTATCTGATATAAATATTTCACATATCCAATCGTAGTGTCTCTCTTCGTCGGAATTCTTATCCGATGCTTATTTTACTATTCCTGTGTTTCTTAAGTGTAAATATCACGGAAATGCAATTTTTTATTGCTGTTTAAGGACACAGATGACTGGGTTAATGTAATTTTTCCATAAAAATAATTCTAGAAATATTTACTGTCAAATTGTGTTGCTTTTTACATTGTAATTTTAACATGGATATGCACACACCTGGTGTTGGGTGTTACAATAAGGGTTATATTTATCTTAAACCTAATAGATTAAGATTTTTGGATGATTAAGTGAAAATTGAATGCACTAAAATTAAAAATATAAGAGCATGAGCACCATGATAATTCGTCGCTGTTCTGACATACCGGCACATCACAACAGAAATAAGTGAAGAGATGTGCCGTTATGTCAGAACAGCGACGATTTATGTTATGTCTTGAAAAATGACATTTTGTACAGGGTGAGTAAATACATGGCCACTCTAATTTTGTTCTTCTCCCTTTGTTTATGACATTCAACAGGCTCTAACGGAGACAGCTATGACAAGGATAGTGTTACCAGCCCCAATACTACTCATTCCTCCTATCATAATGACACTCATTGAAAATAAGTGAGTATTTTATTTCACTATTTGTGTTTTCTATACATGCATAGATTAATATACTTAGTGTCTAACACTGGTTTGCAAGTACTGTATAAGTGATAATTTTCGTGCTACATTTATTTTCGCACTACATTTATTTTCACGCTTTTCGTCTTAAAATCAGCAAGCGCAAAAACAACAATGTACAAATATATTCATTTTGTATGTAGGTCTATGTAAGAAAGCTCAAAACCGCAAAAATAAAAATGAGCAAAAATTGTTAAAAATGTGCTAAGCGCGAACACATTATATGCGCAAAGAATTTTCATTTTTACAGTACTTCATGGCAACTGTAGCATGGCAAGTGCGCTACGTAAACATGCCGTATCTGAATTGCTGCCATGTGTTACACACATATATCCTGGTACTCTGTATCCTTGTGAAAACTTGACCTAGCAAATAGCAGCCATTGCTGATAGAACACTTTGGCAGTATTAGTGTTACAAGTCAATTCAACTCACTGACAGAGGTGACTCAAGTCAATTCAAATGTTTCTAAATTTTCATAAAGTCATGACGATGTCAATCCAATGGGTCAAGTCAAATCAATTCACTACCTTTGTTCAAGTCATACCAAGTCATACTGAACATGAAATGTTTCGCTTCATGGACTGATTATTCTCTATTAAGACTTGATTAGGTCATTTAGGCAAAATAAATCAAAGTTCCTTGCTACCAAAGTGAAATGTTAATAAGTTACCATCGTATACATACATATATATAGAATAATTAATTGATACATTTATATTATATTTGTTATCATTCTTTAAGGACAACATTTCTGAAGCGTTTTCCACGCTGTAATCTACCTCTACAAGCCCTTGTGTGTACTGGAGCTTTTGCATTTGCCTTACCATTAGCTATAAGTTTATTCCCACAAATGGCACAGGTAAGTGGGGTTTTATTTTGTAAAGAGTTTAACAAGTTCGCCATCAGACAAGTTTTAATCTGTCAAGCTTTCGTAAGGATTAGCTCGCATGACTTCTTCAGGATCAAATTATAATATTAAGCAAAACATAGAGATTGCCACTTGTCCGATGGTGAACCTGTTAAACTCTTTACTTATATTATGAATACCCGTCGTAAAAGCCTATCTCACAATTTTTATTTTGTACTTCAACTTTCTCCCCAATTTGACCCCCTAAACGAGTAAAATATTGACAGGATTATGAAAAAAGTACAATTTTTCTTGAAAATGGCCGAGTTTTTGACCCATTAGTGTGTTACACGCATAATTAAGTTTTCCGACGTGCATGCAAGGAAAACAGAGTTGCCGGCTGAAAGTTTCATCCCTTCTGGGCTTGGCGCACTCCTTTTCGCGGGTTTTAGGCTTCCATTTCCGGTGCTTTCCTGTGGTTGGGAATTGGCAGATCTCCATGTCAATTTCATTCGCTTTTTGGCTGCCTTCAGCAACGGAGGTCCGGTTATAATACCATATCGGTGTGTTGTCTCTCCTTAAACTTTTCTGTGGGCAATCAACCCTTACTACATTTTTTTTGCCACACATGCTTACAGTAATGGTCGACTGCTCCCTCCCCTATGGAATTTTAGAGCATCATCAAAACAGTACTTTCTGTACAAGTAAATTCTGATTGAAATAACTTGCTTATATCATTGTTTTGCTATACACACTGAAAAAAAGCTTGCACATTTTGAAACAGTTGAATATAATCTCCACTTAGCGATGATCGGGCCATACAGTGTCAAAAGACTTACTGCATACAAATCACACCATTCATTCGTGCCAAAAGCAAACGTATTAAATTCTTTTACTTTTGTTTTGTTTTTATGATTATAGGTTCCTACTTCCAAACTTGAACCTGAAATCCAAAATGCAACCACATCAGACATAATCATATACAACAAGGGGTTGTAAGGTTTCCTTAGTGTTGCCTCAAGTTGAGAGCTAGGGGATATCAGCATTGATTCCAATGATCTGGTCATCGCATGCATAACCCTGATGTGATGGGTTTTGCTCCTGCTCAATCAAACAAATGCTTTGCTTTAGTAGATCAAATGTGCTGAGGTTAACTTGCAACTTGTGGTGACACAGAGTGTACAGGACGTTATACCACTCATTAATAGTTGTATAGGTGAGGACAGTGGCATAGCTATAGGGGGGCCAGGAGGTCATGCCCCCTCCTCAATATTGATATCCATCGGTGGAGAATAAGCTGTCGGTTGCGTTGAAACGGCCTGCCAACAAGATATGTGACTTTATCAAGCGAAATGAGTCGCATGTTGGTAGTTTCAAATGTTGATTTTTGTGCATCATTTAAAAGCAGGTGAAAAATGCTACAGTATGGTCCAAACCCCACTAAAATTTAACTTCTATAGTTTTGAAGTTACAAATAGTTTACTAACTGAAAAGACAAAGTCAAACATAAGATTTTGTCACTTCTTTTTACCTGTTACTCAAAATCAATATTCCCGACATACGACTCATTCCGCTTGATGGTGTCACATTTTTGTATTTATGGGTTTTGAAGATGATTTTTCCAACAATTTAACTTAAGCATTTTGTTACGTATGTTCAAAGATATGATTTAAATTAGCCCTTCTGCAAGCGACATCTAAACAGGCTAAAACTTAAGAGCTTCCGTGGGCTCCACCCCTGGACCTTGAGCCTCGACTCCAACTGATGTCACTACACTCACATGGTCACTAATTTGTGTAGGTTCATAACAAAATATATTTGTGTAGGTTCATAAAAAAATATGCCCCCCAACATCATAATCCTAGCTATGCCACTGGGTGAGGGGTTTATAATGGTGGGTGGGTTTGTATGGTGGTAGCGGAGATAAATATCACTTATACATGGTTGTGCCCCGGGTTGTGCCACTGGGTGAGGGGTGTATAATGGGTGGGGGTGCGTTTGTAAATACCTTCGAACGAGGACGCACATCCTGTTTTTTACATTCCAACTGTGGACGCACCTGCAACCGACGTCCTGATACGTGCAAAATGTTGCAAACAACATCAAAACGTTATCTAAAAGAGGTCCTTGTATCACCTCTACCCCCCTTAGGCCTCAGTTAGATAGTACACAGTCTAATTGGCAGTTTGACACCCGTATGTTTTGTGTAAACCGCCATTTTGGTTCTCTGTGTGTCGGTGTGTGTCCAGGTTGGTGGGACCTCGTTTGGATAGTACCAAAACGGGTTCCTCGTTGGAAGGTGATTACAAACAGGGGTGTGTATGGTGGTAGCGGAGATGAATTATGCAATAAAAATTGTTATTAAGATATTTTATTTTATAATTATGCAATATATTTTTAATCTACAAAGATCAGTACTATATGTAAAAAATGACATTGTAATATATATTCAAAAGTGTAAATGGTTATATGCCAGAAAATAATATGTATTCCTTACAGTTCTTACAATCAAAAATAAAACTATCATTGCACAAAGACAGGTGGATCATAATTAACCTTTTCACACAGGCCTGACAATCGAGCTTTAGACAATCGATCATCCTTTTGTAGACGCAATAGCAGTCGCTAAGAGGATCGGTCGTCAAACACGGGCCACTTGTGTCATCTGTATGATGATCGATCGAAGTTCTTGCATGTTTTGAAACGGCTGAATTAGTCTCCATTTAGCGATGATTGATCGTCCAAAGATCGATCATCGATCGGGCCAGTGTGAAAAGGCTAATTGTTCTGTGTTGTGATACCATTCCATATGGATGTCCTTTGCGATGAATGCCAGACTGGTGTTACTTTCCATTGAGGTTGAACTACAAAAATGTAACCCATGATACTCATGGTGTGTTTGGGTGGATAGAGGCTGCAATCATGTATAGACATTCTAAGCAACAGCCTTAATCACTCTTATAACAGATTCTCAAAGAAGGAAAATTAACCCTTAGGCGATGAAAAAAGAAACCTTGTTCAATGGGTAAACAGATCCTCACGTTGGGTAGGTCGGTTTTCTTCTTTCGTAAACATAAACAAATCTAAAGAATCTCTACAAATGTTGCCGTAATTTGACATGCCCAAACATTATTTGGGTCGATATTCATTTTCAACGATTTCTTAAAAAATGGGTCCGTTGGGCCCGCAGAACAGGGTTTCTTTTTTTCGTCACCTAACAAGGATTTTGCTTAGTACAGGGTGAATCAAAAAGATATGTGAATGGATTATAAGTGCCCTTGACTTTGATGTGTGCATTGAACCATGACAATGTTGGTTGTTTTCATAAAGCATACCATAGGAAGCATTTGAGGAGTTTATATGCAAAAAGTGATAAACTCCCTTTTCAAAGATTTGGAGTTGAAAGTACCAAAATAAAGTAGTACAAATGGCATAAATTATAGTCATACTTGTTACAAGACATGCTTTTGAAAAAATTGTATATCTTTTTTTTCTTTTAAAAGGACTTTTTTGAGGAGGATTTTATAATATCCCGAATTAGTCAAAATGAGTTTATCACTTTTTGCAAATGAATTTGTTATTTCCTGGAAGAATATTATTCAAAGCAGCAATCAATAATTGAATTTTGTGTAAGATTAATGATTTTGTAGAAAATCAGTGTGTTAGTTAATTAAATAAGTTGTGGGTTTATTCTACAAAGTCATATTGTCCTGACATTGTATGAAGTATAATTATTTTGTTATTATATATATTTACTCATCATATGTTATACCAGAATATATGGAATTACAAAAAGATGTATTGGAGCCTGGTTTGGAAATTGGGTATTTCAAATAAAGGCTTTATATTATTGTATACTTAAAGGTAGGTGTTCCGAATTCTGGCCTGATTTTCAACTTGATATTTTCTATTCTACGTGAAGGGTCATCCTTAAAATAGTCATATTCCAAAGTTTGAGTTGCATTACTCCAATGGTTCTTATTTTAGGAGCACAAGGTGACATGAAATTTGCCTATTGAGTAAGAACACAAACTGGCCGGTTGGTTAACCACCTTTGGCAGTAATTCACTGCATTTTGGCTTATAACGTCTAAATGGAACATATATTACGCCAAACATTTTACACAAATAATGAGAACAATATGGGGTTTCTTCTGATATCAAAATATGTTGATTGGCAATAAAAAAGCTTAAGCGATCGGAACATCCACCTTTAATTATGTAATTCATATCTTTGTCTCAGAGCACATGTTGAGAACAACATGTAGGAACTGTGTATACCTGGTCTGAAAATTGAGCATTTCAAGTAAACGCTTATATAATAAATCATGTAAAATTGTAAACAGAGGAGATTAAACAGATCGACCAAATGGTGACGCACCTCAAATATGGTTCCTAATTCTGATTATTTGGTACATATGTGACCAATCATATCAAAGAAAGACCATTTATCAACAATCCTTATTAGAAGAAAATTGCAAAAGAAGATAATTTGAGTACCCCCCCCCCCCCCCTTCAGATATATCTATAGGTTAACTTAAGATTTACACGGGGTAACCCTCATCTTCCCTACAATTCTCCTTTGATATTTGTGATCTGTTTATATTATACTCTATGTTGAGGAGTGATTTCATTATTCGCTATCCCCTGTTTGTTCTTATGCAATACGGAATATATTAATGGTTTGGGTTCGTATCACATGAGTCCAAACCCAAACCATTAATATCTTTTCGTATTGCATGATCAAACAGGGGATAACTAACAGTCAGCTGTAGAACGGAGCCCCGTTTCAATTGAGGGCGCTCTATATAGTGACGCACTGCCATCATTTTTTTTACACAGCGATTCATAAAGTGACGGAAGTCCGTCCCCTGCCGGAATACAAACAAAAAACACTTTTCAATAGAGGGCGGGCTTGGGAACGGGACAGCGTTTCCAGGGAACGGCCTCACGTCACATTTATTTTCAAAAATTCATAAAAAGCCGATTTTGCCGATTTTTAACAACGAAATAACTCTCTTATCACAGAGATAACCGTTACAAAGGCATCTCTTCTGAATACTATTTGGTTTATATTTAATGTAAAAATTATCACATTTATCCTAAAAATTCTTAAAATTTGTGTAATCTCGTCTAGAAAATGGTGGTCTCATCGCAGCAAACCGGTCAAAAAGACATAATTTTAGCTTGTGTCGTGTGATGTTGAGGTCAAAGGTTAAATTAAATCATCGAACTGGATTTTGAAGGAGTTCTGGTACCTTATGCTGCCCTCAACTCAATGGATAGTTACTTTTTGTGCAGATAATTGGGGCTAAAAGGCGAAAATTCAATAATTGCGCAAATTGACGGTTGTGCGTTACCTTGGTTACGTATACCCGTCGTTTTAGAGCGCCCTCAATTGAAACGGGGCCCCGTTTTACAGCTGACTGACTAATAGTGTTATTTAATCAGGTACAACAATGCTGTGTCAGAATCAACACTCTTCTTTGATCATGCTGGTGTAATTATAGCTTTGCATGTAAAATGGATAAGTCCATGAAAAGAATGCATATTAATGTCATACCCCCAACTGGAGATGACACAAAGTTTTGCATTCCTATTTTGTTCAAATGTTTATAGATGGGGTGACAAGTGACGTCATGCCGGGCATTTAGTCGTCAGTTACCATTGTTCTTTGCCCGGTGGTGTGTGCGCACATCATGTTTTGTTTAGGACCCATGCTTTTAAAACTCGCGCCAAAGCATTATAAAGGGAAATAAGGCATAGTGGACTGTGTTATGGTCATATGCCGTTCCCTCAAGCATGTATCGACAGTCCATTCCTTCGATCGTTGATTTTGTTGATAAATATTGCTATCACCCCATCTATAGGTAAATAAACATTTAGATTGTTCCTCTTTTGTACACATATTAATTGATTACCGGTATACATATTTTTTAATTTGTATGATTAAATTAATAAATGAATAGTAGGAGCCCTATATATTATTGGAGTTGACCCATAAACTCAGGGTCTGGTCTTAAAATTCTTTTGCGAATTTATATGTTAGGGCAATAATTGTATTCCCCATGTATTAGATTAAAACAAGTTGACGTTAGGATAAGACGACACAGAAAACCCACCCTGAGGGATTTTCAACAATTTTGTGAAAATGTTGGTGAATTTTCAACAACTTAAAAAAAATAATTCAAATAATTTGTTCACAAAATTGAGGAAAAAAATGGGTCAGTCACGCCCTTAGAACAGGGTTGTGTTTTTTGTCACATCGTGGCACAAGATAGACCTGTCAAGCATGCGCTACCAGGAGCTAGTAGTGTAGTGATTTGTCGTGCCCAGGAAGCTTAGGGTTAACAGAGCATGACAAAATAGGTCTCTTAACCCTAACTCCCGTGTTTGAGACAATTAAGGGTAGAAAAACAGGTCCAATTTTTGTGGAAAATCACTCTGCACCAGCTGCGGGGATCAAACCCGGACCGCCAGGGTGGAAGTTGGACACCTAACTGATTGCGCCAAGGGGTTAGCTAAAACAAGTTAACCTTTTAGAGACCATTTGATAGCCCGCTGAATTGTGGTACGAGATAGACTCATCAATCACGCACTTAACAGGCCTGGAAAAAATGTGAAATTCAGGAAGCTCCTTCCCGGGAAATTTGGGTATTTGGAGGGAAACGTTGCTTTTCCAAATAAAGAAATGTATAAGAAATGGAGGAAAATATTGATTTCTTTCTGGAACATTTTGTTTGCTTCCCGGGAAATATACATTTTTCCAGCCCTGCGACTACCAGCAGCTAGCAGTGTGATTTGTAACAAACACAATACGCAGGCGTCGGAAAATCAAGGTTGTATGCGCGCGCCTTACCCTATGCTGAGCATGTGTGGTCTAGTGGAACAGCGCAGGTTTCATGATACAAAGACTGTGAGTTCGAGCCCAGCTACGGCCAACGTGTTTGTATCCTTGGGCAAGGTACTTAGTCTCAATTGCCTCTTCGACCCAAGCGAGATCGGGAAGCTGTTAGGGAATATTACAATCTAAGTGCTGATACATTTGTGTGCACCTCGGCTGCCCGTGTAAGTGAAGCGAAGTGATTCTGACGATTTCCTAATGGCAGCAAAAAATACAGTGGTTCGAAAGTCACATAGAAATGGTGGTCCCGTGCATCAGAAGAGCAATACCCGAGCACGTTAAAAAAGTTACAGACTCGTTCACACAGAGGAGGGGATCATCCTGGTCTGTATCTGTTCACACATCTTTCGGATGAGCGCTACGATCTCGATGTAGCAGCGCTATATAAATGCCTCTATGTGTGTATGTATGTATGTATGCTCCTGGGGCGGGGTGCTCATAGACATAGGCGTTGTGTTAGTCAGGAGTGGTAGAATACTTGGCTAGAACAATTAATTGTTATCGTGCCAAGGCCCCTGAAACCTAGGGACATGAGTTTGTTTACAGGTAACAGACCCGGAATGATCCCCTACTCTTCACGATGAGGTCTGCAACTATTTTAACATGTTCAGGGTGAAGCGTCTGAATACACGGGACAAATGGCTTTACATGACCCTCCGAACCACGGCGTACTGACATTCACTGTATAGACCTGCACATTGTACACAGTAAATGGGGTAGAGGAGAAATTCTACAATTAAATCTAATTATCAAACCACGGAAAGAGAATCTGATAAACTAACATACTGAATAAAGATGTGAATTGTAGAATTTCCAACCTAGATAGGAACTTTTTGGGCTTAAGCAAAGAATCCTATTAATCCTGGTTTCAAGGAGGCTTGAACCCACGATTCTGTGCTTTTTGATGGAATCCCGACCAACGGCACAGCGCGCCTAACCACTCGGGCACCTCTACCTACATGGGTGACTCCATTTGAAATCTATACTCCCTGTGTGGAAGATTAAGACCATATCTATATATAATAATTTTTCATATCTATAATACATATTATACATATATCATATTTGTTTATTTATTTTCGCCCTTTTGCAACTTTTTGGTGAATATAACTTCTAAAGGATACTATTATTTTTATAAATCCAGAAAAATATTTTTGACATCATGGGCCTTTCGTCAGAAAGAAAATATTGATTTCTTTCTGGAACATTTTGTTTGCTTCCCGGGAAATATACATTTTTCCAGCCCTGCGACTACCAGCAGCTAGCAGTGTGATTTGTAACAAACACAATACGCAGGCGTCGGAAAATCAAGGTTGTATGCGCGCGCCTTACCCTATGCTGAGCATGTGTGGTCTAGTGGAACAGCGCAGGTTTCATGATACAAAGACTGTGAGTTCGAGCCCAGCTACGGCCAACGTGTTTGTATCCTTGGGCAAGGTACTTAGTCTCAATTGCCTCGTCGACCCAAGCGAGATCGGGAAGCTGTTAGGGAATATTACAATCTAAGTGCTGATACATTTGTGTGCACCTCGGCTGCCCGTGTAAGTGAAGCGAAGTGATTCTGACGATTTCCTAATGGCAGCAAAAAATACAGTGGTTCGAAAGTCACATAGAAATGGTGGTCCCGTGCATCAGAAGAGCAATACCCGAGCACGTTAAAAAAGTTACAGACTCGTTCACACAGAGGAGGGGATCATCCCGGTCTGTATCTGTTCACACATCTTTCGGATGAGCGCTACGATCTCGATGTAGCAGCGCTATATAAATGCCTCTATGTGTGTATGTATGTATGTATGCTCCTGGGGCGGGGTGCTCATAGACATAGGCGTTGTGTTAGTCAGGAGTGGTAGAATACTTGGCTAGAACAATTAATTGTTATCGTGCCAAGGCCCCTGAAACCTAGGGACATGAGTTTGTTTACAGGTAACAGACCCGGAATGATCCCCTACTCTTCACGATGAGGTCTGCAACTATTTTAACATGTTCAGGGTGAAGCGTCTGAATACACGGGACAAATGGCTTTACATGACCCTCCGAACCACGGCGTACTGACATTCACTGTATAGACCTGCACATTGTACACAGTAAATGGGGTAGAGGAGAAATTCTACAATTAAATCTAATTATCAAACCACGGAAAGAGAATCTGATAAACTAACATACTGAATAAAGATGTGAATTGTAGAATTTCCAACCTAGATAGGAACTTTTTGGGCTTAAGCAAAGAATCCTATTAATCCTGGTTTCAAGGAGGCTTGAACCCACGATTCTGTGCTTTTTGATGGAATCCCGACCAACGGCACAGCGCGCCTAACCACTCGGGCACCTCTACCTACATGGGTGACTCCATTTGAAATCTATACTCCCTGTGTGGAAGATTAAGACCATATCTATATATAATAATTTTTCATATCTATAATACATATTATACATATATCATATTTGTTTATTTATTTTCGCCCTTTTGCAACTTTTTGGTGAATATAACTTCTAAAGGATACTATTATTTTTATAAATCCAGAAAAATATTTTTGACATCATGGGCCTTTCGTCAGAAAGAAAATATTGATTTCTTTCTGGAACATTTTGTTTGCTTCCCGGGAAATATACATTTTTCCAGCCCTGCGACTACCAGCAGCTAGCAGTGTGATTTGTAACAAACACAATACGCAGGCGTCGGAAAATCAAGGTTGTATGCGCGCGCCTTACCCTATGCTGAGCATGTGTGGTCTAGTGGAACAGCGCAGGTTTCATGATACAAAGACTGTGAGTTCGAGCCCAGCTACGGCCAACGTGTTTGTATCCTTGGGCAAGGTACTTAGTCTCAATTGCCTCGTCGACCCAAGCGAGATCGGGAAGCTGTTAGGGAATATTACAATCTAAGTGCTGATACATTTGTGTGCACCTCGGCTGCCCGTGTAAGTGAAGCGAAGTGATTCTGACGATTTCCTAATGGCAGCAAAAAATACAGTGGTTCGAAAGTCACATAGAAATGGTGGTCCCGTGCATCAGAAGAGCAATACCCGAGCACGTTAAAAAAGTTACAGACTCGTTCACACAGAGGAGGGGATCATCCCGGTCTGTATCTGTTCACACATCTTTCGGATGAGCGCTACGATCTCGATGTAGCAGCGCTATATAAATGCCTCTATGTGTGTATGTATGTATGTATGCTCCTGGGGCGGGGTGCTCATAGACATAGGCGTTGTGTTAGTCAGGAGTGGTAGAATACTTGGCTAGAACAATTAATTGTTATCGTGCCAAGGCCCCTGAAACCTAGGGACATGAGTTTGTTTACAGGTAACAGACCCGGAATGATCCCCTACTCTTCACGATGAGGTCTGCAACTATTTTAACATGTTCAGGGTGAAGCGTCTGAATACACGGGACAAATGGCTTTACATGACCCTCCGAACCACGGCGTACTGACATTCACTGTATAGACCTGCACATTGTACACAGTAAATGGGGTAGAGGAGAAATTCTACAATTAAATCTAATTATCAAACCACGGAAAGAGAATCTGATAAACTAACATACTGAATAAAGATGTGAATTGTAGAATTTCCAACCTAGATAGGAACTTTTTGGGCTTAAGCAAAGAATCCTATTAATCCTGGTTTCAAGGAGGCTTGAACCCACGATTCTGTGCTTTTTGATGGAATCCCGACCAACGGCACAGCGCGCCTAACCACTCGGGCACCTCTACCTACATGGGTGACTCCATTTGAAATCTATACTCCCTGTGTGGAAGATTAAGACCATATCTATATATAATAATTTTTCATATCTATAATACATATTATACATATATCATATTTGTTTATTTATTTTCGCCCTTTTGCAACTTTTTGGTGAATATAACTTCTAAAGGATACTATTATTTTTATAAATCCAGAAAAAGATTTTTGACATCAGTAGCCTTCTCATCTTATTCCACCTAACTAAACGCTTCTGTACCAGTGGCGTAGCTAGGTTTTTTATATTGGAGGGTAGAGAAATATAAGTGAACCGACAAGACTTTACCGACTAAAGAAAAATGTATTTGAAAAATATTAGTGAAACAGACTGTCAGAAATAGGTCATCTTTTTTAACCACCCTGTATAGAAGATATATTAATTTATAGTCTACACTTACATTTGTTACTGCCATCTGATCCTGCAGGAATGGAACTTGAGACCTCAGGATGCTAGACTGGAGCTCTACTCTACTGATGTCAGATGAAAAGAACGGTAATTTTATTGTCTGTTAACAGACGGGGAAAATCCCTGTTCTACAAGGAAATGGACCTTTCAGGTAGGGTTGGTCGGTCAATCAAGCAGTGTTTTTTCTGTGTGTTTTTTGGTTAAAAATTGGTGTAAACATTTTGAATTCAACATTCAATTTTAACTCTTTCTGACATTTTAAAAACCTTTTTTTTTTATTTCAATCATTTTCAAAAATTTCAAAATTATTTGGTAAAAAATAATAATTACAAATTTATTAAATTGTTTGGTCGGACCCGTTGAACAGGGGTTTTATCAGTTCAATCTTATCCTGTAACATCTTCTAATCCAAGAAGATGATGTTTAGTGTTAGAAGAATTTACTCATCAATTTCCCAAGTGATTACTTACCTGTAATACATCTTGATTAGAATAATTTGTTTGCTGAGTGTAAGAAGAGTGCATAGTAATAACAATTCACTTACAACCTTGCTGTATTCAAGAGATGATGTTGGTATTTGTATGCATAATTGTTCTATTTAGTGCCCTAAACAGGCATTTATTTTGACATCCAACAACAAACAATACATTGTACATTAATCGCCGATGTTACAGAAACACATAATAATTATAGAATGAAATACATAATAATATAAATCTAATAAGTATTAATGCAGTCATCAATTTAAATTTTGAACCTACCTTCCTCAAACGTTCACCTGTGTTCACCTTTCTTTGGGGGGAAAATAGGTCAAGATTTGTTCTTTCCTGCAATTTATCAGGTGAATTATTCGTTCTATAGAAATATGGGAGAAGTTGAAATATAGGTGAAGATTCGCCATTCGTCAAATATATAGATTAGTTTCAGATTCACCGCATCAAGAATATAAATAGGCCACTAATCTTTTAGTATCCTTGAGGAAACTAGGTTCCAGATTCACACTGATGCCTGCATATAAGCATATCATTTATAATCCACTTTGCATCATACTGCTTTACAACCAATAGAAGTTACAGAAATACCAAGTAGTACTGAGCTGTTCAACAAGCATGCATTTAGCAGCCAGCATGTAAAAGTGCACCAAGTTAAACGCGGCATTGCGGAAATCCTAGTTACCTTGACAATGTTTTTATGTTAATTTTTATTTTATTTTATTTCTCAGTCCAAATGTTTTTTAAACATTTTATGTTACCGATCAAATTGTTTAATTCACCCGGATCAGTCAATGAAGCGATTGCATATTCAATCAGTTTGTAAGACCCTCATTTGAACACATACAATAATTTGGCAGGGTACCATTTCAGCCTCTGGCTGCTGTGTAAGAATAATGGCAAATCTGAACCAAATTGAGATTGCGACCTCTCCACTGTCTCAAGCAAGCAAGTGACCGGATACTGAAACAAATGATTGCTACACACTGGTATCATTGGAAAGGTTGGAAAGCTGAACACATCAGCTTGCCATTGATCACATTATGAACGTATCACAAAATACCCAAAATATAGGCAATTAAAAAAGTCTGAAATTATTTTAAGGGTGTTAGTGTAAGATATACTGTATACAAGTATTATACATACTTTATAATCCATCTCATAGAATACAGAATATCAAGCTACAATCAAGGGAAAAAAGGTTGGCACACTTTGTCCTAATTACGGAAAAACCCTGCTCCTCGACTCCCCGGAGGCAATGTTGATCCGAGTCATATTTATTATCAAAAGCCTTGGCAGTTCCCCCAACATTGAATGATGAGGGGTGGGGGGGGGGGGGGGGGGGGAGGATATAAGAAAGGGGGAGACTTTTGCTTTCTATTAAACAGTGCTATGTCCCAAGTGTGATCTCAATTGCGAGCACAGGGATAGTTGTAATGAGTTGCGTCAAGTGTGCCAACTATTATTTTCCTTGATTGTAGCTGGCCAGGGCTGTACTTAGTTCCCGCCTGCCAGCCCGCTCAAGGCGGTACATTTTGTGTTGGGCTGGCTGATAACTTTTAAAACACACACGCTCGGCTGGCTGATAACAATTTTGATATATGCATGCCATAACACCGCTCAAAGGCTCTAACATCTTAAATTATATCCAATTTTCAATCAATCAAACCTTATATCAAGATCAAGAAATCATTTAACATAATCAATCAATTGATTGGGCCAACATTAAACTTGAGGCCATAACTGTTGTAGGGTTGGGCTGGTAACTTTTATTGTGACCTGCCCAGCTGGCTGGTATGGGGAAAATGGAGATACACCTTTGTGTAGCTGACTTGTGTCATATATATATCCTACTGTACATACAGGGTGAGTCAAAAAAAAGTTTACTGTAATTGAAAAAATCCAAAAAAATATTTCTGACCACAAAATCAAGGCAAACAAAACTTTAAATGATTGCGCCATTTCTTTGCTATCATCTGGGGAAAAAAATCACGCTATTTGATGATACCGTTAAGAAATTTGACTATTTCTGTACAGGAGCTGTTTTTTCACCAAAAACACGGTTTTTAATTTCAAGCTTAACGAGCTTAATAATGTTTACTAGGATTATGATGTAAAGCATTACACATCTTGCTTATTAAAAGAAACAATAGACTTGTTCAAAATTGTCTCCTAATAGATTAAAACATGAAATATGGATTAATCGTATCACCATTGTCAGTTAATAAATAGTAATTGCAAGGATTAAATAGTCCGCAAGGGATATTCATAAACATGATAAAACTAGATGAGGATATTGAATAAAAATCGTCACCAGTGACTATCTGATAATGTGAATAATAAACGATATAGTATTTTGATAAAATCAATAAACATAATATTGCACTTATTTTTCGTAAATATGTCCGATTAAGTAAACATTATCCTTGAACCAATCAAAAATTGTCAATGTCCACAGTAAGACTATTAAGTAATAGTCTATCCCTCTCTTTCTCTCTCTACATGTAAAATTTATTCCTGTTAATGAATAGAAACCCACTTGATAGTCCAGCATTTTGTTTGGTCTTTCTCCTGATCTTTGAGAGTGTGCTTAGGAAACTTGCACTGAGGGATAATAGACAGCTTTAAGGCCTATTTATGACACAATTACCACACTTTAATCATTTCATAACAAAGGAATTGATCCTTTCGCTGTCGATATTGTAATTTTGTATTGGTCGTATCTTATGAAATATAATGGTCAAGAGCTGGAAGCGTGTTCGGACGTTAAATTGGTCACTTTCATTCAAAACGGCGTAAAATAAGTTTCCCTAAACCAATCTAAACCAGATAAAATTCATATTAAAGCTAATTAATTGGTCTTTATACCGTAGTAAATTATTTTGAAAACAAACAAATACTTTTTTTCTAAAAAAATTGCTGAAGTTGGGTAAACTTTTTTTTGACTCACCCTGTATATGCCTTAAACAACACCCACCCACAGATGTTACAGAAATACACAATGATTTAAGATATACTGATTAGTATTATACAAACATACTTAATAATTGACTTTATATGATACTACATCACAAACCAACAGAAACACAATAATTTACAATAAACTGCCATTAAAAGTATCATGCACATACTTAAATTCACTTTATATGAAACTACATCAAAAACGAGACACAATAATTTAAGATATACTGCCACTAAAGTATTATACACACATACACCTAACACAAAAAGTCCAGACCAGGTGCTTTAATGTTAGTTTATTCAAAATTAGTAATCGGTATTAAAAAGATAAGATGAAACGAGCAAATTTCCTCTCCACAATATGAAACCTCATTCATAAAAGTCAAGTGGATACTTTTAAAGTTATGATGACATAATCCTAACCCTGCTAAATCCAACAGAATCCAACAGAAACACAGCTCCAGTGGAACCCATTCCCCAGTCTCAATCTCGTTGCGCAATCACGCAAAGGAACATTATAGGTTCTGAAATTTAATGTTGGGAGCACAAGCCCCGTACCGGGCCGTGGCAGCCCGGGGGCGGCACACACCATTTTATCTGTCCTTATTTATCCCAAGTTTCCCCTGTTAGCTTTATTACTACAAACCCCCATGAGAGATGAGGGATTGGGATTAAGTAACCATACAAACTGCCTAGTGTGTGCTCAGCAGTGACAATTTGTGTGAAATTAATCGCAGCTCACCTTTCATTCGTACATGCTTGACGGGTTACGATAGTTCAATACAAATCACTGACATACAAAAACTTCTTTTTACCCGTTAAGTGTTGTTCCTAACTTAAAAATATCCAGCTTATTTGTATGAATGAGGTGAGGAAATGTGATTGTTTAATGTACATCTTGGTTAAATTAGCTAACTTTAGAGCACCTGGTCTGGAACTTTTTGTGTTAGGTATACTTTATAATTCTCTTTATATGATACTACATCACAAACCCACAGATGCTACAGATATACACAATCATTTAAGATTATTATACTGCTAATAAGTATTATACATGCATACTGTACAAGGCTCAAGATAAGCGGGCGCTGGGCGATTTTTACCCCTTGGTCTTTCTGCCATAGCGCCCGGTAATGCTGAAAAATAAACAACCAAGCGCTGATATTTTGTCCAAACCAGCCCCGTTGACGATTGGGAAGCTTGCCCAAGACATCAAATTGACAATGCTGCCACGCTGGATTTAATAAAAAGTTAGCTCGCAGGAGACTGAAAGACCTGGTTCTCAATAAATCCCATGATCCGGGCGCTACTTTTGAAAAAAAAGTAGCCCCCGGTAAAAAAAACCCTTTATCTTGAGCCTTGATACTGTATAATATGATAACATCACAAACCCACACTGTTAATGATTATTGTTGGTACATACTTTATAATTCACTTTATATGATACTTCATCACAAACCCACAGATGTTACGGAAACACATAACAATTACTAATTTCAGATATTCTGCTAATGCGTACTTTACCTAACCTTATATGGTACTACATCACAAACCCACATATTTCACAAACACAAATATATCACACAAATACAGAGTTATTTAAATATATACAGCCATCTAAAGTCATATCTATCCATACTTTATATTGTACTGTATCACAAACCCACAGATGTTACAAAAATACAAAATAATTTAAGATATACTGCTAATTAGTCATAAATATGTGCAGATAATGCAAACAAACATTGCAAAGTTTGATATGCCATCCATCTAAACATTAATAAAAATTCCATTGAAATGGAATGGGGGCGATCCAAGAGAAAGAAGCATGTTTTATAATCAAACATCTGTTTCATACCAAAATACCAGGGAAAAGTGTGTATGTATTTTCTATAATTCAAACCAAAAAAAGAATCAAAACACAGCAGTCTAAAAATAGTACAGGAAACCAATAAAGTTGATTTGTGTGCATGGAGAGGGAGGGGGGGGGGGGGGGGGGGGGGGGGGGGTGGGGGGGGGGGTGGGGGGGGTACAGTCTGAAGAACAATCTAGGTATATATGACCTTGGTCAAACAAGATAAGCTAGTCAAACAAGATAAGCTATTATGTCTCTCTGTTGGGAGTAGCACATCTCTAATCAACTAAACAAATATAGCTTTGACTCCAGCACAGACTGCAGGTACTGTTGAAATAAAATGCATAGGTACATGTAATTTACAAAGACTACAAACATGGCGGCCCCCACTTATGTCTAGAAAGACCAAAATGTGTAAGTTTTTGCAATCTCATGCTATAAGGGTGGCTTCGCCCCCCAAAAACATCAGAGTATTGGCATTCTACATAGCAACTCATCAGATAGAGGCCCTGCACGAATTCATTGATTGGCTTTACAGTAAGGAATCAACCATGCATCATTAACCAGAATCATGGCATATTACAGTTCATTCAGTTTATTCCTTGAATTGACGCGAGATTTTTGAAAAATGATGTAAACTTGCATGATTATGAAATAGGATTTTTGGATTCTTATGGTTTGAGTGAACAAAATGTAGTAGTCCAATATAATTCCGGTTAATACATCAGATGCAGGGCCTCTATATAATAGTGATGCATTTTATTATTTGCATTTTGTGACGAAACATCAGAATATTTTTCCATTTATCTTAATATTATGTTATATAGGTATTTCTTATTCCTTTCTTTTTTTTAAGATTTGGTTGTAATCTGTTGTTGGTGAAATAGGGTGGATTTAGCCCTGTAACCTGAATATCGATTGATAATCTAGTGATTTGCGCCCATCCCACTTGTAGGTAAGATATCTTTATTATCTACTCATCCTCTGTACAGTGACATAAGAGTGTATCCCAATGATTACAACAGCTGATTATCTCAGGCATGATTCAATGCACTGACATATTAGTATTTGAAAAGGCGATGAAAGGTAATCCCAGCACTCACACATAAATGCTGCTTTGATTACTGTTATATTGTCTGACATCACTGTACAGAGGTAAACTGTCCATATATACACATTTTACTGATATGCAATGAAAGGCAATCCCAGCACTCACATATAAATGCTGCATTGATTACTGTAATATTCTCTGACATCACTGTACAGAGGTTACACTGTCCATATATACACATTTTGCTGATACGCAATGAAAGGCAATTCCATCACTCACCACATATAAATGATGCATTGATTACTGGAATATTCTCTGACATCACTGTAGGTAAACTGTCCATATATACACATTTTACTGATATGCAATGAAAGGCAATCTCGGCACTCACATATAAATGCTGCATTGATTACTGGAATATTCTCTGACATCACTGTATAGAGGTAAACTGTCCATATATACACATTTTACTGATATGCAATGAAAGGCAATCTCGGCACTCACACATAAATGCTGCATTGATAACTGGAATATTCTCTGACCTAATACAGAGGTACATTGTACATGCATGAGTAGTTCTTTCCACTTCTTATAATCATAACGATTGTTGTTCTTCTTCATGATTAGACATTCTGCAATAGATTGTTTCAGTGCTGCCATTCTGTGACTTTTGCTAGAGTATGCCTTGTGATGCTAGTTTATTATTTTGTGATCGAATCAAGCCCTTGATCATTGACATGTGTTTAATAAAGATTTGGATGAAAAGTTTTGTTTAAGATTAGTGGTCAAATATTTTCCATTTTTTCATGATGGTGTTTAAATAGTGCGTATACATTTAAGAGAAGAGAACCAAGAGGACTAATTTAAGCTCACTTGGCTGTGCCAAAAACCTCTCCCATCCAAGAACCGCCCCAAAACTAGCTTTGAATTGACCATAAAACTGTGCTTTAAGCACTCTAAGGATGATGTTTTGATGCATCATTCACATATAACCGCCAGGGAGTAACATCATAACATGCTAATATTGGATTTGACAATGCACAATTGGAAACATGTGATAGTGTTATTTCTAGGAGCTGTGTAAGGGCTGATATCCAAACTCTCAGCGGTGTTACACCGGTATTACACCGATGTTATACCGGTATTACACCGATATTCTATACAAATATCGGTGTAATACCGGTATAACATCGGTGTAATACCGGTGTAACACCGCTGAGAGTTTGGATATCAGCCCTAAGAGTTTCTTGTTTATATCGTTAAAAAAAAAATCAAATTATCTGTCCATTTTCGGACGTATATATGCTTTTTACTACGCGATCTTGACAGATAGGAAATTGTCACATATACAGAAATGTAGCTATATCTCCGAGTCTGAATGGCGGCTATCCAGTGCAAGAAAATCATCAATTTGAATTATCTTAACACTTTCCACGCGGCAGGCGGCTGCAGACGACATTCCAAAATTGCACAAAATGTTTTAAAAATGTCACAATTATTGAATTTCATTACCATATTTGGAATCACCATGAGAAATGCATTTATAGAAGTACAAGCATGCCTAGCATTGATACAGTAATTCTTGAGACAGACTTTGAAAGTTGGGAAATGTTTCTGAAAAATCTGTTTTGTATATGGTAAAACCAATAGCCGCGTGAAAAGTGTTAAGTATCAATGAAGAAGGTATATAAATATATGTTGTCTGCTATTAGTCCATTTTGATACCCCGCGAAACCCCACAAAGAATTTGCTCATTACGCATTCATCTCAAAATTACAGAGGTATGAAGGTCAAGTCCACAGCAAGTAGACCCTTTTCTGGGCGAGATCAGTATGGGAGCCTGTCTTGATTGGAACAGTAACAAAAAGTGAGCCCTGCCAGAGGGTGTTGTTCATTGAGTGGCAAGGAAAGGGGAAAGGGCTATGAAGTGGACTTATAACAGAGACAACTATGACAAGGAGAATATAGCTAAAAAATACTAACCCCAATACTACTCACTCCTCCCATCATTATTGAAAATAGGTATTTTATTTGACTATTTATGCTTTCTGATTGACTGTATTGAATGTTTATATCTTCAGTGACCAGCTCTGGTTCACAATTTTACATTTGGACATTGATTTTGAATATTATTTACACACAAGAAGCAATTTCACATTTGCACCATATAATTAATATATTTCTTGCAAATACAAGCAGATTACTGATATGGTTTTTTTCCTGTGTGTTTTGCATGGAGTGACATATTGAATCAAATGTTTACCAAATTTGCCAGTATTAATTTTGAGGAAAGTTGTCTTTGAACGTAAGTTATTGTAGACTATTTGTTTTATTGATTTTGTATTGATACCAATGTCACCATGTTCTTGTGAAGCTGAGACAGGGGCAGATACACTCTACCAAAATCCTATGTCCTAGTTTTAGTATTGTACATGGTCTTGAATCTTAAATCAAGATCACTAATCAATTGCTAATGAAGATTGACATAGCTTTGATTTGAAAATTTCAAGTATGGAAACCTAGGGGTGTGATCAGAAGTAGAATTTCCTTTGATTATGGTCTTATTTTCTGAAGAGCTATTGCTTGCTGATTCTGTTTGTCTGCTTTTTTCTTACGCTTATTTGAGATGATTTCTGCAATTGTGTACAAATATGGGTTAATTGCTGAATTTATTGGTAAAACAAAAGTCACTGACCATGCATAAACTGATGGGGGTAGTTCAATGACCCTTGTTTGAACTAAGATTCCAAGGACAATAATAGGAAATATGCATGCAAAATCTGTAACAACAATGGCGGTTACATTACGGAGGAGTCTTATCTGTTCATCCATATCAGGAGTGCGTCCTGATTGTTTTGCTGACTTATTAACAGCCCTGAATATCTCTATGTAGCACCCAAGTATTACCAGGTAGCATAAGCCGTTGAGTCCTATAAATAGTGCTGTGGAAAAGTACAAGCCGTTTACGAGACCTGTAAATTCAGTATTATATGTTACTAGGGTTTGCGAAAGAAATGTATTCTCTACTGGGTATTCAGTGGAATTTCGGTTGATTATGTATGTTTTGGTTAGAGCTAATGGCAGACCAACACATACATGGGCATTATCATAGAATTTGAAGTTCCATCCAGATAAAGTGGATGGGACAATGCCTAATGCCAACGAACAAACCCATATTAGGACAGCAATCATAATTGTTGATCTTTGGCCCAATTTGTTATCAGAATATGGGTACTTAATATTAATAAACCTATCAATGCTAATCAGCAAAAGAAAGAAAATTGATAATTGTGTCGATGCTATCGATATTGATCCTGCGATTCTACACGTTATGCCAGATCTCCAGGTTTCAGATTGCATTGGGAAATATTCCCCATAGTAGATATCAGCACTTGCAATAATTACCATGTATATGCCCATAAGTGAATCAGACATAGCCAGATTGCTAAGAAGTATATCCTGTACTCTGTAATTTTTGGTATGTCTCTTTCTCCAAACTAAAACAAATATATTCCCACCAAGCGCATTTATACCAATAAGCCACATTAAGACAACTAATGTTTTGTCTGATAACATCCTATCACATGTGAGATATGGTGATCTATTAGCTGATGCGCTACACTTAACACCAGCAGGCACATAACACTCACATATCTCATGTTGACTTACAACCAATTCTGTTTTTGTAGTGAGGGCACTGAAGGTGTCATGAGTTATGGCTATCAATGGATTATTATTAATATCAAAGTAACTTAATTTTGTCAAGTTTTTGATATTTGGACAATGAGTCAACTGGTTTAGAGATAAATCAATATGAGTAATATTAATAGTATCCCTGAACATGTCCAACTCAACAACATTAAGTTTATTAATGTACAAGCTTAGAACCTGCAATTTGAATAAACCCTGTAATATGTTTGTGCCTAACCTAACCAATTGGGTATTACTCAAACTAAGATATTCCAGATTACTCAAACTATTAAATATACCATCAGGCAATGTCACCAACCTGTTGTGGTGGATAATAAGGATTCTCAGATTATGTAACATATTGAACAGGTGAGAATCTAGTGTGCCTAATAGGTTGTTATAGAGGTACAGATCAATCAAGTTTGGCAATCCCTGAAACAACACACCTGGCAATGTGGTCAATTTATTGTCATACAGGTACAGTTTATTCAAGTTTCGTAATCCCTCAAACAGGCCACCTGGCAATGCGGTCAATTTATTGTCATCCAGAGACAGATCTGTCAGCTGTCTTAATTGATGAAATAAACTTTCATTTAAGATGACCAATTGGTTTCCATGCAACCACAGTATATTCAAGTTTTGTAACCCCTCAAACAAACCACCTGGCAATGTGGTCAATTGGTTTCCATGCAACCACAGTATATTCAAGTTTTGTAACCCCTCAAACAAACCACCTGGCAATGTGGTCAATTTATTGTCATACAGAGTCAGATGTCTCAATTGATAAAATAAAGTTTCATTTAAGGTGACTGACAGTTTATTCAAGTTTTGAAAGTCACCAACTGGCAATGTGGTCAAATTATTGTCATGCAGACCCAGATATGTAAGCTGTCTCAATTCATGAAATATACTTTCATTTAAGGTGACCAATTGGTTTCCATTCAACCAAAGTTTATTCAAGTTTTGTAAACCCTCAAATAACCCACCTGGCAATGTGGTCAATTTATTGTCATACAGGTACAGTAAATTCATGTTTCGTAATCCCTCAAACAGGCCACCTGGCAATGCGGTCAATTTATTGCTAGACAGAGACAGATCTGTCAGCTGTCTCAATTCATGAAATAAACTTTCATTTAAGATGACCAATTGGTTTCCATGCAACCACAGTATATTCAAGTTTTGTAACCCCTCAAACAAGCCATCTGGCAATGTGGTCAATTTATTGTAATTTATTCTCAGTATGGTCAAGTTTTGTAATCCCTCAAACAAGCTGACTGGCAATGTACTCAATATATTCTCTTGCAGATCCAGGTTAGTCAGCTCTCTCAATTCATGATAGTGAAATGGACTGCCATCCATTTTTACTATGTTGTTACTGCTCAAATCTAAAATGGATATGCCAATTGGATAGATTATCAATGATTCTTTAGCCTGATTCAAGTCACTATCAGAGCACTGATAGGCTACTTCTCTATGACCAAGAGTGGCATTACAATTAGATGGAAATGTCAGTCTACACATTTGAACCAAATCTAGGATGCACATAATATGGTTTTTATACCCCTTTATTTTTTGGCAATCTGTCTTATTTACATTAGGGCTAGACAATATATCATCATTAGATTCTGGACACATAGGCTGTGATTCTAATGATGATATCCCACTGAACGAGATACTAACATTACCTTGTAGATTTAATAGAACACTGTCATGAATTAGAATACTACTACATATGACTTCAGCCTTTTCCTTAAATACAACATACTTATTTGTACAGAATACCAAGTCCCCTTGTCTTTCGACATAAAGGAAAAAGGATTCATTTAAAACATTTCTGTAAGGTATTTCTACATGAATATAATATTCCAGGGATGCATTGACTTGCATACTACAGGCTTGATGCCCACTTCCATGCAAGATGAATGTTCCTGGACTTGTATTGCTTTCCTCAAATCGGCATGGATGAGTATGGTTGTTTACCGCAATCTCCCACAGGGGTTTCACAGATATTAGGGCTGCAGCTACCTGTTGGTCCAATGCCATGTTGTTGTGAAACAGAGCTATGATGATCAAGATGGATAGATGCAGAATGGGAATGAAGACATTTCTGGCCATGGTCGGTTATTAGTAGATGTCAATTTGGTACTTTGATGTGTTGCAGAAGATGATTAATAGTGTTTGAGGAGGTTGGGCTGATTAAAAACTTGAAGAATCAAACTTTTGTAGCGTCATTTAGAATCTAATGGTAAAGAAAATAATGTGAAATTGCGATTAATAAGCTATAAAATAACTCTTCAAAATTTCCTTATCATTTGATTGGTGGATTGTATGTCACATGACATCAAATATTTGTCCTATTTCATTGATTTTACATCATACGTGCAATTTGGTTCCATTTACCGTGCAATTTAGTTCCATACATTTTGTACCATTGCATGACTCATGTTTTTTCCCAGCAGGCAACAGTTATATACACGCGCTAATATTGAACCGCGCCACGATTATGATGCATTTGTTTTTATTGCCAGTCTGTGAGTAGCGCAGTGTCTCCCAACAACCAATCTTCCGGTGAAGTTCTGTAAGTCGTAGCTGCTGGGAGGCGTTTGGCTTTTTCTGCTGCCTGCATAGCTTAGATTATAATTGCCTTCTTGTCTTAATGGGACTAATGTTTAATGCTGTACATGAGACAAATATTGTAAGTGAGAACGCAAGCTTCTAGACGAGGGCTAGGCCTATACAATTTAAATCAAACAAGCTTAGGCCTGCTAGTTTCCGGTATTTTTATCACAAATAAACTACCGACGGTGTTATATAAAACAAATAATGAATGTTTTTCTTTTTTCAGTAAATGCTGGTGTGTCGTAATGAAGAATGCAAATGAAAATAAATTGGGTATTGTTTTGTCATAGGTAAATTGTCAATCCAACCACAGCATAAAAGTTGCTGAATATACCCACCATGTAGGTGATAGGCAGTTGCAATTTGTTGAAAAATATTTTTGTCCTAAAAATATCTTAAAATAAAGAAAAAATCCTGCAGCTTAGTGTGTTTAGGTCCATGTTCCAAATACACATATCATAATGTAGCAGGGTAATATGTTGTTGTAATTACATCAAATTAAAAAATGTCACTATAACAATTTTCTCAAAATTTCACAAATAAACTCTCTTTTTTTGGTGGGCCAAAGTTACCCATCAAGGGACAAAGTATCACCATATTCTACGGTAGTTAATCTATTTATCTTCCCAAATAATGAAAGTAATCAACTGAATAATAAGCAAACTGTCATAAGTTTTGTAAGTTGGCCCCGTTTTTCGCCATTCCAATTGAATTTACACAGTGATATATGTCGATTTCCTCATATTTACATATGTTATGCCTTGCGCCCAAACTCACAAAAATAATATTAGTTTCCATAGATCATTCTTGTTTCCATGGCAACACCCGGTTCCATGGCAACACCCAAAAAACAAGTTTTAGCCATTTTACTACATTTTCGTGGGATAAAATATGAAATTTAGAGTATATTCAAATACCTGCCTCACAAAAATGGTTAAATATGGAATAACGATTTATAAATAATGTGTAAATAAACCCTTTTCTACTTGAATAAAGTCTTAAAATGGGGTTGCCATTTTATTTTTACTGATTTCAATAATGCATTTTCGGATCTTTTGAAAATTGTGATTTTTGCCAATGCTTATGACTACCTAAAATCTGAGACTAATATACCTATATTAGTCCATAGATCCTTGAGGATCTATGATTAGTCTCAGCTAAAACTAGATTCTCAATCTTGAAAACAATGAGTACACTTCCAAGTTAGGTAGTATTGTAGGACATGATCGGCTGCACCAAAGGTCCAAGCTAGATCTCATTTGTATTTGCCTAAATATGGTAATTAGCTCATTTGCATATTTTAGTCAAAATGTTGAATTAGCTATTAAGAAGGCAACAACTAATTAAATTAAATATAACTCTTCAACTAATAGACTGTTTTAACCTCTACCAAACTAGGATGGTTAGACATGACTAGATTTATTATTGATCAATGTTGGGGTTTATTTGTATGATTGTAATTATGCTAATGTCCTGATTTGCATATTTTGGTCAAATCTTTGATTTGGCTCTTAATCTTGAAAACAATGAGTGTTAAACTTCCAAGTTAGCTAGTATGGTGGGACATGATCAGCTGCACAATTGTTGCTAGATCTCATTATATTAGTCGAGAATCGCCTAATATACTGTATTCGTCCTGTTTCTTTCTTTTCCTGTCATAGGACCTATAGCTCCGTAACCATTGACCCGATTTTAACCATATTTGGTCATAAGAACCCTTATGTGCACCACTACTCAGGTTGAAAAGCATAAGGGGTCAAAGGTCACACAGGGGTCACTAGGGGTCAAAACGTGATTTTCACTTAAAACGCATTTCCAATTTAGTGAAATGACCTAGGATCGTCAAAATTGGTCCACATATTCCTTTTGACCGTACGCATGTTCAAAAGAACGGTTTTTAAAATTAAAAATCATTTGGGGTCACTAGGGGTCAAAATGTATATTTTACTCCATTCACTCAAAACCCTACTTGTCCGAGGGAAAATGACTGATGATACTCAGAATTGGTCAAAAGATTCTTTGGATCAATGTTCATATAGGGTCCTTCCACACTAAAAGTGACATGTCAAACAGGGTCAGTAGGGGTCATTGAACTTTACAGAGGGAAAATATAACGCATGCTCCGATTTTGACCGGGTTTCTTTTATTTTGTGGGCATTGATGAGACAAGAACAAAAGTCAATCATACCGTTAAGATCAAAGGTCAAAAAAAGGTCACTAGGGGTCAAAATGTACATTTTCACTCCTCGCACTCAAAATACTACTTGTCCAAGAGATAATGACCTACGATTGTCAGAATTAGTCAAACGATTCCTCTTATCCATGTCCATATAGGGTCCTTCTCCACTAAAAGTGACATGTCACACGAGGTCACTGGAGGTCATTGAACTATACAGGTGAAAATCTTAAGACATGCTCCGATTTTGACAAAATTACTTTTTTCTTGTGCGCATTGATCAGCCAAGCAAAAAAGTCAATTACAAGTTTTGGGTCAGAGGTCAAAGAAAGGTCACTAGGGGTCAAAACGTGATTTTCACTAAAAACGCATTTGCAATTTAGTGAAATGACCTAGGATCGTCAGAATTGGTCAACATATTCCTTTTGACCGTACGCATGTACAATAGTTCGGTTTTTAAAATCAACAAATATTTGGGGTCACTAGGGGTCAAAATGTAAATGTTCACTCCATTCACTCAAAATGCTACTTGTCCGAGATGAAATGACCTATGATTGTCAGAATTAGTCAAAAGATTCCTCTCATCCATGTTCATATAGGATCCTTCTCCACTAAAAGTGACATGTCACACGGGGTCACTAGAGGTCATTGAACTTTACAGGTGAAAATCTTAAAACATGCTCCGATTTTGACGGGACTACCTTGTTCTTGTGCGCATTGATCAGCCAAGCAAAAAAGTCAATTACAAGTTTTGGGTCAGAGGTCAAGAAAAGGTCACTAGGGGTTCAACTGTATTTATTTACTCCATTTACCACTCGAAGGGGTTAACATGTAACACACTCGACTAATATTCGTGATCTCCGATCACAGTCCATGTCTAGTTTGCATTTGTGTAAATATGATAATTAGATTATTTTGCATATTTTAATCAAAAAGTTGAATTAGCTAAAATTAGCTAAAGTTGAAAAGTCTAATCTCATTCAAGTAACAATAGACACAATAGGTGTGAAATCACTCAAGGGTAAGTGTAAGCCATGGTGGGATAAGGACATTGATGAGGCTATTCAAGAGAGGAAGAGTAGTTGTCAATCACATCGTAAGTGGCCAAACAGCTTATTAAAGAACGTATTACTCAGAAAAGGATTGATCGATGTATAGATATTACACAAAAGGGCGGTACCTCAAGTAGAGATTTTTGGCAAGAATTAAGGGGTCCGAAGAATGTTAAGGAGCGTGTGAATTCTTTAAAGCTTCCTAACTCTGATAATATCACTACAGATAGGAAGATTATGAACCAAACTATTCAACAGTATTTCGAGTCTCTCGGTAAAATGAATAAAAGTTTACATGAAACAGATAATGATGTTCTGGTTAAAAACCACATTCAGCATGTTCAGAGTGTACTTGCTAATGATCATGATCCAACCGATGCGGCTGAATCAGATAAGGTATTATCCGATATTAATGTTAATATTGATGACGTTATTGAGGCATTAGGCCAAGCTAAACTGAACAAGTCTCCCGGAATAGATAATATAACAAACGAGCTCCTCAAGAATGGCGGGGATGGTCTCAACAGATCAATCCTTCAACTTTTCCAGAGACTTGTTCAGCTTGAAAGCACGCCACAAGAATGGAACAAAGGTATTATTATACCAATCCATAAAAAGGGTAATAAGAGTAATCTTAATAACTACAGGGGCATCACATTAACTTCATGTGTTTCTAAAGTGTTTAATCGTATAATTTCTAAATCAATTTCATGTTTTGTTGAAGACCACCAATTTCTTTCGGAAATACAGGGAGGATTTAGGAAGAATTACAGATGCGAGGATCATATTTTTTCCCTGAAAAGTATAGCAGCCACGCGATTGGCTGAGAACAAATCTACACATTTAGCCTTCCTGGATTTCAGTAAAGCCTTTGATACGGTCTGGCGGGACGGTTTGTTATCACTTGCATGGAAGTTGGGTATTCGGGGCAGTATGTGGAAAATTATTAGTAGTCTATATATGAATGTTCAATCTAATGTTAAGTTTGGTGATCTTATTACAGATTTTTTTGAGGTGGAAGAAGGTGTAAAACAGGGATGTGTGCTTTCACCAATTTTATTCTGCATTTACATACATGAATTAGCTAGGCTCATAAGGAAAGAAGAGGTGGGGGTTCGTACATGTAATGTGCAAACAGGTTGTCTTTTTTGGGCTGATGATGTAGTTCTCATAGCAGATAACGCAGTCGAATTGCAAAGGATGCTAGACATTGCATCAACTTTCTCACGAACCTGGAAATTAGACTTTAATATTGATAAATCTAAGGTATTGGTGGTAGGCAAACGTACAGATAAAACTAAACTCTGGAAACTAGGCAATCTATCGATTTCCGAGTGCGATCACTATAAATACTTAGGGGTCCACATTTCAAGAAATTTGTCTGATCACACTCATGTCAATGAAATTGTTAAGAAAGGCAATAGGTTGATCGCGTATATAAAATCGATCGTTGATAGTCACGATAATTTCAATAGGATTTATTATGGTAACATTCTTTGGAAATCTTTAGCGGTTCCCTCTATTAACTATGCATGCTCAGTATGGACTTGTGGTAGCAAGGCTGATAGCAACAAAGTAGAGAACTTACAGCTACAAATGGCAAGATATATCTTGAAGGCACCCCGTAACACGCCAGGCGTAGCCCTCTATGGCGACTTGGGATGGAACCCCATCGCCTCCCTTCAAGAAGTTCACAGAATGAAGTATCTTGCACGACTCTCTAATCTAGAGATGCACCGTTGGCCAAAACTTATGTTAAACGCTCTAATGAATCTAAACTGCGACATGGACCATATCAGGTACAAATGGTTGTCGTCGATTAGAGATACGCTTAAAAGATGCGACATGGAATACATTATTAATGACGCCCCCACAAGTCCACGCTGGGTCAACACATTTAAGCGCATTAATAAGATTGTCTGTCACAATGTATGGAGTAACAGTGTTAGGGAAAAATCTTCTCTTAGCGACTATTTGCAGTTTAAAAACACCGTTCAATTGGAAGACTATCTTTTAGACAAAACTGATTTCTTTGGTTGTAGTCTAAAATTCAAAGCGCGATCAAACACGATTCCATTGGAACATAGAATACGCAAATGGTCTTCAAATAATAAGGATGGTAAATGTATGCTTTGTAAGGATGATTCAATGGAAGACTTAAGACATTTCTTATTTACATGTAGATCACTAAATGAGATAAGGGTCGAGGAATATCTCAAACTCGAAAATAATCTATGCAACAATGGTTTTAGTAATGTTTGGCTGGAATTTATTATCAGTAATCTGGACTCAAAATTGTATATAATGCTCGGTTGTCCAATTAATATCACCACGCCTTACAGACACGCTAAAGATGCCCGTTCTGCATATGTTATCCTTGACCAATTCTGCAAATCATACCTTAAACGCGTGTGGGCTGTTAGATGTAATATTATGAACTCAAAGTGAGTCTAGAGACTATTGTATACATGACTATATAATAATTATTAATGTTCTTTCGTTTTGTCAATTATTGTATGTATATATGAACGCACCGTCGGGTAGACGGGTGCCACTGTTGTAAAAGTGTATGTTCAAATAAATAAATAAATAAAATATAACTCCTTAAGGGGGGACTTAAGGAAGTTTTTTGTTGAATTTTGTTAGTGCTGTAATTATTGAACTATTAATCAAATGTACATAAAAGTATACATTTTTGGAAAGGAAATGGATCAGAGAATCCAAATTTGGCATACATTTTGACCAAAAATGTTGATTTTTTGAGAAAATCACAAAAAATCACTTTTTTGACCCATTTTTTTTTATCAAAGCTAATAAACATAATTTTGAGTTAAAAATGCCCAAATCACTTGATGATGATGTTAAGACACTACTGGAGGGACGAATTTTTTTTTTTAAATCTAATCCAATATTTTTTGAAATTTTGCCAAAAAAGTGTAAAAAAAAATTTAAAAACCATTTTTTCACGCTTTTTGGCACTTTTTGGTCAAAATTTTCAACAATATTAGATTAGGTTTATAAAAAAAAAAATCGTCCCTTCATTAGTGTCTCAACATCATTATAAAGTGATTTGGCCATTTTTTACTCAAAATTATTTTTTGTTAGCTTTGTTCAAAAAAATTTGGGTCAAAAAAGTGAATTTTGTGATTTTCTCAAAAAATCTACTTTTTTGGTCAACATTGATGCCAAATTTGAATTCTCTGATCCATTTCCTTTCCAAAAATGTATACTTTTATATACATTTGATTAATAGTTCAATAATTACAGCACTCACAAAATTCAAAAAATCAAATCAAAAACTTCCTTAAGTCCCCCCTTAATGCAATGATCAACTCAATTAACTCTAACTCTAAAAATAACTATCAGTCTTCAACCAATAAGTTGAAGTCCAATTGGAACTGACTTTGGTTACAGTTGTAACATATGGGACCCTGAGACTCTTCAACTAATAGATAGACTGACTTAACCGCTACCAAACTAATGTATGATGATTAGGCCAAACAAAAAATAGGTTTGTCTCAAAGCTTGCGTGCGCATTGGTTTTGAAATGCCAAAAATACCGCGTCTGAAATGCAGGAAATTATAAAATCAAATTTGTTTTCCCTACAAATTTTTATTTTGGGTTTTTATTAAAAATATCGGCAGATTTTCCTTTTCTCAAACTTTTACATGACTCGGTTCTTCAAAAAACGCTGCACAATTGTTCTTTACACAACTATCACATTATTCATTTCAAATAGAAAAAAGCCAATATCAGAAATTGTCAACGGTTGCAAATAGTAAGAGTAAATATTGACACACAAAAAATAAATGTAAAAACAAACAAATGGAAGACAAAAAACCGCGCGCGTCGCCAGATTTTTTGAAGCCTTCGCAAGCTTTGAGACAAATCTTTTTGGTTTTGTTTGGCCTTAGACATGTCTAGATGTATTATTGATCAATGTTCAGGCTTAATTGTATTGTTGTAATTATGCTAATGTGCTAATTTGCATATTTTGGTCAAATCTTTGACTTGGATCTTAATCTTGTAAACAATGATTACACTTCCAAGTTAGCTTGTATTGTAGGACATGATCGGCTGCACCATTGGTCCAAGCTAGATATCATTTGTATTTGTGTATTAATATGATATTTAGCTCATTTGCATATTTTAGTCAAAATGTTGAATTAGCTACATTTTATAACTCTTTAAGGCAACAACTAATTCAATTAAATATAACTCTTCACTGACATAACTTCTACCAAACTAGGATGGTTTAGACATGACTAGATTTATTATTGATCAATATTAGGGCTTATTTGTATGGTTGTAATTATGCTATTACTGGTATAGACATCAGAAATTTATATACACAGTAATGGGAGACAAAAGTAGAATAAGAGCATCTCAGCTCCATACCAAGAAGATTTAAACACACAATTTTACACAGAATGTGTTACACAAATTATCAAGGGCATTGGCACCTTATACAGGCGCGTGCCCAGGGGGGGCTTTTGGGGCTCAAGCCCCCCGGGTCCCCAGAAGGGGAAAAATAAAAGAAAGGGGAGGAAAGGAGGGGAGGGAGAGGGAGCTTTTATTAGTGTCTCTCACTTTATCACTACATCTCTGAACCATGTCAGTGTTTTATAACAAATGTAAATATTGAGAGTGTTTCAAGTCACCCAGGCAAGTTAAAACCCAACAGCTCGGCCCTCTGAATCCCCGCCAACGGCACTCCCCCACCACCAGTGGCGTAACCAGGCGGCCCCAGCAGCCCCCCCCCCCCCCCCCCATTGACAAAAGAGGTAACGAGCATAGACGGGGAGGGGGGCCGAAATTAGTTTCAATGTTCAAACTTTTGTAGCGTCATTTAGAATCTAATGGTAAAGAAAGTAATGTGAAATTGCGAACAATAAGCTATTATATAACTCTTCAAAATTTCCTTATCATTTGATGCCGGATTGTATGTCAAATATTTGTCCTATTTCACTGATTTTACATCATACGTACAATTTGGTACAATTTGGTTCCATTTGCCGTGGTTTCAGATGGTAGTTAGAATATGCCTAAAAGTATTACTTTGATGCGAAAAAACTGATTTCCAGGATAATTGAGGGCGCACTCCCATACGTATATCTCAATGCCCCTTTAACAAGGTGGTTTCAGGAACGTTTTTTCAGTACCATTTTAACGTTAAAATAACCAATTTTTGCGCGTTACGCCCGAACTTGTTTGAATGTTTTATTATTCAAGCTTAACAAGATGGCTTCAGGAACATTTTCAGACCATTCTAGTGTTAAAATAACCAATTTTTGTGCGTTACGCGCAACTTAATTTCAATGTTTTATTATTCAAGCTTAACAAGATGGCTTCAGGAACGTTTTCTGGATCTTTTAGTGTTACAATAGGCAATTTTTTCGTGCGACATGCGAATTATTTTCAATGTTTAATTGTTCAAGCTTATAACAAGGTGGCTTCCGGAACGTTTTTCAGGACCATTATAGTGTTAAAATATCCATTTTTTTGCGCGTTACGCGCAAATTAATTTCAATGTCTTATTCAAGCTTAACAAGATGGCTTCAGGAACGTTTTCTGGACCTTTTAGTGTTAAATAGGCAATTTTGTTCATGCTATGCGCACATTATTTTCAATGTTTTATTGTTCAAGCTTAACAAGGTGGCTTCAGGAACGTTTTTCAGGACCATTATAGTGTTAAAATGGTACCCGGTCAACTCGACATTCGGTCAAGTCGACCGTTACGTACTCGACGGTTGTCCGACTCGACGGTCGGACCAACTCGACGTACGAACAAACTCGACGGTTCGCCAACTCGACTCTCCTATACCAACTCGACGGATGGTTGAATGCTCGCGACGTGATGAGCGTGGGGTGACCGTAGCGGGGGAATCCCGGGTAAAATAACTCCACGTGGATGGGTGAATGCAATGCATTCCTCAGGCTCGCTAGACTGATGTCGTGCACTGGGTGAATGAGTATGGGGTTACAGCAGGGAATGGTTGAATGCTCGCCGCGACACGGTAGGACTAGGGCGTGCAAAAATGGGTATGAGCATGGCTGAGTACAGCAGGAGAATCCCGGGGTAAAATAACCGTCCGCATGCATCATGTGCATGGATGGTTGAATGCTCGCGACACGGTGTAGGACCGGGCGTGCAGGGGTGAATGAGCATGGGTGACAGTTCAGGGGATTCCCGGGTAAAATAACTCCACATTCGGCCGTATTAAAAATTGAATGCACGCCGTAGTCCATGGGTAAATAATGCACAGGCGTTAGTGTACTCATTTATGGCATTTATTAATGCAGGCCTAACGGTGTTAAATGACAGATGGGATTTACAATATTATCATTCAAAGAATGCTACGAATTAAAACAAAGTACAGTATACCATTTCTTATTTTAACTAAAGTCCCTCGTCTACTTGTAGGACGCAAACGCCGTAATATTTGTGAATTCAAAGATGCTCGCCAGGCTACAGAAAATTATGAAATGGCTAAAACCAAAAGTGCAGTTTTGTCGTTTTTTCTGAAAGGTTTTGGATATTGATTATTATGACAAATGGTGGTATGTTTTGAAACACCTTGCGTAACATTTATTATGTCACAGGCGTGCTTGAATAATGTCTCATCTCGACAAAATGCTGAGTCATTTGTTGGGGCAAGTGGTCAAAAGGGGTATGGGCCCGGGAAACTGGTCCACCTGCAAAATCTTAATCAAAATTGTACAATTCATTTTGAAAATAGTTTTTAGTGTCAATTAATGAAACATGACTCGGTATTGAAATGTAAATAGAATATGAAACAATTCAAATGTATTCACTGGTTAACTTGTGGTTGTTTTAAATTTAAACAACTCTTTTAACAGTGTATTACTTTTTAACATGATAAAAACAGTATATCACCTTCAAAGATGCCCACCAAAAGTAAATGCTGCTTCACATTAGAAAGTAGCATAGTTCCATACATGTACATAATCATGATCATTGCCCAATAATTGTTTCAAACAGTATGATGGATATTTTGTCGGCAAAAAGAGTTATGTTAGTATAGTATTAGTACAGAGTTCTCCTGATTTGTGTCCATAATGACCATTTAAAATATGAAGAAAAAAATCAATTATTTTCGAAACGAGTTGTTACAATATGGTCCCTTAACTTTGGACTCATTTATTGATGCGAAGGAACTCTAAATAATCCGCATCACTATACCCTCCTGCTGAAACTATCTCTCGAACCATGTCAGAGATAAATGCATAGAAAAGGATCGAAACATTAACAAGATAATGTGTTCGAGTATTCATTCACGAGTAAAATAAAAATGAACTTGTAACATTGATTTGTAATTTGCAGCCAGTTAATCCTATTACAATTATATAAATAGTATACCAAATTCCAAAGATAATTACTGTTGCAGTTCGATAGTGATTGACAGTATTGGGAAAGGCTGCATTGTTTGTCGACAATATTAAAAAGTAATAAGCTTATGATAAGGATAATTGATGAGCTACTGTGCATTCGTCTTGATAATCGCTCGAGGCCTTGCATGAGTGCACCAGCCCTCGAGCGCCGATAGGCGCGAGAGGGGGGTGCACAAATGCAAGGCCAAGAGCGATTATCAAGTACGAATGCACTGTTTGCGAATCAATTATCTATCATACACTTCGCGATGCGTACTAGAACCTGCTCTAAAATGTTAAAATTGAGATTAAAACCATAATTTCCAACGAAAATATTAGTTAAATTTCCATATTTTAGAAACACCGCTTATGATGTGTAGCATAAGATACTGCTGAATACGCATGGAAGGGATTCAATTAGTCTGTATACGATTTAGGTTATGAGCTGTCAAACTGGGATCAATGACCGAGTGGAAAACATATCGACAAACTTGAATTGGAAGTTGGATATGCATGACCACGGATAAAACTGGTATTAAGTAGGGCCTATGGATGTAATCCATTAAGTATAGCTTTGTGTAAAAAACAAGTACTCATGATCTTTTAGATCGAACTGTAGTAAAGAAAACAACATTATCGATCAAGTGTGGCACAGTAAGAGACCTGTTGGGTCGCCAACGTGACAGAGAAGTTGTGTGCTGACGCTGGCACGTCAGGCTACTATACCGTACACAGTTTGAGGAGAAACCATCACAAGAATAGGCGACGTACCAGAGAAAATCATTAAAGAAGCGGTTACCGCATTACCACGACTACCTGTAAAGTACTACTTGACAACTTGACAACAGTAACTGATTCGTTAATCTTTAACCTGTTAACTCCTTAACTATGTGAATCGTTGTTTCTATTTCCACAGCTTTATTGGTCATATCAATGTCCATTGTTTGTTAACGTCGATATCTACGAAAGCACTACCGGAAGTCTCAAGCGTGCAATGTCAACATAATCGGTTGCCCCTCGCAACGTGCATTATATGACAAAGCTTTCAGATAATGCATGGGTCAACATTAGAAAGGGTAGCGATTATGTTGACCTTGCACGATTGAGACTTCCAGCAGTGCATTAGTAGATATAATCGACGTTAACATCAATGGATAATAATGAACAATGGAATGAGCTCTAGAAGTGTATAAGTTGTTACTTAACCCTTTACGTGGCTATGTTATACCATACATATCATATTTTTTTCAGAAACCTTTAGTATCTCACCTAATCTCAAGATTTACTGAATCAATACTAGGCATATTTGTACTATTTCAATGCATTTCACACGGTGACTCAGATCCAAATAATGGTAATGAAATTCAACAATTTTGACATTTTTGAAACATTTTGTGACATTTTGGAAGGTTGACTGCCGCGTGGAAAGTGTTTTAACACTTTCAACGCGGCTGACGTCTGTTGAAATGCGTTCCATAATAATATGAATGTTTACTTATAAAGTGAAACAACAAATCGATATCTGCTGTTGATATCAAAGTGTGTTTTGTTTATAATTGTATTTATTGGTAAAATATTCCCCAAGCAATCCTATCATTCACTCTTATTAATGCCAACTGTAGAATTTACATTATATATACATGTAGGTTTATAAAAGGAAAGACTTTGGGGCACACACTCGCCATGTAAATTTGTTTATAGAAAAAGTACTATCTTCTGAAGATAGCAACTTGCTCTAATAATAAGTTTCCCCTGTTTTTATAATCTATTTGGAACATGCTGAATGTAAGATTAAAACTATACTTTCATCGGATGATCATGATCGAAGGCAAGTTAGTTCTCATTTATAATGTTTGTATTTTCCCAATTTTGCCAATATCAGTCTGCTAGTTTTTAACGTGATTGACATTATACAACATTAAACATGTTAAAGAATAATTATCTTTTCGATGTGACCTGATTTGTGCTCATAATGATTAATGACCATTTAAAAACATGAAAAAACATCAACATTACAACATTTCAAAACGAGTAAAATAAAAATTGAGCTCGTAAATTGATTTGTAATTTGCAGCCAGTTCATCCTATATACAACGATATAAATAATATACCAAATTCCAAAGATAATTACTGCTGCAGTTCGATAGTGATTGACTGCATTGTTTGTTGGCAATATCAAAAAGTAATTAGCGACGTTTTGGAATGATAAAACAGTTCCTTAATTAACAAGGTATAGGACACAATAAGAAAAACCACCTGTCTTTGATCAGCACCATGGAATTAAAAAAGTTTTCCCCACCTCCGAATACCATCCCGCGGCCGATCCCACGGGAGTTATATACGGTCAACTCTCATGAAAATAGTGCAAATGAGATTTCAGAAGTTGAAGAAAAAAATTGTCTCCAATTTTATTTATTACACTATTTTTTAATAGTAGACATGTACTGGATACTAGATTTAAAATTTTGTGAACAACACTCATTGCATTTTTGTACAATATAACGTTGAATTTATATTATAATATCACTTGTTTGCAGCTTTTGCTCCATGTTTATTACGTTATATACTTCCTATCAGCTCTAAATCAGAACGAGTTTACAAACTGTGATGCCAAAAACACAAAATTATAGTTACGAAAGCATACTTCTACCAATTACAGCGAACAAAATGCAATGTAATTTTGTAAATTGCAAGTATTATGAATTGTTTTTGGTCTTCACATCACTGTTTGAACCTCAGCTTTAAAAGTAAAAAAATGCACGGTTTTCCAAAATGAATATCTTTGTGCAAAGTATAAAATATATCTTTAATCGTATCTTTTTCCAAGCGTTATAATGTGTTTTTAAAAGTTAGCTCAGAAACCATAAATATTATGCTTTACCAAAAGCGCTGGCATTGGTATTCGGACTTTATGGGGTGGGTAACGTAATAAACATATACAAACACATGTAAACAAATATATTCAACATCGACCAAGTCAGTTTATTTTGTACACAGACATATCTTGTAAATGGTATTTTAGTAAAAGTTAGGTTGCCTAAAGTCCACTAAAAGACAGTTCTATATATTGTCGACTTGCTCTTTTGATGTAGGGTAAATATGGTGAATAACGTAATAAACATGGTCACTAAATCGACAGATGTAACATGGCACTTTACAGATATGTTGTTAGACCATGACATTATTACCTTTATGTAAATTTTAATAGCACTAAATATTGAATAGCCTTTTATCTCTTAAAATTAGTAAGATATTGATTTGTTTTATTTAAAATGATGGTAGTAGAATTGTTAATAAGATTGTACTCTGATGACCTTTTTGTCTCCACTGTTGCATTTGGTTCTGCCGGTATCGCCATTGGTTTTTTGCACTGTGTGGCATATATTTCTGTATAATAAAGATAACAAAAACAAAACAAAGTTAATGACATATATTGCAGCTGTTTCAGCTAGGTATACCGTATTTATTCACACAATTATACGAATTGGTTTATTACGTTATCCAATAGCCATAGAACTATGCATCATTGAAGCATGCAAACAAATGAGATTGTGTCAGTATGTGAGACAATATGTATGTACACTAAGTTAACATTCATAAACACATAATAAATGTTGAATCACTATGAACAGGGTGCAATTATATTTATCAAATGATGGAAAGTTTATTACGTTGTCCATTATAAGGTGGTTTCAGTCCTCACATAGAATAGTCCACATATTACAATTATAACATTGGATACAATGTATGATACTCAAGTACATCAATCATGAAAGTTACTGAATTGACGCCAACATTGACATGAGACTAGACAATGAGGTTGGTTACGTTATCCCGTTTATTACGTTATTGGCAACTGCAACAGTGCCTAATGCTGGCTTATAACGTATATACAAAGCAATCAATGAAGATGTTAACGATACCTACTGCATTTCTTCACATTATTAACCCCATTCTGATATCATAGGTCCATTTTCAATGTGCTTAAGAGATCTATAATGACTTCAACTGTCATTCAGCTTAATGTTCATATTACTTACAAGAAAAAATGAGGAATTCTTACCATTCGTCGTGGTTTTTTTGCATTGTACTTTCATCGAGTATCCCCCATGCATGCCTGCGAAAAGGGCCTGCCACGTATCTTTGTTTAATACAGTCGTAGAGAGCAGCGGTCTCTCCGTCGATTTATTCGACAACGTAATAAACGATAACGTAGTAAACGTTTTTCGTACTCAAAGTACCATGTAGACGATCTGGAAAGAGCTAGCGAGTGTTCCAAGTAACCACATAGTCTATGTATATGTATCAAATTGGTTTTTAACCAAAAAGTGTGTTTTGATACATAGTTCGGGAGAAATCTCAACAACGTAATAAACATCCTTAACAAGGTCGCATGCTTTGCAGCATTTTGATTTCTTCTCAAGGTCAGACATGCTGCTATAGATTTTTGATAATATTATTTTCCAACACCCATGTTCTTTTAGATTCAGAATATGTACATTTAAATGTTTAAATGTTAATTTTGAACAATGTTGATCCTCAATATGTCGCAGGTAACGTAATAAACATCAACATCTCGGACAACATATATGAAACTGAAACAGGTAAACATCGTAAAAGATGTGCATTTTTTTTCTATCCATGGAATATCGCTATATGTTCCCTACAAATTATGACATATCTTGTAGAAAATGGTGCCCTATTTGTATTGTAATTAATAAAGGCAAAATATACATTTATGCTGCGGACATGGACATTTCGCTAATTTGGGGTATATGAGGGCATTTTTTTGAGTGAAAACACGTTCAGAAGTATATCAAAGTATATAGATCCAAGTAGAAAACATCAATATCTATCTAGAAAAGAAGTTTTTCAAGCAAGAAAACATTGCATAACACAGAAATGGACCAAAGACATCAAAAAGTTCATTTTGCACTGTTTTCATGAGAGTTAACCATACATGTATATTAACAATAATTTATAGTAATTTAGTAAGGACTTGCAATTTTGCTAATACCGTGTCATTTAAACACTAGATATTATTCGCATGCATTGATAATGCCGTAAACGAGTACATAAAAGCCTGTATTATTTCCCATTCAACCCGGGCATTCAATATTCAATACGGCCGATATGTGGAGTTATTTTACCCGGGATTGCCCCTTAGTGCCACCCACGGTACACCCTGTCCTACACCATGTCGCGAGCATTCAACCATCCATGCATACATGGTTATTTTACCCCGGGATTCCCTTGCTGTCAATCCATGCTCATTCACCCATTTCTGCACGCCCTGGTCCTAAACCGTGTCGCGAGCATTCAACTCCATCGCACCCGTGCATGCCCCTTCAATCAGTCCTATTGCGAAACGAATGCATCTACACGTTTACCCGGGTTCCCCCGATGTCATCCCATGTTCATTCACCCATCCCATCAGTCCTAGCTCATCGCGCCGCAAGCCGCATTCAACCAACCGTCGTTGGTTGGTAAATAGGAGAGTCGAGTTGGCGAACCGTCGAGTTAGTTCGTACGTCGAGTCGGTCAACCGTCGAGTATGTAACGGTCGACTTGACCGAACGTCGAGTTGACTCATATTCGTTAAAATAACCAATTTTTGAGCACTACAGGCAAATTAATTCCAATGTTTTATTATTCAAGCTTAGAGCCCCAGGCATCTACTCATTCCACCAGTGGCTTTCTTCAATATTCATTTAATCTTGATAAACGTATACAGTTTTTGCACGAAAGGGTTCAATTAATCCAACCATGATAATGAAATTGACCATTTTCTAACTCAAAAAATAAATAAGATATTAAAAAAAATAAAAAAACGCTCCTGGGGAATGTTATCAGGATTAACATAAAACTAGTATGACAAAATTTAACAAAATATATTTTGAGTTATCTTTGCAGAACCTAAAATGGGTCAAAAAACGTGTTTTTATAATTTTTTCCAAAATGGTCAATTTCATTATCATGGTTGGATTAATTGAACCCTTTCGTGCAAAAAACTGCACACGTTTATAAAGATTAAATGAATATTGAAGAAGTTACGGCAGTTTTACGGAGGCTGTACCTGAGAGTCCACAGCCCCCTTAACCCTAACCACCTAAGTCACATTTTGAAAAAAAATATTTTTCAACGACAAAAACGCAGACAAAAAGAGTGGCGGCGCCACCGGGGCTCGAACCCACAACCTCTCGGTTGTCAGACGAACGCTCTACCAGTTCACCACGGGGCCAACCATACTCGGGCCAGTGTATTGGCCCGACTATGTAGCCTGGGGGCATTATTTCATCGAAAAAGTTCCACGCCAGCTGGCACAGACAGACTTTACCGTGCACATTTGCGGCATTGAGGATGGTTAGGGTTAATAAAATCATACATGGAAAAAATTTAAAAAAGAAGAAATAAAAGAGAATTTTTTTTCTTCGTTAACCCTAACCTTAAGTCACATTTTGAAGATTTTTTTTTTCAACGACAAAAATGCGGACAAAAAGAGTGGCGCCGCCACCGGGGCTCGAACCCACAACCTCTCGGTTGTCAGACGAACACTCTACCAGTGCGCCACGGGGGCCAACCATACTCGGGCCAGTGTATTGGCCCGACTATGTAGCCTGGGGTAATTATTTCATCAAAAAAGTGCCACATTTGCAGCATTGAGGATGGTTAGGGTTAATCCAGCCAATTTGCCACATTTGAGCAATAGAGGGCGCTGCAATACCAAATGTTTCAAATGTCTTTTACTCTTGAGATCCATGTTCAGTAGACTGATTCCTTTTCAATAATATGGTCAAATGTATTTTCAAATATTGTTCGTATAAATCAGTTGATATAACAAAGATAAACGATAAGGGAGCGGTCACTATTTACGCCGGGGGGGGGGGGGGGGGGGGGGAATGGAGGATTTCCATCTATTTTCCCCACATTTTTTCATGTTCCCCCTTTTGTCTTCCAAAAAAATTTCAGGTTCCCCCCATCCATCAGGTAAAAAAGTTGATGTTCCCCCCTCCCTATTAAACCCCTTATTATTTTTTTCCCCACACGTGTAAAAAAAAAAAATCGCGTTCCCCCCTCAGTTGATTTTTAAATATTCGCGTTCCCCCCTGTCTGTATAGATTTTTTTTCGCGTTCCCCCCTTAACTCCTCCATTCCCCCCCCCCCCCCCCCCCCCCCCTGGCGTAAATAATGCCCGCTCCCTAAGAACATAAAAATGCAGTTTTGACGATGCCCCTTTTTTTATATTAATTTAACATCATAGATTCTGTATTTTGTAAATAATATCTAGTAAGATTCACATTCAGTTTGTCAACCATTTAGTATAGATGCCTGGGGCTATGGCTTCAGCCTCAGGAACCTTTTTCTAGACCTTTTTTAATGTAACAATAGGCATTTTTTCACTCTACGCGAAAATTATTTTCAATGTTTTATTGTTCAAGATTAACAAGATGGCTTCAGAAATGTTTTCTTGACCTTTTTAGTGTTAAAATAGACATAGTTTGACCGCTCCGCTCGAATTATTTTCACGGTTTAATAATTATTTATGCGTAACAAGAAGCATGTTAAGCTTCAATACTGAAACATTTAACCCAATCGCGCCCAGGAACCTTTTTCGGGACCATTAAAATGTATACTACTCAGACCCATCCATGCTGCAAAATGCGCCACTTTGCTCGCGCCGCTTTGTTTGCTTAATCCCATATATTTCAAATTTTAAGTAAGAAATGCAAAAAACCTTGAAATAAAAAATCCTTTCAGAATTTCTTACCAATAGTCAAAGAGTAATTTGTAGGACCTGCAATCTTGGAAAAAAGTTCTTGGAATGCGAACGCTGAGCACACGTGTTGGGTATTGTGTGCATGTATTGATACTTATATTAGTGTCTTCTGTTATAAACATAAATTGTTCAAAGGAGATTTTTCCTTCCCCACCCCTATTGATCAATGTTGGGACACTCTGCCCAGCTGCAGGAGCCACGGGTGGCCTTGGTCAACATTGTACATTGTGGGGTGACACTTTTTTGTTAATCACACGCTAGTGTTCCAAGACTTTTTTACAGGATTGTATAAGAGGAATGCAAAATATTTCATCTAAATTTGGTTTTTCGATCATAATACAAAAAACCGAATGTTGTATGAATCTCATATTACACACGATTTGAGTAAACAATAATGGCATCACAAATATGATAAAAATGATGATGGGGAATTTATGTTATTTAGGGAGTGGTCACCGAAAACAATTATTTATGCTATATTCAACTACAATTTGACAAATTTCTTGATCCCGCGTGCAATAATCTGATGTTTATAATTGAATAAAGCAAAAGCATTAAGTTCTTGCTGAGAATTTCACATTTTTTATGTGAAATGCATTCAAATAAGTACAAACGTGCATATTGTTTGTTCAGTTATCCTTGAGGATAGACATGAAAGTGAGAAAATATTATGAAAAATCTTGTTTTGTACCGTGGTTAAACCAATAGCCGCGTGGAAAGTGATAACATTTGCCGAGCAGTAAAATTTGTATTTGCAAAACTTTTCCTATCTACTGAAGATAGCTCATAACAGAAAAAAGGGAAACAAATCACACCAAGTGATCGACACGAACCAACGCTAAGCAGGCTATAAAGAGTCCCAATGAACGCTCCAAACCGTTACGCCAAGCGGTCATTACTTACACAAGCGTGGATTTGTTTTATTATACATGTTATAGTAATGTATTATTGCAAAGTATCACACACTTAACGACACTTTACCATCAGTTTACCATTTTACCGCTGGGACATTTTGCTTAAAATAGGCAATTAAGCGTTTTTCATACTGCCTTTGAGTTATCAAGATATGCATATGTGTTAGCTATACCAATCATGCAAGTTGTTACTCCAAAATATAAGTCGCATGGGTCGCATCTACGCATTTTTATAACCGTTTACCTTTTTTGAAATGAAAACAAAATACGTACATAATAATATTATACTACAGAAACGACGGTAAAGTGTTCAATGAACACTTGTTTTAAGGCAACACTTTACCGTACACTTTACCATTATCGTCTCAACTCGTCTTATGATTACTTTGTGAATAAAGCTCAATTCATTAATTGCAGTGCTATTTCACTAAATAAATAAAATAAAATATATTACTTAAAGGTATATTATGTGATCTTTCAAGGGAACGCCCTCAACATCGAAAACAAAATTGAAAGTAGATTTTCTTGCAGATTTACGTTTCTGATCATAAATCGTGCATACATTCCAAGTTACAGGGCGATACGATTCTTAATTACTTCAAAATCATGGTTTTAGAGTGAAAATAAACTGTCGTGATAACACGACAGTTTAAATTTTCACTCTAAATTCACTCTAAAACCTTGATTTTGAGGTAATTAGGAATCGTATCGCTCTGTCACTTGGAATGTATGTACGATTTATGATCAGAAATGTAAATCTGCAAGAAAATCTACTTTCTAAAAAAAATCATGAATTGAGGGCGCTCTCTGGAAAAGATCACATAATATGCCTTTAAGGGAAGACTTAAGACTGCGTATTTTTAAAACCCAGTCGCATCTCGGGGATGAAGGTTGGAGAAATCATTTCATATTTGGTCCACACATCAGTTATGATGAACCATCTCATATTATGGTGATAAATCTTTCATCGCGAGTCCCAGTGTTTCTAGATCAAAACACCCTAAATTTGCCAATTTCGACCATTTTAGCCTATATTCAGAAACGGGTAACGATTTTGCACAAGACACTTACACTGCAGTATCATCTTAAGATACCTATAGAGTATATAACACGTACATTACATTTTGTTTAGCTTCTCTAACTTTTGTTTTATAATGGGATCAAACTTGTGTTTTTCATGAAAAATAGCTCAAAGTATGTGTCAAATTAAAAACGGGAATTATTTAACGTCAAGTAACCAATTTTAAAAATTCACATATTAATGCAATCCATACATATTAATCTTCAACATATAAAAAATCACCGTTGGCTTTTTATTCCTACAAGTCGCTGTGTGACGTCAAAGTTACGTGTGTATATCACTCTATATAAAATGTTGGAAAATGAATGACGCATAGAATATCAACCATCTCGGTCATATGAGGGATGAAATGTCGTGTTTACGATGTGCATCAAAATAAATAATATATCCCATCTTGATAACAATCTTCAAATCCAAGATGGCCTCCAAAATGGCCGCCATAATCACCAAAATACATAAAGAACGCGTGTATTAAATTCCATACACTAAATTATGCAGTTGCAATGCCTATGCTCGAAATGCCTGAAAGGAGATACACATTTGAGACATTCCTGAGGATTCTTTAGCTTCCATAATGGCCGCCGATATGTCAAATTGGACATTAAATGGCTGAAACAAAGTTTCTTTATTTGTCATACCTATTTTCTGTAAGACGAGGTTTTTAAAAAATGGATTATCTAATATCGTTATTACAGTATAATATTTAGGCACCATATAACTAATCATGGGTATCTTGAAATAACTATGTTGACCACCAAATGCTGAATGTAGCAATGAAATCTGAGACGAATATACCTGAAGGGATAGGCAGCTCCGTGTATTGCCATTCAATTCTACGAACCAGGTCTTGCACGGCAGTGCACGGTATTGATCTCAAACCAACCCAAGCAGAACCTACAAAACAGGTTGTGCGCATGCACACGCATGCGTCGATTTGTCCTGCTCTCACTTCTGAGTTTAAACCATGCATGATCATGATTACGCATACAGACTGTGATCAATTTATATTGCTACAATTATGGTATTTCAGAAAAAGTATGCCAATTAAAACCTACTAGTGCCCTACTTCAACCCATAAACAATGTATTATGATATTCAAAGTTCATGATTTGTGTTTAGAATTTAGATTTAATGTGAATTGAAACACAACAAATTTGGTATTTTTATACATCAACAGATAAGTGTTTCAGCTCAACCACATTCGAATATTTGTATTTCAATTCATATTAAATCTAAACACAAACCATGCACTTTGAATATCATAATACATTGTTTATGTATTGAACTATAATGGCGCTAGTAGGTTTTAATTGGCATACTTCTCATGAAATGTCATAATTCTAGCAATATAAATGCGTAATCATTTTAGAAATCTATCACAGTCTGTATGTCGGTGACCGTCCGATACTACAGTGTATTCAGGAAGATCGTAACACACGTGTGGATAACACTAAATTTGAAATAGCGCGGTAACTCACATAATGAGGTCGTGCTGGTCACAGGTCACTAATAGGTATATCAAATAAGGTGGGATCGTTTCAAAAAACCCTTAAAATCGTGATACGTGTCTCTATTTTAAATAGAAGTTGTCAAAAAAACATAACATTTTTGGTATCATATTAAAGACAATTTATCCAGCTACCGAATAAAAAAAGAATTAAAGCCACATGTTTAGCAACAGTGAAGTTATCAATCTAAACGTCGAGTGAGTCAGGGGTGGGACCGGTGGACGAGGAGCCGGTGGACGAGGAGCCCATAGGTTTCTACACAAAATAGTGGAAAACTAGAACTTTTGAAATTGATGCCATTTTAAAATTATACATAGGAAAGTTTTCAAACTTCTCATATGTGTTAATAACATGTGCCTGCTACTATGAATAATAATATTGAATTGTTATCTAGACATTCTCTACTAGAATATGATGTTCAATTCAGGGAGTGTTTTAATGTAAAAAACACACAGTTTTATTCATTTTATTGATTAAACAATGGCCAAATCGCAGTCTCTCTATTTCATTTGTGTGACTCTTCGGTCCTTTTCTACCCTGGGTAGTAAAACATTTAACTAAAAAAGCCAGAAGTGTTTCTTCACAGAATTGTTCATAGATTCATGAAAATTTTGCTATTTAGACCTATTTTTGACCACCCTGTATTTAAAATAATAGGAACTTTAACGATATTCGTGTAGTTTATTTTGATAACCATTTTCCTTTAAATTAAATAGTCCATGCTAACTTAATTTCATAGAATATTATATACAAACCTTCATTTTATGCATTATTTCATCATAATTTTAGACACCCTGTACTTTTCCTGTGAACATTTTGGGCAAGTGATTCTTAGCAAATTTGGTAGCACCTTCTGCGGTTGTTCTGATTTTGGTGACTATCTTCAGCTAAACCCTAATTGTACAAACTATCAAAATATTTTGTGAGGAGCAAAAACGATCAACTTTTTTATGTTCCACCCTATACAAATTGTACACACCCTGTATAATTTGATTCTTTTTTGCAAAAATGAAAAACCTTGAATCATAAGCTTTCCAACGATATATAGTTTGTGGGTCATTAAGTATGTAAAACTTAAGTTTTGTCCCGTTTAATCAGATTTGGTGCATTCCTCAACATTATTAGAAGTGAAACATTTTTTTGGACCAGTTTGTGACTTCTGACCTGCTACAAATTAAACTGAATGGTGATAATCGATTGGCATCAAGCGTAACAATACCGTGTTAGACTTGCACCGCTGCACATAACAGGAATGAATAGAGCTGCTTATCCCTTCAGGTATATTCGTCTCAGATGAAATGCTTGAAATGTCTTCGGTGACATGTTTGTGGCGGATACAGGGGGGGGGGGGGCTTTGGGGGCGGGCGCCCCCCGTAAAATTTTACAATATACCTTTTTTTGTGTACGCGCCCCCGTAAAATTTGACAATATACCTTTTTTGTGTACCTTTTTCAGAGACATAGGTAGGTTCCGTCTGTACATTTGCCACTTGTACCCTGCGATTTTTTTTGCCGGTTTTGGGACAACCACATCGCTACCCCCCCCCCCCCCCCCCCCCCCCCACTTAGCTGAATTTCACGAGCTGACGGCAAAAAAAAATCGGGGCCCTTTTACGATTTTTTTGTGTCAGCCCCCGTAAATTTTAATCCTGGATCCGCCACTGAATGACATACCGGTAGTATCCATTGCTGTTATAGTCTATCCATCTGAGACCGATCTTCCAACCACGTGACTCAGCCGTTCCATTGACTGGGAGAGGAGGCTATTTTCTGACAAAAATATCGATGGAATCAGTAGAGTGAAAAACGGCCATAATAAAAAATCCATTGCTGTTATAGTCTATCCATCTGAGACCGATCTTCCAACCACGTGACTCAGCCGTTCCATTGACTGGGAGAGGAGGCTATTTTCTGACAAAAATATCGATGGAATCAGTAGAGTGAAAAACGGCCATAATAAAAAATAATTATGTTATCCACCTACTTTTATCATCATAACCCACGTTGTGCCATGAGAGTCAGTTTAATTGACGTTGCAAAGACAGGTAGCTTTCCCTTCCCAATTTCTCCATTTCAAAAAATGCTTTCAATTTGGCAAGCACTGGCTGCATCTCATCTTTAATGGTCTTATTTTGTGCCATTTTAAGCTCTACTATACTACGGTTACTCCCCGTCAGTCCGAATACCCGTCAGTCCGAAACCCCGCTAGTCTGAATTTTTAAAAAAAAATCGGACTGACGGGGTTTCGGACTGAAGGGGTTTATTTTTTATTTTTTTTATTTTTCGGACTGACGGGGTGTCGGACTAGCGGGGTTTATTTATTTATTTTTTATTTTCGGACTGACGGGGTGTCGGACTAGCGGGGTTATTTTAAAATATAAAAAAATTCGGACTGACGGGGTGTCGGACTAGCGGGGTTATTTTTAAACATTTAAAAATTCGGACTGACGGGGTGTCGGACTAGCGGGGTTATTTTCAAAAATTTAAAAATTCGGACTAGCGGGGTTTCGGACTGACGGGTATTCGGACTGACGGGGAATTCCCGTTTCCCTATACTACAGGCCTCTATGAACAGGTACATGTAGAGTGATAGACCCCGATGAAGACAACCTTTTATTTTACAAGTCAGAAAATAAACTTTATTTAGTTTGTCAACGTTCAAATTGTATAATATTTGTTTGAAAATAAAAATCGTACCTTTCAATATCGATACCATATCATTGTAAGCGTATTTGTTTCTTTCTATACTTAACAAGGAAATCTGATTGATTCGGACATGCAGACAGAGCATATAATAGGGATACGGAGTTTCATATCATTTTACAACCATTTTATCTTACTATAGGCCCAGCCAATCTGAAAAATAAACATTATTTACTGTTGGAAACATTACAAGATAGCATATACAAATTAAATGTGGCCTCCTACATTATGCTAAATGTTAAAAGTCCATCACTTTCGACCTTTTTCAGCTTTGTGATTCTATTCATATGCCGAAATCACAGGTGACGATTTATGCTAAATGTTAAAAGTCCATCACTTTCGATCTTTTCAGCTTTGTGATTCTATTCATAGGCCGAAATCACAGGTGACGATTTCAAAGCCTTTTGATTTCAGATAATGCGCAAATGGTTTGATATTTGTCGGTACACTAGACTGACTAGAGTGAATGGTACACTAGACTGACTAGACGTAGCTACTATGTGCATGCGTGTGACGAGAATAATATGCATTGGAACAGTGTTGTGTGATTTTGCATAAGGCAGCTTAATTGTTTCAATTCACAATATAGATGAGGTTCGACCGAAGGTTGGAATCAAATGGGATCCTTCGACAACTAGCAAATATACGCCAGAAGACAGCACATCTTATTTTTGCTCATCTCCCCTGCCCATCCGAGCACCAAAGATCGCTCTCAGATGGATAGACTATAGTGTAAGCTGTCCATTGTCCCTTGGAAAACAAAATATTGGTTTATGATATGAATTGTGAGAGATATTGTGATTCAAGCATTGCAAGTGATTAATGACCACAGAATAGTCAAACGTTTCTGCTTTCCATTAAAACGGGCATTAAAATCAGGACCCAAGCGTGTAGTGTCCGTGCGGACCAACCGTGTAAACAAACAAACACACAAAACGGCCAATACGTTGCTACCAGTTACATAATGTGTGTATGGTAGGATCATTGAAGGCACAGATTCACCGTTTAAAATGTGACCAGCAACTGGTTGAACGTCCAAATAGTGAACGAATTTCTGCATGGCATACGAACAACAGTAAGTATAGGCCTACATTGCTATATAAAGATACATTGGCAAATTAAATAATATGTCTAGCAAAAAAAATTGAGAAATGAAAATTAAGTATATCAATCGGTGATTCCAGTTCAGCCACATGTGTCTGTATGGTACCATGATATTTTAGAACTTACATACAACGACATGTAGGAATAAAAAGCAAATAATTAATGTTAATGTATATTTTAAAGGTTAATATGTATAGACAGCATTGATTTGTAGATTATTAAAATTGCTTTATTGACGTAAAATAATTCCCGTTTTTAATTTGATACATAATAACGATATCGTATACGTTTGGTTAAACCCTAGTCTTAAAAAAGATAGTTATAATAAATAAAGAATCATTGTTCCATCCATTTAATGTCCATTTTGACATGATCGGCGGCCATTATGGAAGGTAAAGCATCCTCAAGAACGTCTTAAATTAGTGTCTCCTTTCAGGCATTTCGATCATAGGCATTGAAACTGCATAATTTAGTGTATGGAATTCAATATGCGCATTATATATGTATTTTGGCAATTATGGCGGCCATTTTGGAGGCCATCTTGGATTTGAAGATTGTTATCAAGATGGGATATATTAATTATTTAGATGCATGTGTCGTAAAGACACCATTTCATCCCTCATATGACCGAGATGGTTGATACTATGCGTCATTCATTTTCCAACATATTAATATACATGTAGAGTGATATACACACAGCGACTTGTAGGAATAAAAAGCCAACGGTGATTTTTTATATGTTGAAGATTAATATGTATAGATTGCATTAATATGTGAATTTTTAAAATTGGTTACTTGACGTTAAATAATTCCCGTTTTTAATTTGACACATAATTTGAGCTATTTTTCATGAAAAACACAAGTTTGATCCCATTATAAAAGAAAAGTTAGAGAAGCTAAACTAAATGTAATGCACATGTTATATACTCTATAGGTATCTTAAGATGATACTATAGTGTAAGTGTCTTGAGCAAAATCGTTTTGCAGTTGGAGGGTTTAAACTAAAACTACCCGTTTCTGAATATAGGCTAAAATGGTCGAAATTGGCAAATTTAGGGTGTTTTGATCTAGAAACACTGGGACTCGCGATGAAAGATTTATCACCATAATATGAGATGGTTCATCATAACTGATGTGTGGACCAAATATGAAATGATTTCTCCAACCTTCATCCCCGAGAAGCGACTGGGTTTTAATCATTTCGTATTTTCCAGGAATTTCACTTTTCTTCATTTTGCAAAACTTCAGAGTGTCATCTATCAGTACATGCAAAGAAATTTTCAATTTTGAAATTCCAAAAGCCTATTTAGAAGGATTTAAATCCCTTATTGTGATCATTGACAAAGTAGAATGGAAAAGGCTGCCCGCAGGGGATCAGCGAAACTCCCATGCGCCATCCCGTGTAAGTTTGTTTTTCACGCAAATTAGCATGCCCCAGTTCGCTTAAAATACGCGACGCTGTTGTTTCGAATGCCACCAGTGCGTGCTGCGTTACCCGCTATGTTTTTGGTGCATTTAGGGCTTGTTCACACGCATTGTTTACGCATCGGAGGCCCGACTAATCAAACTGTCATTTTTGCCGGGGTGTGGCTGAGCCTAAAGCAAGTAAGTAAAACAAGGCTTTAGCACAAGCGTTAGTGTCAAGGAGTTTGGAAAGAGAGAAGGAAAAAAAGACAAAAAATAAAGGACAGAGAAAGATTTTGAATCCATGATCGGAGTGAAACATAAGAAGTATCAAAAACACTTACACCGTGTTTTATCCGAAGGCGTTAATGTTTTGTTTTTGTTTCCTTTTGATGTTGTCCATGTCCGTCCCACCCGCCCCGTCCATCCAATCAATACCTGTTTATTATACGACGTGTGAACACAGTGTCACGAGTATATTGGATTCGTTAGCTTAAATCTGGTAAAATTGGCTCCGAATAGAAAGCAGCAAGTGTTATGTAGTGATTTGTCTGTTACAACCTTTTATTTTTTTGTCAGTCCCGACCCCTTTTCCGGAAAAGTAAGGCAATTGGAATCACACAAAATGGATTATGTGCTGTGTTAGGTTGACATCCAGTGCTGCGACGATCATGCGGTCAGAAATATGTTGAAGAACTTTGTGTTTTGACGTGTTTTGTTGACTTGCAATGTATTGTGGGATCATACCTGAGCCTGCTCTGGGTCAAATTCTGTTTGAGCCAAATCAGCCAATCATAACCACTCTTCAGCTGATGTGAGAGTTATATTCTGGTGAGCATGGAAACACATTTATAGTTGAATGTATAGTTGGAGTTATAGTTAATATTATGATGTTTATGATATTAACCTTTTTATTTTGGGCGAAAAGTAATTATCTTAGGCTATAAATATGATTCGTACCAAAACGCTCTTTATACATAAACACATTTATGAGCTGCCATTATTATGATTATTATTTATAGTTGAATGTTTAGTTGGAGTTTAGTTAATATGAAGTGTATGATGTTAACCTTTTTATTTTTGGACGAAAAGTAACGAAACGATTGATCAAACTATATTCAATGAAATAAGAGGCACAAAACAGTATATATTTGCGAAAATAATCACTGCATCAGTGACCAGTCAGCAAATACAAGCTAGGTAACTTTACTGTATATCATAGTTTCCAACCACTCGCCCCTATGCAACTCTAGAATATGTGGGCTAAAATAATCTTTCAACAACTCCATTATAAACAGGTGGAATTGATCATGTTGACAAGAATGGGTGTTCAAATGATTTGAACGTTTTCGGGTTAACGCAAATTATATTCAAGTACTGTATAAGCAACTTAATTTCGCTAACAATTTAATTTGGCTAATTCCTCCAATTTCGCTAGGAGATCTAATTCGCCAAATTAAATTGCCAACATTTATATTATTTATAATGGTTATATAGGTAGATGGTACAAATTACTGAAATCAAATAGCTGCAAAATGTTGGCCAAATGCTATTCGCTAAATTAAGTTGCCGTGAAATGAGTTGTATTACGCTCCTATATCAGTAGTCTCAGATTTCAGGTGGTTTTTGTCAATATCCTGGGATATTGACATTTGAATTCAGATTCAGGCCTTGTGGTAGAGTCTATGAATTGCTTTCATGTATCTTGAATCAGTATTTGTACACAGATGTCTTTAAAATGTATATTAGATCTGGATATGAAAATATGAACACATATGTTGTTACAATTGTGGGGAAATGGTTTAAATAATATAAAACAAATGATAGAGTTTTGCAAAATCTGCGACATTCGTCGTGTTTACTATATTCTGTTTGGTATATAAATGTAACGGTCAGATCAATAGACCCCTATACAAATTGCTAAAATGTCGCCCCCTATAATTTTTATTAACTTGTGTGGTCATACTTATTGACTATAGAGATAACGTATGGGTGAGTCATCTCATCATGATCCCTGTTTCCATCTTAACCCTGGGCCACAAAGGTAAATAAACACTTTGTGATTATGCCTACAGCTAAGATGCACACGGGTGTCCTGCAGTACGTGTGATAACGCGAACCATATTTGCATATAGGGCGTTTTTAAATAAATAGGGATGATATTGTTTTAATCAAGTTTGCTGTGTTTAAACAACCATAATGACAATTTTTAATGTTCATCTTGAATTCTGAAGTAAATTTTTAAACATTTAACATGTTCAACACCACTTAATGTCCCTATAAATGTAACTACCGGGGTCCAAGGGTGATTATTATGGGATAACAACGTGGTGGAAAGTCGAGATTACTATGGGATGGTTGGATATATCTTGGAAGCTGCTATATTTTCCGAAGCTGGCGATGTTTATAAAATGTAACATAACTTATATTTGTATTCCTTGTTCAAAAAATGTTACTTATTATTTGAAGTTTTGATGTTCCTGTTTTAATTTTTTTAAATATGTGCTTACTCTTATTTATCTGTAGGGCCTATCCTCTCTCCATTTTTTCTCCAACTTTTACCAGTTTTTATTCCCCCAAACTTGTTTATTTAATATTCATAACCTTAAAACATTCTTAGTTTTTTTAGTAGGGTTAATTTTCAACCCGACCTCATCAAATGTTGAGATACACAGGTGGGGCCTCGTGGGATAGAATAATGAGTCAGACGATGGAGGGTTTCAGAGAGAAAAGTGAGCCCAGCATTAAAACAAAGAGTTTTTGTTAAAATACATCATACACTGTCTAAATCTTCTTTTTCATATTTCCTTTGTGTCGTCTGTTAATTTCATTTTAGGATGTTGACCAGTTTTTTGTAAATACCTTGTTTTACTACAGACCATAGCATAGCATCTGAGATGTTGCTGCCCTTAGTCTGAACTTATACCAAGGTTTGATTGGCATTCCTTGTGGGTTAATAGATATACAGCGTGTCCCAAAAAACTGGGTTCAAAAGTTTGCGAGCTTACAACTAAAACAGTAGGAAACATAGATAGTTTATATTTAGGGATATTAAACAAAATATACATGATCTTAATTAGTTATGGTTACACTCTGTAATTAATCCAATATAAACTTTTTGAAATACAAAGATTTTAATAGAGCGTGGTCAAAACCCATTTGTCCCACTTTTCAAGGAACACCTCGATGTGTTGCAATTGCACATTGTTGTGATTTCGTCAATGTTTTGCTTTTGCATTCATTCTTTACAAAGACTTGGGCAGTAAATAAAATTATCTTGGTCATATACCAATAAAAGTTCATATTTACATAAACATTAACAAAAATGTTCTTTGTTATAGTCCGAGTTATTGTTAAGTTCTTTCGGAGAATAAACCCCATGTCGGGAATACTGCACATAGCGCACAGTTTTATGCAACGCACGGATATGGTTTATTCCTTAAATCGGGACAAATGGGTTCTGACCACACTCTATTCAAATCTTTGTATTTCAAAAAGTTTACATTGGATTGGTCTCCAAATTTACCCAATTAAGGTCAGGTATATTTCGTTTGATATCCTTAAATAATCCGTAATTCCTACTTATTTCGTTATAAGCTCGCAAACTTTTGAACCCAGGTTTTTTTTGGACACGCTGTACTGAAATAATAGCTGCCGAGGGTAGTGTTGTCATAGACGGTGGCTAAAATAATAGCTGCCGAGGGTATGTGTTGTCTGTCATAGACGGTGAACCGTCTATGCTATTGTTACACAGTGTTTTTTTGTGTTTTTGAATAACGCCTCGCCCTCTTCCCCATTATGTAAAGCAAGCAGTTACAGAGTAATGAGAAGATGATGACAAGGAAGGAGAATATTTAATTGCTACATTGTTGTCTTTTAAATTCTCCCCGTCCCTCCCAATGCCAGGGAGGGGGGATTCACTCCGATGAACAATGTATAGAGAGCCACTACTTCAACCCTTTTCCTATATTGATAAGCATTTCAGAGTTCCTACATAATTTACCTTTCTTTTGAACCAATTTTAGTGGGAATTCTCCACCCTGATAAATATGTAATGTCTGTTTATTTAAATAGGTTATTTGATTGGTTGGTTGGTGGGTTGGTGGGTGGATAGGTTAATTGGTTGGTTGGTTGTATGGTTGCTTGGTTGCTTGGTTGGTTGTATGGTTGGTTGGTCATGGTTGGTTGGTCGTTTGGTTGGTTGGTTGGTTGGTTGGTTGGGTGTGTGGATGGTGGGAGTGGGGGTGGATGGCTGGATGGGTGGGTGGGAGGGAAGGGTTGTCGGGTGGGTGGATGAATGGATGGATGGATGGATCCGCACGTCGTATACGGTTCCGATAGGATCCAATTGCGTCATTAATAAGGAACTCAAACCACAAATCACGTAATCGGAGAACCGCGCCATCTAGTATTTATTTATTGTCATTACTGAATTATGGTAGGCCTATTACTTCGTATCGTTGTTATGTTAGCTAGTTCTCAATTAGTTCTCAATTAGTTCAACTCGGTGTACTCATTTGTCATTTTATATCAAACATGATATCAATTATAAGTGCCAGTTGACCTAGGCCTACATACTATGGGCATGATCGGAGAAACATCCTCGGGCCAGTGAGCCGATGCTATCATGGTTATAGTCTAACTTTGTATATTTATGTGCACACGCAGCAATAAAAAAAACTAGGGCCAGGGAGAGTAGGGATGGACAGCCTCTCCTGGCATGTATTTTAATATAATATCCATTATAAGCTCATTTATTTCAGTTTATGTTTGGGTGTAAGGCCCCGGTGTTAGGCCTACGGTTTGGTGACATGCCATAATATCAGACAAAATAAGTTCCAAGATAACCAGAAGTATGAGGCCAAACAAGTCATGTTTCTTTACATCCTCCTAAAATGTCATGGTTGAATTGAATAATATCAAATTCGGGAACATACCGATTGAAATTCGGACTGAACAAAGAACAGAGGTCTTCCCATTTCGATCGCTAAATGGCCCATCATTCATATTTTTGAATCAATAAAACGTCCGAATGTTCTAGACTGAAAGCAAAGGTGAAATGGATGGGATTAAGGAGGGAGAGGATGCTCTATATTGCTGCCCCTCGGACCCCCCTCCCCGGGGGGCCCCTCCCAAACAAAAAATAGGGTAACATTGGTTTGGTTATTACAAAGTTAGAGATGTAAACAATAGGCCTGATTAATAATTAAATGTGTGGTTGCACCTTTGATATCCTTGTACTTTTGTGTCCTCTCAATGAAAAAAGTTTCAATCTAGGTAGGTGACAAGGCAATTCATAGGGATAGCCAATAAATAATAAAACCATGTAGGGATATATACATATAGGCCTACTAGAGCTAATTGTTAATAATGACTATGTTTTCACCTTTATCATTGTTATCTTTAGTAGATAGCAAACTACTTTTAAAAGTTTTAAAAGAGATGGAACAATCACTATTTAATAACTATCTTCGGTAGATAGCAAACCAATTTTAAAAGGATCCAAGTCCAATCTAATGGAAAATACTCATCATTCAACTACTGTGAAATGTGATCCATTACCCGCCAGTGTCGTATCTGATGAGATCACTTGTCAGAGAGGAAATGGTATCTTCCCGGTAGACTTTAACTTACCAGGCTGAGGATTGCCCCCGCCGAGTCAGACATTTGAAAACGGGGAGAGGGGAGGGGGGGGGGGGGGGGGGGGGGGCTCGTGTCGTGGTGTCCTCAAAATCCACCCCATCCGACTCAAATTGGGGCCCTCGCTCCCTCCAACCCAGAAAATAAAACCTTTTAGCCCGGTAGTTTGAGCTGTTCTACCCGGTCAAATCCGTCAAGGGAGGGGGACACTCTGCTGATATGCTACTGTTACCTGTTCGCTTGACAGTTTACCCATAAAGACAATTCCTAGTCATTTTACAAACCGTTAATTTTATTTTCCTGCTTCATTAAACATTGTGTTTAATGTTAGACCTAGACATAGCCTATATTTCAGTTTCTTTTTCAGTGGCGCTAGCATAACGAGGGTCAAGTTCAGGTGGCATGTTTTGGCCTTTTACTATGATGAAATCACAATTCGTGACGTGACTCATATTAATCAGAAGCTTACCCGATTCCGTAGAAGAAGAGAAAACATGTAGGCCTACCAAACGGCAGGTCATAATTAAATCTTCATCCCCATTTCTCGCTTTCTCTCTAATGTTTCCAATTTTTCTCTCTCCTTTACTAAGTCCTTTATCTAGGATAGGTGTTGATTTTTACACCCAGACTACTCACTAACTGCGCCACGGTGCATTTTTAAATGATCACATTGATAAAGACTCGACTACACTGGGCCTATAATGATAAACTCTGATGATTAGCCGCAGATGTTGTGCACAGAAATGAATACACGAGCGTCTAATCTTTGTCAACCGGTTCAACGCGCACGCGTCACCATTTATTTTGCCAACTCAAAACATTCCACGCGCGTATAGTTTTAACTATATGATGTATGTATTAGATTATTTGAAACTCACATCCAGCCTTTGCATTGTTAACAAACTTTGAATCCAAGATGGCCGCCACAATGGCCGCCTAAAACATGGATAGCCATTAATAAGAGCGTATTTTGTATCATTTTCACCAAATAATTTAAGGCTATACCAGATGGACACCAATAACTACCAATTGGTCAAAAGAAATTAGCAAGATGGCTACCAAATTGATAAAAATAAGGTCCAAAATAGTTGATTGGACCTTATCTAGTACTACATTTAACTAAATACCAGTATCCAACTTTCTAAGCAGATAAGTTAGTGATTTCATGGTGATAATTATATCTTATATTGAAATATCAAAAAGGATCATCAAGCAGTCACAATCTTCACCAAGTATACATAGGTAGTTGTATGAATTTATCAATGACCTTATTAATCAGATATCCTTTACTTACTTTATTGATTGGGGTCATTACGGTATCAATTGCGGTCTTATAGATGATCACCTGGGGTAATGAAATGATCACTCGGGGTCATAAAACGATCCCTTTGGATCATTAAATGGTCATTTAGGGTCATAGACTGATCACCTGAAATCAAAAGGGATTAAAAATAGCTCATTTAAATATCCAGGGCCTAATTTACAAAATTGATCAAATTAATCTTCTTATGAATGACAATTGTATTGATGTATTGTGTATTAATGAAACCTGGTTAAAAGTGATGTTGGTGACTCAGAATTGAATATTGATGGCTATATTGTTTACAGACAAAATGGCAAAATTTGTGGTGGTATTTTATGTTACGTTAAAGATAGTATTCCTTCAAAACAGAATGTTGATTTATATGAAACTGACATGGAAGCTATTTGTATTGAAGTCAACTTGCCATAAACCAACAGTGGCGGCACCACGGGGGGGGGGGGGGGGGCATTGGCAGACAAAATTCTCGCCCCCCCCCCCCCCCCCCCCACCCCGTCCCCCCCACAACATTTTTCTATTTTTTTTAAATATTGCAATAATGCAATTTTTTCGCGCTGCACGCACATTTTCTTACTTAATTAGGTTAAATTTTGTCCATTTTAGCATAAAACAGCTCAACTTTGCACGCAAGCGCGCATTTTCATACCACATTAGTTAGTATTAGACCAAATTTGACCATTTAAGCGTAAAAAGGCACAAAAAATGCGCGCGCGATTTTTGTTTTTGCCCCCCCCCCCCCCTAAAAAAATCATGCCCCCAAAAAATTATGAGGCTGGTGCCGCCACTGGAAACCAAGCCTATTCTTATTAGTAGTATTTATCGTCCACCAGACTGTACTATAGACTTCTTAGATAAACTTGATATGTTCCAAAAGTGTAATAACTTGTATGAAGATGTGTATATTTTAGGAGATTTCAACTTAGATCAAGCAAAAACATGTAATTTAAGGAAAGTAACACATTTAGCTAATAATTCGCACATGAAACAAATCAATAAAGATTATACAAGGGTAACAGAAACTAGTAGAACTAAAATAAACACAACACCAAAAGTAAGTCCCCCTCTCAAAATGTCGTCATAACATCGTAAGGTAAAACATTTTACCACTAAAACTTAGTTAGAAATAATCCTATGATTGTTTCCTAAGTGTTGCTTGAAAATGAAAGATGTCCATGACTTCATGGATGAATGAGCTCAAATGGAAGACAAAAACTGCCCTTCTCAAAAGTCACAAAAGATTATGAATTGCTTCTTACTAATGGAAAAACACCCGTGGTTGAGCGAATATTACTGTAATGTGTAATCCATTCATGATCATTCAGTCGTGTAAATCCCCTTCTTGGCTCAGATATTAGCACAGTGAGTTGTGACTTTTGAGAAGGGCAGGTTTTGTCTTCCATTTGAGCTCATTCAGCCATGAAGTCATAGATATCTTTCATTTTCAAACAACACTTAGGAAAGAATCATAGGATTATTTCTAACTAAGTTTTATTGGTAAAATGTTTTACCTTACGAAGTTATGACGACATTTTGAGAGGGGGACTTACTTTTGGTGTTGTGTTTAGATTTAATTTTTATATCTAAGCCTGACCTTGTAATATCGTCTGGTGTACACAGTTTAGGACTCAGTGATCACTCATTAACCCTAACTCTATTTCACCACACGGCAACAGAATATTTTTCCGACACCCAAAATTCACCAGAAAGGTCACCCCGACCCCCCCCCCCCCCCCGGGATTTGAACCACTGACCTCCAGCATCAGGGCCCAGATCCTAGCCACTACACCACGGCTCCCAGTCGACACTCGGCGAGTATATTCGCCTCGTTATATAGCATGGGTCCGTTTTGTAGCCAAAAAACCTACACGCCGGGTTATAGAAACACTTTTTCCGCACAGTTGCCGTATGGTGTAGTAGAGTTAGGGTTATCATATGTTGTAAGAAAATCTAATCAACTTAAACTTCCTCCAAATATTGTAAAATCTAGATGTTTTAAAAACTTCAATGAACTTGACTTTATTGATACTATAAATAATATTGATTGGGATAAAATTTGCTACATTAATAATGTTAATGATGCACTTCATCAATGGCAAATTCTATTCACTGAAGCATGTGATAAGCATGCACCTTTTAAAGAGAAAACAATTAAAGGTTGTCTACCTGAATGGACTAAGTAAAGATATGTATGAATGAATGAATGAGCCGAGTCTGAATGGTAGGGGTGCGTATGTTGGATGTGTGTGTGGATGTTTTTGAGTGTTGGTTGTTTAGTGGTATTCGGTGAGTGTGAAGATTGGGTTCATGTAGTTAATTTTAGTAGATTATATTGTTTCCTTTTTAATGACTTATATTTTTTATGTGTAAAATTGTAAAATTGTTGTAATTCAGCTACTTTGTATTTGCTGCAAGAACAGTTTTTAATAAACCTTTTATGAATGAATGAATGAATGAATAGGGACTATTATTTTGCTAAGGCACATAAGAACTATTGTAATGAAGCTGTAGTCAATAATATGCATGATAGTAAAAATCTTTGGAAAACAATTTAGAAAATTGTACCTAGCAAAACTTTAAGTGTACCAACATAAATTTCCAACAAAGATGGCAAATGTTCAGAAAATAGTAAAGTTATGGCAGATGAATTTAATAAGTACTTTACATCTATTGGTAATAAACTTGGTAGTAAATTTAATGAACATAATCATGTTGAATGTCCTTGTAATAGTGTATGCTCTAGTCACAACTGTATTATGGAAAATAAGTTTAATTTTAGTACAATATCAGCTGAGTTTTTTTTTAAACAAATATGTAACATGAATAATAGTAAATCACCAGGATTAGATCAATTCAATGTCAGGTTGTTGAAATTGGCTGGACCCATCATTTCAAATTGCCTTTCTCAATCTGCAACCTGTCCCTGAATGGATCTACTTTCCCTGATGAATGGAAGAAAGCTAAGGTGACACTAATATTCAAATCTGGTGATAAAACAGATGTAGGTAATTATAGACCCATCTCAGTGTTGCCAATTGTCTCTAAAATCATTGAAAGGGCTGTTCATGATCAACTATATGTTTATTTAAAGGGGGTGTCCCGCAAGCATAAAAGTGTGCATTATATGTTAGAAAAATAACTATCGAGCCCAACTTTTGTAATTATATAGAACAAAACATCACTCTTATGACACAAACAAATAAAAACCGCAATCTCTCAACGTGCACTTTTTAAAATTCGCGGCGATCGAAAGTCCCAGTGTCGATGATGTCATAGTTATACAATGCACATGCGCAAATTTTAGCACCGATACCCATGACGTCATCGACACTGGGACTTTCGATCGCCGCGAATTTTAAAAATTGCATGTTGAGTGATGGCAGTTTTTATTCTTTTTTGTGATTAGTATGGTGTTTTGTTCTATATAATAACGTAATTTCGGCTCGATAATTATTTTTTCTAATAAATAATGCTTAGTGTTGTGCTTGCGGGACACGTCCTTTAACTATAACGCAGGCTTATTATCTAATGCTCAATCTGGTTTTCGACCCAAACATTCCACTTCAACAACTTTACTTGATGTTCAAGATTATATTTTGAAAAATATGGATAATGGTAGGTTACTGTTGCTATATTTATTGACTTAAAAAGCCTTTGACACTGTAAACCATGACATTCTTCTTAGGAAACTTAAAAAATTGTGGTATTAGTGATAGTAGCAAACTTTTATGGTTTAAGTCATATCTAAAGCAACAGGTTCCAGACTGTTAATGTAAATTCAACTTTGTCTGATTTTCAACCTATCAACATAGGAATTCCTCAAGGTTATATATTAGGACCTTTACTTTTCATCATGTTTGTAAATTGTTTACCAAATGCTGTAGATAAATGTAAGACAGTAATGTATGCTGATGATACTTCATTAATGTGTAAAGCTAAAAATATTGTTGATCTCCAAAATCAATTAGAATCATGTTTATAAGCACAGTAGCTAATTGGTTCAAAGCAAACAAGCTTACCCTGAATGTTGATAAGACTAAATTCATGATATTTGGTAGTAATAAGATGCGTGAGAGGTTTCAAGATGTACAATTAACCTACAATGATAACATCATTGAAAAGGTAGATGAATTTAAATACTTGGGCGTACAATTATATAGCAATTTGTCTTGGTCAGCTCATGTTGATTGTGTAAGAATGTCTCTAAAAGAACAGGTATCATCAAACGTATGAAACATTTTCTTCCAAATCAAACTTTTGTAATGTTATCAAATGCTCTTGTTATTCCTCACTTTGATTATGGAAGCACAGTTTGGTCAAACTTTTCTGCTGAATGTCATAGAAAATTACAGGTTCTTCATAATAATTTAGCCAGAATAATACTTTCAGCTGATATAAGAACATTTATATTATATTCATTTTTGAGTAAAAATACGATTTACAGACACGATAACTCAATACAAACTGCATCTGATGGACAGCAAGTAAGTGTAACGCAACAAGCATGATCGACGCCAGGTTCCATTTTTTTTTTTTTTTTTTTTTGGCCTATAATGTTAGAAAAAAGTGTTCGAACACTTAGTAGGCCTAATGTAAAGTCATCCCCCTTTCCCCCCTGATCAATGTTGAGTCGCCCAACTTGCCAAACATCAGCCCGTGGCCTAGCAACATTGATTGGTGGGGGGAGGGGAGGGGTATAATATTGAAGGGGGGGGGGGGGCTTTCAGGCTAGCAGATGCAAATTGGTATTTTCACATGACTCTAAAAATGCGTACTATATGGTAATTAAACGGTGCAAACAATGGTCAGTGTTCAAACACCTTTTTTCTATGATTGTGTATAAAATCGCTTAAGGAAATCATCTAAATTTGGTTTTTGGCGTGTAGCTCCAAAAGTATGTAAGCTATTCTTCTGATATTTGGCATGATTATCAGGATGGTTTAGGCCCGTCATCGTGTGTTATATGAATGGGAACGGTGAATGTTAAGGAATTGTTCGTACGATTGAATTGTTGAATATATCTAAATGTGTGTAAATGTAAAGGTCATTATGATTATGTATCTTGTCATATACTTGAAATGTACAGCATTACCGACACCAAATACATAGTGAATAAATTATTGTGACTGTTAAATTCCGAGGTGTTTGTATTTAATTTAATTAATTTGACGACTTAATCCAAACACATTTCAACTTCTGAAGAGGGACGATTTAACGCTTTCCACGCGGTACACGCAAAGCAGATTTTTCAAAAACATTTGAACTTTCAAAGTCTATCTCAAGGATTACTGGACCAATACTAGGCACGTTTGTACTTATTTCAATGCATTTCAGTAAAGTAGGGCATGATCTAACTAATAAAGGTCAAGAACATTGTTCATGTCAAGTGCTAACTATAACAAAGTGATGGATTTCTAAACATTCAATTGATGTTTTACTATGTGTTAATTATTATATGGTTTTATTATGAGTTAGGCCTAATCGAACTTTTATTAATATGCGTAATAATTGAGCGTGTCACTACGTGTTTACTGCAATACTATTTTTCCGACAACAAATTATGGTCAGTAATCATCTCTTACATTATTAAAATAATGTTCTCTCACACTGATGACGCAAAACTATAGCCTACATTGATCGAACGGGTTCTATTGATGATTTTGGTAAATGGTAAATCGTTAACGGGTTACCATCATCATGCTCATAGACAAACACGCATTTTGAACGATTTACTAACAAGTAAAATTATATACTACTGGGGTTTTTTAAAAGACGGTAAATCGTTGCAGTGTGTGTTATGCCAATGAGAAATCGCCAACGGTTTACCTTTACCATCACCTTTCAAGTTCTCCATGCATTGTATTTGTAGATATGTTGTTGCTCTCACTACACTTTGTTCAGTCTTTTATAAAGACTCAAGATATTCCTATCGGATGTGTATCTGATAGCCTAATCCATACAAGTCATTGATGTCATGTATCAATTCAATGGAATGTAGAATAGGTGAGTGCCAATCATCTTACAAACACCTTAGTAGTCCGTTCCGCTCTGTTTTATGGATACACTTCATATTATATTCCCTCGAATGCAATAGTATCTTTTCTAAAAACCTTTCACTATCAACACCTCGTTTATTTAATGGTAGTGGGTTCGAATCTGTCATTGGCCTATCTTACTTTTATTACTTTTTTTTATTTATTTTAATTCTCTTCTAGATCTTATTTTCATTTATGTATTTTTATTTATTCTTTTTATTCATTTCTTTTTCTTTTTTCTTTTTATGCTATGACGTGATGCTAATTAATGTTCATAACAATATATTCTATCATTGTGGCGTGGGCATTTGGTGCTATAGTGGTTATTGCTATCTACCGTAGATAGCAGTTAGGGCCTACATTATATGCTATACAGTATGTACATGACTTAAATATTACCCATGAGCTCGCATTCGAGTTTGTATTAACGTTTAGATGAAATTGGTTGTCATAAATACCAAGATACATGTGTGTTCCATTTATATAACCGTTACCTGTACATACAAATTGCGCCATTCTATTAAATATGTTGAAATTTGAAGGAAATATTGGTTGAAAATTATTATTTTGTAAAAAGTACTTAATATTTATTAATAATATTAAGTGATCTTATTGCGCATTGTATACGCTACAATGTGTGAAAATCACATTGAAATCGATTGAGTGGTTCTCAAGTTATGATGTAAAACGTGAGGCATGACAGCGCGTGTTTTCAATAGCTCAGACAATGTTAGAAAAAAGTGTTCAAACACTTAGTAGGCCTAATGTAAAGTCATCCCCCTTTCCCCCTGATCAATGTTGAGTCGCCCAACTTGCCAAACATCAGCCCGTGGCCTAGCAACATTGATTGGTGGGGGGAGGGGTATATTGAAGGGGGGCTTTCAGGCTAGCAGATGCAAATTGGTATTTTCACATGACTCTAAAAATGTGTACTATATGGTAATTAAACGGTGCAAACAATGGTCAGTGTTCGAACACCTTTTTTCTATGATTGTAGTTCCTATTTTTCGGATCATTTTGTTGAAATTCACGTTTGTTGTATTTAAAAATCCCATTCTGTTGCCTTATTTGGGCAAGAAAAAGAAGAAAAAAATCAGATATAAAAATAAAAAAAATGAAACCCGGGTAATTTTCTTAAGATTACAAAAATCATAAAAGGACACATTTTCAGATTTATTTTTTGGTTACCTTGTCCGAATTTAAGACTAGTCAAAATTCTCGTTTTTTTATGATTTTCTCCAAAATGGTCATTTTTAGAGCAATTTCATGTTCATGGTTAGATTTATTGAACCCTTTCCTTCAAGAAAATGTATACTTTCATATAGAATATATGAATAATGATGTACTAACGGCAGTTTTACAGAAGCTATTTCTGACACTTGACAGCCCCCTTAAGGAAGTTCTTTTTGGAATTTTGTGAGTGCTTTAATTATTGAACTATGACTCAAATGTATATAAAAGTATACATTTTTGGAAAGGAAATGGATCAGAGAATCCAAATTTGGCATCAATTTTGATCCAAAATGTTGAGTTGTTTTTACCCAATAAAAAGTACCAAAAAAAAGAAATCAATTTTTTCCATTTTTTTTTTGCACTTTTTGGTCAAAATTTCAAAAAATATTAGATTGGATTTTAAAAATTAAAAAAAAAGAGTTTTTAAGTTAATGTCTTTTACATCATCATCAAGAGATTTGGGCATTTTATACTCAAAATTATTTTTTTGTTAGCGTTGGCAAAAAATAAATTGGTCAAAAAGGTGAATTTGGTGATTTTTTTCAAAAAATCAACATTTTTGGTCAAAATTGACACCAAATTTAAATTCTCTAATCCATTTCCTTTCCAAAAATATATACTTTTATATGCATTTGATTAATAGTTTAATAATTACAGCACTCACAAAATTCAAAAAATCAGTTCAAAAACTTCCTTGAGTCTCCCCCTTAAATGTATTCACATAATTTATATTATATATTACTTAAATGGTTTATGTATTCATGTTTTTAGTTCTTTTTGTTGTTTTTGAGGATGGGATTGAACTGAAAGCATATAGATAATATTATCGCCGTTCTTCCTCATTTTACTCATTAGCTCAGTTGATAGAGCGCTGGTCTAGCCAGAGGTCCTAGGTTCAAATCCTGGATCTTCAGTGAAATTTTTCACTGAATATCATTCATAATTTGTGGAGTAAGAAGACACATTTACTCAATATCCAATCTTATCATTCAGTAGCCATGAATGCTGCATTGCCATTGGTTAATGCCCCAATGAACATTTTCCCGTATTACTAGAGTAATTTATCACTACTCTAGTGATATGGACCCGTATCTATCATTGATAACACAGTACTAACAAGTAATATACATCATACACACATAAGTGAAATAATAAGTATGTGGAAGAGATTGTTTAATTAAAAATATTTATTTACTGTATTGGACAGTTTGTTATCACATATTTTGATTGGTTAAATTTAGTTCTGGATTGATCCATTAATTTGGAAGGTTTGATACAAGAATTTTTTTTGTCTCGCCTGATGTAATCAGAAAGAGACTATGTTATCACTATTTCTGTCCGGCGTCCGCCGTATGCCGTATGCCGTCAGCCGTGTGCTAAGAAATACCTTTGTGACGCGATATCTGGAGATCCGTAAGGCCTATCGTGATGGGACTTGGTGGAGGGAAGGGGGGGGGGGGGGGGTGCGTTCTGTTGCTGATTGATTTTTCAAGGTCATCGGGGGTCATACAAGGTCATCGGGGGTCATACAAGGTCATCGGGGTCAAATATGCTTAAAACTTTTGAGACGCGTTGTGACGCGATATCTAGAGATCCGTAAGGCCTATCTTGATGGGACTTGATGTCAGGGAAGGGGGTGGGGTGTTCTTTTGCTGATTAGATTTTCAAGGACATTGGAGGTCATTCAAGGTCATCGGGTCAAATATGGGGTCAAATAAGATCCGTAAGGCCGATCTTGATGGGATTTGGTGGAGGGAAGGTGGTGGTGTGTTCTTTTTGCTGATTAAATTTTCAAGGTCATCGGAGGTCATACAAGGTCATCGGGGTCAAATAGATCAGTAGGGCCTAAGGCCTATCTTGATGGGATTTGGTGGAGGGAAGGGGGGTGGTGTGTTCTTTTTGCTGATTAAATTTTCAAGGTCACCAGAGGTCATCGGGGTCAAATATGGGGTCAAATAGATCAGTAAGGCCTATATTGATGAGATTTGGTGGAGGGAAGGGGAGTGGTGTGTTCTTTTTGCTGAATACATTTTCAAGGTCATCAGAGGTCATTCTAGGTCATCGGGGGTCAAATAAGATCCATAAGGCCTATCTTGATTGGATTTGGTGGAGGGAAGGGGGATGGTGTGTTCTTTTTGTTCTTAATTTTTCGGGGTCATCAGGGGTCAAATAGATCAGTAAGGCCTATCTTGATGGGATTTGGTGGAGGGAAGGGGGGGGGGTGTGTTCTTTTTGTTGATTAATTTTTCGGGGTCATCGGGGGTCAAATATGGGGTCAAATAGATCAGTAAGGCCTATCTTGATGGGATTTGGTGGACGGAAGAGGGATGGTGTGTTCTTTTTGTTGATTAATTTTTCGGGGTCATTGGGGGTCAAATATGCGGTCAAATAGATCAGTAAGGCCTATATTGATGGGATTTGGTGGAGGGAAGGGGGTGGTGTGTTCTTTTTGTTGATTAATTTTTCGGGGTCATCGGGGGTCAAATATGGGGTCAAATAGATCAGTAAGGCCTATCTTGATGGGATTTGGTGGACGGAAGAGGGATGGTGTGTTCTTTTTGTTGATTAATTTTTCGGGGTCATTGGGGGTCAAATATGCGGTCAAATAGATCAGTAAGGCCTATCTTGATGGGATTTGGTGGAGGGAAGGGGGGGGGTGTTCTTTTTGTTGATTAATTTTTCGGGGTAATCGGGGGTCAAATATGGGGTCAAATAGATCAGTAAGGCCTATCTTGATGGGATTTGGTGGACGGAAGAGGGATGGTGTGTTCTTTTTTGTTGATTAATTTTTCGGGGTCATTGGGGGTCAAATATGCGGTCAAATAGATCAGTAAGGCCTATATTGATGGGATTTGGTGGAGGGAAGGGGGTGGTGTGTTCTTTTTGTTGATTAATTTTTCGGGGTCATCGGGGGTTAAATATGGGGGTCAAATAGATCAGTAAGGCCTATCTTGATGGGATTTGGTGGAGGGAAGGGGGGTGGTGTGTTCTTTTTGTTTAATTTTTCGGGGTCATCGGGGGTCAAATATGGGGTCAAATAGATCAGTAAGGCCTATCTTGATGGGATTTAGTGGAGGGAAGGGGGTGGTGTGTTCTTTTTGTTGATTAATTTTTCGGGGTCATCGGGGGTCAAATAGATCAATAAGGCCTATCTTGATGGGATTTGGTGGACGGAAGAGGGATGGTGTGTTCTTTTTGTTGATTAATTTTTCGGGGTCATCGGGGGTCAAATATGGGGTCAAATAGATCAGTAAGGCCTATCTTGATGGGATTTGGTGGACGGAAGAGGGATGGTGTGTTCTTTTTGTTGATTAATTTTTCGGGGTCATTGGGGGTCAAATATGCGGTCAAATAGATCAGTAAGGCCTATCTTGATGGGATTTGGTGGAGGGAAGGGGGGGGGGGGTGTTCTTTTTGTTGATTAATTTTTCGGGGTAATCGGGGGTCAAATATGGGGTCAAATAGATCAGTAAGGCCTATCTTGATGGGATTTGGTGGACGGAAGAGGAATGGTGTGTTCTTTTTTGTTGATTAATTTTTTCGGGGTCATTGGGGGTCAAATATGCGGTCAAATAGATCAGTAAGGCCTATATTGATGGGATTTGGTGGAGGGAAGGGGGTGGTGTGTTCTTTTTGTTGATTAATTTTTCGGGGTCATCGGGGGTTAAATATGGGGGTCAAATAGATCAGTAAGGCCTATCTTGATGGGATTTGGTGGAGGGAAGGGGGGGGTGGTGTGTTCTTTTTGTTTAATTTTTCGGGGTCATCGGGGGTCAAATATGGGGTCAAATAGATCAGTAAGGCCTATCTTGATGGGATTTAGTGGAGGGAAGGGGGGTGGTGTGTTCTTTTTGTTGATTAATTTTTCGGGGTCATCGGGGGTCAAATAGATCAATGAGGCCTATCTTGATGGGATTTGGTGGACGGAAGAGGGATGGTGTGTTCTTTTTGTTGATTAATTTTTCAGGGTCATTGGGGGTCAAATAGATCAGTAAGGCCTATCTTGATGGGATTTGGTGGAGGGAAGGGGGGTGGTGTGTTCTTTTTGTTGATTACTTTTTCGGGGTCATCGGGGGTCAAATATGGGGTCAAATAGATCAGTAAGGCCTATCTTGATGGGATTTGGTAGACGGAAGAGGGATGGTGTGTTCTTTTTGTTGATTAATTTTTCGGGGTCATCGGGGGTCAAATATGGGGTCAAATAGATCAGTAAGGCCTTTCTTGATGGGATTTGGTGGAGGGAAGGGGGGTGGTGTGTTCTTTTTGTTGCTTAATTTTTCGGGGTCATCGGGGGTCAAATATGGGGTCAAATAGATCAGTAAGGCCTATCTTGATGGGCTTTGGTGGAGGGAAGGGGGTGGTGTGTTCTTTTCGTTGATTAATTTTTCGGGGTCATCGGGGGTCAAATATGGGGTCAAATAGATTAGTAAGGCCTATCTTGATGGGATTTGGTGGACGGAAGAGGGATGGTGTGTTCTTTTTGTTGATTAATTTTTTTGGGTCATCGGGGGTCAAATATGGGGTCAAATAGATCAGTAAGGCCTATCTTGATGGGATTTGGTGGACGGAAGAGGGATGGGGTGTTCTTTTTTTTGATTATTTTTTCGGGGTCATCGGGGGTCAAATATGGGGTCAAATAGATCAGTAGGGCCTATCTTGATGGGATTTGGTGGAGGGAAGGGGGGTGGTGTGTTCTTTTTGTTGATTAATTTTTCGGGGTCATCGGGGGTCAAATAGATCAGTAAGGCCTATCTTGATGGGATTTGGTGGACGGAAGAGGGATGGTGTGTTCTTTTTGTTGATTAATTTTTCGGGGTCATCGGGGGTCAAATAGATCAGTAAGGCCTATCTTGATGGGATTTGGTGGAGGGAAGGGGGTGGTGTGTTCTTTTTGTTGATTAATTTTTCGGGGTCATCGGGGGTCAAATATGGGGTCAAATAGATCAGTAAGGCCTATCTTGATGGGATTTGGTTGAGGGAAGGGGGGTGGTGTGTTCTTTTTGTTGATTAATTTTTCGGGGTCATCGGGGGTCAAATAGATCAGTAAGGCCTATCTTGATGGGATTTGGTGGAGGGAAGGGGGGTGGTGTGTTCTTTTTGTTGATTAATTTTTCGGGGTCATCGGGGGTCAAATATGGGGTCAAATAGATCAGTAAGGCCTATCTTGATTGGATTTGGTGGAGGGAAGGGGGGTGGTGTATTCTTTTTGCTGATTAAATTTTCAAGGTCATCGGACGTCATTCAAGGTCATCTGGGGTCAAATAAGATCCGTAAGGCCTATCTTGATGGGATTTGGTGGACGGAAGAGGGATGGTGTGTTCTTTTTGTTGATTAATTTTTCCAGGTCATCAGAGGTCATCGGGGGTCAAATAAGATCCGTAAGGCCTATCTTGATGTGATTTGGTGGAGGGAAGGGGGTTGGTGTGTTCTTTTTGCTGATTAAATTTTCAAGGTCATCAGAGGTCATCTGGGGTCAAATAAGATCTGTAAGGCCTATCTTGATGTGATTTGGTGTAGGGAAGGGGGTTGGTGTGTTCTTTTTGTTGATTAAATTTTTCAAGGTATTACATCCCTTGCATTAACTACAATGCATACCTCTGTGACAGTGCTACATTGTATCATATGTTTCATCATCATTTCTTTCAAGTCACTTTTGATGAACAGGCGAGACGCGCCGTTCGAGAACCGCCTTGTTTATACTGTTTTGAATTTTTTTGATTTTTTGAGAATTTGTTGAGAATTTTTTTGAGAATTTGTTGAGAATTTTTTTGAAACTTTTTTTGAGATTTTTGAGATTTTTGTTCCAATTTTGTGAGATTTTGTTCCAATTTTTTTTCAAAATTTTAAGATTTTTTTTAATCAATTTTTTTTCAAATTTTCTTTTTTCAATTTTGTTTCCAATTTTTTTAAAGATTTTTTTAAAGATTTTTTTTAACCAATTTTTTTTTAAATTAAAAAAAAAAAAAATATTGAGATTTTTTATTAAAAAAATTGGCAATGTTTTTGTTGAAAGTTTGTATTTTTAAAAAAAAAAATTCAGAGAGGTAAGGGACATATAAAAATGCATTCATGTCTACTGAATGATAAATTCGTTACCCCCTGTTTGTTCTCATGCAATACGGAAAATATCTATGGTTTGTTTCCAATATCACATTCGGCTATCGCCTCATGTGATATTGGAAAGAAACCATAGATATTTTGCCTTATCATTCAGTAGCCATGAATGCTGCATTGCCATTGGTTAATGCCCCAATGAATATTTTCCCGTATTACTAGAGTAATTTATCACTACTCTAGTGATATGGACCCGTATCTATCATTGATAACACAGTACTAACAAGTAATATACACCTAGCACATAAAGTCCCTGCTCAGGTGCTTTGAGGTTGACTAATTCAAAATATATAATCGGTACCAAAAATCTGAGATATACATTAAATGAGCAAATTTCTTCTCCGCAGTTTGATACCTCATTCAACAAAATCGAATGGATACTTTTAAAGTTATGTCGATTTCAATGACCGCGGATGCAACAGAAAAGTGGCACTAGGTATAGGAATCATTGATTTGTGTGTGATAACTGTGTGCTATCTGAACGTGACAGATGAATGGGTCTTTAGTGATAACCGCAATGTGCGGGACAAAGGGTGTATCTGGCTGTGAAGAATACAAGTCTTAGCTGATAAGCTGTGAGTTTTTCAGTGCGTAAATCCATAGACGGGTAAAACATTGATTTTTACCGTCTATGATAAATCACACACAAATCAATGATTTCCTATACCTTGTGCCACTTTTCTGTTGCATCCGCGGTTATTGAAATCGACATAACTTTAAAAGTATCCATTCGATTTTGTTGAATGAGGTATCAAACTGTGGAGAAGAAATTTGCTCATTTAAAGTATATCTCAGATTTTTGGTACCGATTATATATTTTGAATTAGTCAACCTCAAAGCACCTGAGCAGGGACTTTATGTGCTAGGTGTACATCATACACACATAAGTGAAATAATAAGTATGTGGAAGAGATTGTTTAATTAAAAATATTTATTTACTGTATTGGACAGTCTGTTATCACATATTTTGATTGGTTAAATTTAGTTCTGGATTGATGCATTAATTTGGAAGGTTTGATACAAGAATTATTTTTTACAATGTTTTGATTTATTTATTTATTTTTTTAAATATTTTGTTTATATTTTTTGAAAATTTTTTGAGAATTTTGTTGAAACCTTTTTTTCTTCAATTTTTTGAGATTTTTTTAACCAATTTTTTTTTTTCAATTTTTTTTCCAATTTTGTTTCAATTTTGTTTCCAATTTTGTGAGATTTTTTTTGAGATTTTTTTTAACCAATCTTATTTCAATAAAAAAAATGAATTGAAATTTTGTAAGATTTAAACAAAAAAATTGGCAATGTTTTGGTTGAAAGTTTGTATTTTTTTGAAAAAAATTCAGAGAGGTGAGTGACAATTATATAAAAATAAATTCATGTCTACTGAATGATAAATTCGTTACCCCCTGTTTGTTCTCATGCAATACGGAAAATATCTATGGTTTGTTTCCAATATCACATTCGGCTATCGCCTCATGTGATATTGGAAACAAACCATAGATATTTGTCCGTATTGCATGAACAAACAGGGGATAAATAATAGTATTGCATGAACAAACAGGGGATAACTAATAATGTCCAACTATTGTTTTTTCAATCATTTTCAAATATTTCAAAAATTAAATGGCAAACGTTTTTTCAAAAAATGTGTAAGAAAAAGTAACATTTGAAAAATACCAGAAAATAAGGGTTTGTGAATTACAAGTAGTCCAAAGTTGTTTTACAATTATTCGTGTTACTTTCAACCCCATGTGTAGATTCTGTGACTCTTTTGCATATCTGATAATACATAAATAAATTTGGTCAAATTAGGAGTATCTGAAAACGCCACATTATGCATTGCAATTATTTACTTCGAAATGCATTAGTTAGTATAGGGAATTGATTTCACTGAACGTTCCTGTATGAAAATCTTTATACAAATACTAGGGTTGCCAAGCCTATGGTCCACTGCCAAATCCTGAGCAATTTGAGATTCATGTGATATTTTGTTTTCGAGTTATGATAGAAAATCCAAATTTAGATGAAATATTTTGCAATCTGCGTATACAATCTTGGAAAAAAGTCCTTGGAACGTGAACGCTGAGCACACGTGTTGGGTATTGTGTGCATGTATTGATACTTAGTGTCTTCTGTTATAAACAGAAATTTTCAAATGAAATTTTTCCTTCCCCCCCCCCCCTGTCTGTCTGTCTGTCCATCTGTAGGTCTTTGTGTCTGTCTGTCCGTCCGTACACCTTGTGAGCGAGATAGCTGGAGATCCGTAAGGCCTATCTTGATGGGACTTGGTGGAGGGAAGGGGGTTGTGTGTTCTTTTGCTGATTAAATTTTCAAGGTCATTGGAGGTCATTCAAGGTCATCTAAGGTCAATTGGAGATCCGTAAGGCCTGACTTGGTGGAGGGAAGGGGGTGTGTTCTTTTGCTGATTACATTTTCAAGGTCATTGGAGGTCATTCAAGGTCATCGGGTCAAATAAGATCCGTAGGGCCTATCTTGATGGGACTTGGTTGACGGATAGAGGGTGGTGTGTTCTTTTGCTGATTACATTTTCAAGGTCATTGGAGGTCATTCAAGGTCATCTAAGGTCAATTGGAGATCCGTAAGGCCTGACTTGGTGGAGGGAAGGGGGTGTGTTCTTTTGCTGATTACATTTTCAAGGTCATTGGAGGTCATTCAAGGTCATCGGGTCAAATAAGATCCGTAGGGCCTATCTTGATGGGACTTGGTTGACGGATAGAGGGTGGTGTGTTCTTTTGCTGATGAAATTTTCAAGGTCATTGGAGATCAATCAAGGTCATCTGGGGTCAAATAAGATCCTTAGGGCCTATATTGATGGGACTTGGAGAGAAGGGGGCTGGTGTGTTCTTTTGATGATTACATTTTCAAGGTCATTAGAGGTCATTCAAGGTCATCGGGGGTCAAGTAGGATCTGCAAGGCCTATCTTGATGGGACTTAGGAAAGGGGTGGTGTGTTCTTTTGAGGATCACATTTTCAAGGTCATTGGAGGTCATTCAAGGTCATCGGGGGTCAATTAGGAACCGTAAGGCCTATCCTGATGGGACTTGGTGAATGGAAGGGGGTGGTGTGTTCTTTTTTGATTAAATTTTCAAGGTCATTGGAGGTCATTCAAGGTCATTTGGGGTCAATTAGGATCCGTAAGACCTATCTTGATGGGACTTGGTGGAGGGAAGGGGGTGGTGTGTTTTTTCTGTGATTAAATTTGAAAGGTCATTGGAGGTAATTCAAGGTTATCTAGGGTCAAGTAAGGCCTATCTTGATGGGACTTGGTGGAGGGAAGGGGTTGCATGTTTTGTTGCTGATTACATTTTCAAGGTCATTGGAGGTCATTCAAGGTAATCTGGGGTCAAGTAAAGCCTAACTTGATGGGACTTGGTGAAGGGAAGGGGGTTGCGTGTTATGTGTGACTGATAGGATTGTAGTACAGTAGGTACAGCTTACCAGTGACGTGGAGTAGGTTGAGTTTAGAAATCGTTCAATATAAGGCAAAGATCATCTAAGGTCAACTTGTAAAATAGGCAGCATTTTAAAAAATGCTCTTACATCTACATTTCTACAATAGATCGCACAAGAAGGCGGTCGCGAAAGCAGGCAAGACTAGTGGTTCGAGAACCGCCTTGTATTCATACTTGGAGACAATTTTAATTACATACCATAAATAAAAATGAATGACAAAAATTGATCTTCTCATTAACTGTTTAAGGGAACGGTCACTTTTATTGAGATATTAGGGCTATTTCTGGCGTATTTTTATTCCTAAAATGGCCACATGGGTTTACTTATGTATATAACTATTTAACCAATTGCTTTAAAATTAGCAGAATGTGATAATAGTATGATGCCCATTGTTGATACTTATCAATTTAAACATTTGTGAATAATTTATGTGGAGAAACGGTCACATTTAAGGAATTAGATAGTTTTGGCCTGTCAAATTGGCAATTGATTTATGATTGTGTTCCATATTGTCGATTAACTTCACGCAATTTTAATAATAGACTTATTTCTTATTTAAAAATATATATCAACACTCTTAGTAAGTAATACCCCCCCCCCCCCCTAGAAGTTGATCAACCATGTGAAAAGCATATTCAGTAGACCAATATGATATGTTAAAATACAGGACTTTATGTTATGATTTTATTTAAAGTATAAACACGTAGCTCTTTTTAGTGACATGTCAACAATAAGCATCAATTGGTAATTTACATAATTCACAGTTTTATTTGCAGGCTACATGCATGCTATGTAACAGCTATCAAAATAAGCTGTTCGATGAAGGTATTCAAACAGCTAGTTGCAGGCTTTCAATTGTGGTAAGGATCAACATTGCCTCGGGGATAGGGGCGCTTTTCCCCTTAATTCGGACAAAGTGTGGCAACATTTTTTCCTTGATTGTAGGTATAAAACAATATATTATATACAAATATTTCATAATAAATAAGGTTAACTCCTTTGTATCAGCTGATTTTTGTGTGTGGTTATTCTTTTCAGGCCCAAAGAATTTTCCCGAGGGATGAAACCTCAAAACAGCTGATACGCAGTATTTTTAAATACTGCGTATTTTAATCTCTAAGTTTCAATTAAATTTACAAGTTAATACCATAAGCTGACCACTCTAAGTGTGGACTTTCTATTTTGTGATGTCTATATTAATAAACAATAATTGCTTGCTTACCTGTTAGATGAGGGACCATTTACACAGAGGCCAAGATGCAATAGTCGTCAAAATACAGATAGTTCTATTTTGGAGAGCACTTTGCCTTTAAGTTTTTTCATCAATATAAGCAGCGTAGAGAAACACCCTAAATGTATAAACTACTGCGGAATGTTTAGGTTAGTTCAGTAGAATCTTCTAGCAATGGTGTTTCATGTAGAAAGGCAATGTCAACTTGACTATACCTCCGGGGTAAACAGTGTCAAATGGCTATATACCACTGTAGTAAAATCAACTTACTACCACAAAGTAAGCAATGTCCCATAGCATTAACTACCACTGATATTTAGTTTTTGTCTTGTAGTAGAGGTTGACGAGTTAGGAACTTCAATGTCCACTTGAAGTAGGCAAGAGACTAACTACCACCAAAGTAAACAGCTTGTATAGTAGTACAGCGTGCCCAGGTAGAATCTTCAGTATCCACTACTGTGTCAACTGGCATCGACTGACTACTGTTGAAGTATTTAGTATAGACTGACTTTCACACAAACAGCGTTCTAGTAGTATTAACTACCACAGACATTTAGTTCTATCTTCAGGTGTTCAGGTTGAATCTTCAATGTCCACTTGAATAACACCAGGGGTAAATGGTATCAACTGACTACTACTGAAGTAAAAAATCATAGACTGACTACGCGGCTTATGAGCAGCGTTCTAGTAGCATCAACTACCATAGACAGGAATAGGAAGCATATACATCTGAAATCTCTCGCGTCAACAGCAAATCTGAACCATGCTTTAAATCTATATTCTAGAAGAAATGTTTTTCGTGGTGTAGCTATAATTACCTGGGTGTGGTATGGCATGATGGACCAATGACTGAGCAACAAATGTGTATGTTTTGGCATCTGCGTGGAAAAGCCTGGGAGAAAATCCACCTGACGTACCAAATCCACATTTGTATAAATTCAAATGATGTTATAAAGAGAGAGTTATAATAACCGGGGTTAATATGAACTCTGTTGTACTGTACCTGTAAGTGTAATTACCTGGGTGTGGTACTATACCTTTGTCTAGAAAGCACTGGCGTAACAACAGGGGGGGATGGGGGGGATATATCCCCCCAGATTTTTACCTGGGGGGATGCCTAATGTAATCATCCCCCCCAGATTTTTCATAACCAATAATTTTAAAAGTGACGTATTTAAACAAATAGGTGGGCGTAAAGATTCACACACTGCACACTTTGTAGGCACACTCATATTATAGCAATCTGGTTGCAAGGGAAAAGAAAGTCACAATAGGCTAGTGTATATAAGAGAACAAGGGCGGCGGAACCGGGGGGGGGGGGGGCCAGGGGGGCACGTGCCCCCCCATCCGTGAAAGTGGTGGGACACCATGTGCACTGTGCCCCCCTAGAAAAGTTGTGGCTGAACTCCTTTAATCGAGCTCCACAACATTTTTGACCCCAAAATAATTGAAAAGATTGACATTTAGTGTCAAAAATACATGAAATTCTCTTAAACTACAGGCAATTTTGCATTAAAACCCAAAAAATTTCGCGCGCTTCGCGCGCATTTTAAAACGAACGTTTTTCCTTGCCTATTTTTTTTTCACGAAACACCCTTTGGCCCCATTTTCTTTATGCTGGTGGTACTGCCACTGATTGAGAGTATCAATGTCCTTCTTATGTTGTAGCTGAGACGAATTCGTCTCAGTCCATAGTAGTTTTTTCCGTCCAAAAGTATGAGAGCATTTTCATCTTGTTGCGGATTTTTAATTTTTTTTTAATTATTGCTGTATAAAGTACAGCCTTTTACAATGTCATGAATGTGTTAAATATACCAAAATACGCCATGAAATGGCCCCTGAGCGCATATCAAAACCCAAAATTTCCCGGGGCCCTTAAGCGGGCCCCGGACCCCACGCCGCAAGGCGCTCCACTCGCTTCGCTCGTTTCGCTTCGCTCGTTTCGCTTGCATGATCGTCATTTTCGTGCCCCCCCATTTTCAAATACGCTCCGCCGCGCCTGTAAGAGAATACATAGTTGGTCCAAAGTCCTAAATCCGATGGCATAAAATGACAATTGACAAGTGCATTATTCCTGAATTTTTGGGCTACAAAATGAGCCCAATCTGTAAAAAGTGTATTATTTGGGTTACAAAAGGCGGGCAATAGTTTTACGAGCGTAGCGATTAAAAAAATATTTTGAGGTTAAAAAAGTCTCACTCTGAACATTACTCTGAACTTGACAGCCCTGCCGTATTTGAGTCTGATAATTTTCATCCCCCCCACTCAAAAAAAGTAGTTACGCCCCTGCTAGAAAGGACCAATGACTGAGGGCCAATTTTATTTTAATCTGTGTAGAAATGTATCAAATCTGCATAGTGTTTTTTAACTCCACATGATAATACAAGATGCTAAAGAGATGATATTGAAATATTTGTTTGTAGCGTATCTATAATGACCTGGGTGCGGTATATGTATGATGTCATCACTGACCAATAATTGGATACCAATAACACAAGCTGCAGTGGTGGGGGGGGGGGGGGGAATTCTCCCAGTCACAACCTCCCCCCCCCCCCCCCCCCCCCCCCCTCAGTTGCCCTTCAATCAGCTCAAGACTAGTCCCATCCCATTTTGTCCCCCACAATCGAAAATGTTGACTTTTAATGTCTAAATTGCTTAAAATTAGCTTGAAATTGTCTGTAATATCTAATTCAGAACAATTCCAGGCAATTCTTACAATAAAAGCCAAAATTGCCATTTCCATACAGAAGATTTATCCGGATAAATCACGCTTGCTGATTGGTTGATAATGATGTCATGATATATCGATCAGGAGACGTCATCGATATCTTTAAACATTGTCGTCAATAGAATTAGGCGGAGCTAATCGTGTGTTATGACGACGACGTTGTTTGATCGACACATACTGCTTACACGGTAGAATAGCTAGTGCGCCTCGCTCCGCTCGGCCTCCCATGCCGCCTCTACTCCCTCGCTTCACTCGGCTTGCGACAAGTCATTTTGCGAGGTGTCTTTTACAAAGACTAGGCACTGATAATGTCATAAGGGTGGCCATTTGCGAGCTCTGCTCTGATTTTGGTCAGCCCACCAATGTATTTACTTAAAATTATTGTATATGTATTATTGGTAAATAAAACTGAAACTGAAAAAAACCCTGATAAGTATAGCCAATGATTGATCGCCAAATATCTAGAGGGTTAGAAATCTAACTTAAAATTATTTTGTTTCTACTCCATAACTTATACCAGTCGCTGATGTCGGCAGACACGAAGGGGACGGGCCAAAGGCCCGTCCATGCATGCATCGACCTGATAAATCCACCAAACTTGGCCAAGCAAAAAGGATGGGCGGTCCCCATTTACCATCCAGATCATTTTTACAATTAATACATGGGCCCAACCAAAGATTTTCTAGAAAATCTTTGGCCCAACCATATACTATTCCGCGCACGTTGTAAATCAACACAGCAATTCTAACAGTTTGTTTTTTGGGCGGGGCCCTTATATGTCATACAAATTGATGGACACTAACGCGTGCTATCAGCATCGGGTGTTCCTTGCTGGTAAACCTGTGCACAAATATTAGCGGTAATACTATTTTAAGTACTATAGTGTTGAACTAATATAAAACTGTGAATATTTATTTACCAGAAATTTTTAAATAAGAGGAAACTATTTGTAAACGTCAGAACAGTATTACAATTAATTATATGAAGAGCATTTGTTTCGTTCCGCAACTTTCTTTGCATGGAGGCTCCCTTAAGAGTCATAAAACGTAGAGTGGATTATCCAGGTCCCTCACGGCTTCGCCGTTCGAAATCAGTGTACTAAGGCTGTGAGTGACCGATTCCAGTTCTACTCCATACATATCCCTGGTTCTGGTTCCTATATTACTTGCACAAGTATATACATGTACATCAGCAATACAGGGCGAGTCAAAATAGGTCCCATTTTCAAAAAATTAGGAAAAATAGTTCTTGTCAAAAAAATTGTCAATTTTGTAATTGATTATAGGAGAAGACACACTTCTTCATACTTAGTGAAGTTTTGAAGACAATACCTTAAATTGCTCACCATAAATTTACAACATATTTACTAAAAAGTGCAAAATCCAAAGTGTTCCAAGAATACATGAATGAAGCGAAGTTGGTGGATGCTACCAATACTGCACTATTAGTTATTCACGCAACATAGCAAACGTTATACCTGTTGACATTCTATAAATAAAACAACATTTTAATAAATAAACCTAATTTACATATTGTTGGTTGAATTTCTGATATTAAAACGAGATTGCATGGACAATATTGCGATGTTATGATATAATGGTATTGCACAAACATATTCATAACAATTAATTAGGTACGCACTTGTTAAGTTATTTAATGCAAGAACTGTTTTAAAGAGAGATCAGATTTGTTCGTCTATCAAATCAAGTTCGTTTAAATATTAATTTCAAAATATATAGTCAACATGTTGTTAACATTTATCTCAATAATGCTCGATACGCCTCTTATCGCTCAAAAACAATACCATATAACATAGCATTGCACATAAACAAATTCATAGCAGTCAAGCAGTGTGAATGATGAGTTGTATGTAAAAACAGGCACTCTTTTAATACAAAAATGATGATTGCCTTTTTCTCGTATAAAATGGAGCAAAATAACATTTTTATAACTTTTTGATTGCACTAATGCCAATAAATGGAGGCTATTAGTGACATGTGTATAATGGTTGAACTGGATTCAATATGTCCAGTTCTTCTATCAACATGTTCAACTTGCGCCCCATTATTCAGCAAAAACTCATACTTTCATAGTGGATAACGTTGAAGTTGGAACAGATTTAAATTCAGAACATTTGGGGAAAAACATATACCTCCCGTTTGGAATACCCAATTTGAATGAAATAAAATTTAGGTTGTAAATAGCTAGCAATGTGTTTTCGCTGTGCAATTCATTAAATGTATTCACTTTTGTGTTTGAACTGGTTTTAGAAATGGGTGAAATCGGACCTGAATATTTTGACCCACCATGTGTTATACACCTAACATTAAATAAAATCATGACTGTGTGCTATTGTGTTAGCTAGTTTAAAATCAGTAATTGGTATCAAAACTCTAAGATACACTAACGAGCAAATCTTCTCCCTGCAATTTGACACCTTGTTCATTATAATTGAGTGTTATACTTTTGATGTAGCTATTTTCATGGGATTGTCATTGATTTGTATTGAACACTTTGTGTATTTAAAAACATTTTTAATTAGCTTTATATAACTTATAGTCAGGAAGTGTTTGTGCCAGGTATATCATATGATTGGGTGCACCCTTGGCAAATAATTCATTGTCATGGTTATTTTAGATTTTAGATTTGTACAATTGATAGATTCTACATGTTTATACATGTACAATAGATAGATTTTACATGTTTATACAAGTACAATAGATAGATGTATCGCTCAGTGCACCCTGTGTTTAATGTTATCACAGCCAAATGTGCGAAAATGATTTCAGGTTGAGTTACCAGCAGAGGAAAAAACAAAAGTGAAGTGAAAAGTAGTCAAAATTATTCACTAAAGTGCAAGCTTATATATGATACTTGATTATGAGTTTCCCCTCACATTTTTTCAGCTCATAATGAGGCAACTTTTTCATTATTCATTGTTTGCCAGATTCCTTTTACGAACACTTAAAGGTCAGTAGCGTAGCCAGTATTTCATATTGGGGGGGGGGGGGCGAAAAATGAAAGTGAACCGACAGTGCAGTGAAATTTTCGTAAAGGTTGCCCCAAATTGTTTTTGCCGTCACCTCGTGAATTTCACGTAAGTGGGGGTGGGTGGGTGGGGGGTGGTGGGGGGGGGGGGGGGGGGGGGGGGGGGGGGGGGGGGGCAGGAGTAAAAAAAATCGCAAGGTCAAAAAAAAATCGCACAGCCCAAAAATTTCGCACAGTCACCAACAGATCGCACAGTTCAAGGTTTTCAGTAGTTTTCTCTATAACATTTTCCTTTATTTAACCCACTACTGTATAAATTTGGAGACTATTATGTACACATTTTACGACTATTTATATATTTTTCTGACAAGTGGGTCAACTGCCCGACAGTGCCAATCTCGACCGACAGTGTCGAGTTAACCGACACGACTCTAATATTGGGGGGAGGGGGGCGACCGCCCCCCCTGCCCCCCCCCCCCCCCCCCCCCCACCCCCTTGTGTACGCTACTGTTAAAGGTAGATGTTCCGATTTTCAACTTGAAGTTTTCTATTCTACATGAAAGGTCATCCTTAAAAAAGTCACACAAGATGCTGTGAACTGTACCCATTGAGTAGTACACAAACTATATCGGTGGTTACCACCATTTCGCGGTAATTCGACGTTATTTCATCGATTTCTCCGTAATTATACCGATTTAGGCCGTCAAATTTCAGTATGATGATGAGAAAAATACGAGCTTTCATATGATATGAAAATCTCCGTATGTTTGAAATAATTCTGTGTTACAAAAATGTGATCGGGTCATCTACCTTTAATTCGCTTTTGCTTGTTTAAGCCCAGATTTCTTGAGAAAACGGCAATTCAGTACCTTGGATTGATGCTATCTGCATCTTGACATGTCCAACTATTTCAACACACCAGCCGTTTATACTAACCAATAAATACCAATTCTCAATTTTAAGCAATTTATTTATTACAAAGGCAATCAATATAATTTTAAAATAATTATGTACATGTAGTTTTATCTTGCACAAAAAAACTATCATACATCTTTGATGAATATTTGGACACTTTTTTCTAGGAAACTTACAGCACGTTAATTTTAGCTACTTTTTAATCTGGAAAAAGCCATAGTAACATCATACGAACGGTATACAGTGATATACATGCGTGAACCTATAGCGTTCAAATGTGCGAAGTTGATATTATTCAAAAACCTGATCATACCGTGTGTTGTCACAGCTACTACTTGCATAGTTTACACTGAAATGAAATGAAATGAAATGAAATGAAATGAAATTAAATGAAATGAAATGAAACTACAGATGATCAGGAAAAAACCTCTGAAGTAATACGATATGTATGTCAGTTTTGACTGAAAGAGTGATAAAAACAATGTTTGAATGGAATATTTCAAAATAATAAATTATTTCAGATTTTCGACCGCAAACGCGGGGAGAAAATCATAATGCATGTGCTACGTACCATTTAGGTATTTTACCATCTGGGTATGGCGTATTAATATGTACAATGATATAGGTAAGGTGGAAATAAGGCGGTGATCAGGGCTATGGTAGGCGGAGCCTAGAGTGTTTTTGCTCTATAAAAAAAGTGTTTACAGATACACAGCAAGAATGGCATGTATTAAATGGCCATCCCATATGTAATGTATGTAATGCAGGTTTATTATTTATTTTATTCATTTATTCGGAAAACGCTTTCAAAACAGTAGCACCCAAAGACCATACTAACTATGGTCTCAGTCCAAACGATAAAGTAAGATACACTCAACATAAAGGAAAATTACAGTATTAATACAAACAAAAGAGAGAAAAGAAATCATACACTCATGAATATCCCGACAAATGATATACATTATTTACACCGAGATGGGCTCAAGTCATGACGCGTGGAGCGTAATATTATTGATTAATGATCATAATATTATTTAATTAATAACGGTATATAACTTGAACTTATTAGTCCATGGTGACACTGTTCTACAACATTACCATGCTAGTTTTAAATGTAATAATGATTTACAAAAGGCATCAAAATGTCTATCTATAGGCATTTTATGAGTAGTTATAAAGGGGTGACAGACAAACAAATAAACTACCTAAAATTATACATAGGTTTTGTATGCAGTAGCGTAAAAATTGAACGCCGGCGGTATGTGCATAAACCCGGAACAATACGTTTTATTCTATTGAACGCGGCGGGAGATGCGGGGATCGATCTGATCCACTTTTACCGATATTATATGTGTGTAGCTGTTTTTACCAGTCGTTTTGATTTACACTACACATTATACTGCCAGTGGGTGATGGGTCGGGGATAGGTCATCATATTAATGGAGCATCCAATCTAGGTCGATTGAATGAGAAGCTTGTTGGGGAAGGTAGGTGTGCGGGGGGGGGGGGGGGGGGGGGGGGGGGGGGGGGGGGTAAAGACAATACATTAATTTCGATAACATACATTTCGATAATATTAACCGATCACTTTACCATAATCATAATCATGATAAATGGACTAAGCTAGGTCAATCTAGGTCGTTTGAATGAGAAGCTTGTTAGGGAGGGGAGGGGGGGGGGGGGGGGGGGGGGGGGGTAACACAATGCATTTCAATAACATAAATACAATAGAATAGCTGCACGTGACACGTGTATGTTCACTTTTATTTTACATGTATAATTAATGTGGGTTCCGCGGTTGTCACTCAAGTCAGGCTAGTAGTACGTCTGCAGCGCAAGTCTGCAAATAATGTTGCGTGCAGTCGTAGTATAGTATTGTATTCAATGACAAATCG
>CM069448.1:10590285-10812940 GCA_035610835.1 Ophiura sarsii | reverse complement strand
GGTACAAAAAGGGGTCAAATAATGGTGTTACCTATGAGAAGATATTCATGAACATTAGAACACCTATTGAATTATGTTAGCTTTTCAATAGGTTTAATATTAATGATCTTATGAATAACTTACTCATATAGGTAGAGCCCAAATAATAAACTGATTGAGCTGAAAATAAGGGTCATAAAGTGAGAAATAGCCTGAAATGGGGTAAGGTTGTCCAAGAGGTCTAAAAATGGAGTTAGCTGCGAGATTGGTCATTTTCCGCTCCACTAACCACTGATAGCGTGGTGAAGGTGTTCATCACAGGCTACTTTGTTTTCATACTTATTGTTAACCCTGCCTCCAAATTTCCTAATGGCACACTGGATCAATGCCTTTATAACCCTTTACCTTATACCCGTACCACTTAAGCAACAATGGTTCAACTTAGAATCTGTCCTCTTTATGGAACCCTAAAGAAAGGGAACTTCCAAACTGGAGAACCCCCAAAGTTTCTTAAAAGGACCAAAAACCTGTTTGAAACAACCGTTGGAGAACCATTTGGGACAGTGGAGATTGCAGAAGGAATTTTCTGCAAGTCCAATTCATTTTTCCTTAACTCAATTTTAATGGTAAATATTTGTTACTTTTGTTACAAAACAAGATCTTGACATACTTCATTTCAATTGTTTACAACCCCTGATTACTCACATATTTTCCTCAAGGTCAAGTTGATAATTCTGTTTGCTCTATTTATAGGGATTTTCATTTGTTCATGAAAAAAAGTGTCTCATTTTGTGAATATTTAGAATTCACTTATTTAGAGGATAATCACATATTGACTGCTGACAGAGGGCACTTTCATCTGAGTGGTTAGAATGAACATACTGTGTATACCTACCTTTTCCTCTAGCTGGTATAGGAGGTGTGTGATCCCTATCAAAATCTGTCAAGAAAATATAAAATAGAGGTAGAATTTTATCATAAATCAAAACATAGTATAGCATGCACAATTCAAGTTTGGATGGGTTACAATAAACTCTGAGTTTAATGTGATATAACGTAAGCACCATTGCCTATCATATTAAATTGAGGATTATTATAGATGTACACAGCGGCTCCCATTTGATATCTTCAAAAATGGTTTGAATATAATGTATACCTACCCTTGATTGATTGGTTGATTGAAGTATGTAAAAAGGTCAATTGATTAGAGGTTAATGACTGTGTATCAGTTGTTTGTTCTGTGGAAATTGGTATCGAGGGAAATTCCAAGGTCTGAAGTTAAAATGATATGAATTTTCACAGAACCTGATAAATCAACAGATCAAAGTCATAAACCTCATTCATAAACGTAACTCAAGAAATCTGTCTGTTTTTGGAAAAACATGTAATTTGCATAAAAACATTTGAGATTTTTCATCATATACAGGGTGAGTCAAAAAGAAGTTGTACGGGAATGAACATTTGTTTAAAAATATACCAAATAAATTTGACAAACCAATGAGGCACGTATTCAAAGAGCAACTTATTGCGCTTATATGACAAAAGAAATCATTGAAATCGATCAATTGTATCAGGAGCTATGCCTGTTTTAATAAAAGAGACCCTTTTTTTAGCTGTCCACGGAACACGTAATCTTCTTGAAATGTATCCACTCTAAGTGGGCAGCAAAATGTACTCACGGGCATTCATATTCAAATGAGATTAAAGCCCGGGAGTTTCAAACACAAGTGGGAATGGTGTGCATAACATAAAAAGTCACTGACAACATTAAGAAAATGATCAAACATTGAAGGCCCACTTTAATAATAATAATAATGAACATTTATAATGCGCGCAGTGAACAATCAAACAAGAGAAACAATGAAACCAGAGCAGAGAACATTATACATATACAAATAATGCATAAAAAAGCAACAATTATACAATGCAATAAATCACAAAATTAATTGAAACAGCTTAATTATACGCAACAATTAAGACACCTTCGAGGACAAACATTAGCAATAATGTTTCTGCCTACTTAGAGAGGAAAGATTTCAAGAGAATTAAGCGTTCCGTGGACAGCTACAAAAAGGGTATCTTTTATTAAAACAGCTAGGCATAGCTCCTGATATATTTGATCGATTTCAATGATTCCTTTTGTCATATGAGCGGAATAAGTTGCTCTTTGAATACGTGCCTTATTGGTTTGTCAAATTTGTTTGGTCTATTTTTAAACTAATATTCATTCCCGTACAACTTCTTTTTGACTCACCCTGTATATCAACACCTCCCTATGATTTAATTGAACAGCTCGCTAAGTAAATTGTACTTGCCAAGGAATTACCTCGGCAACTGAACGAGCAATTGGCAACGCACAAGTAAAGTAAATAGTGCGCTTGGTCATTCTTACAAAACACACACTACATGTACACAGAAGTTATTGATGCACATTAATGTTTACAACTTGCGCGTACAGATATCAAATAAGGTTTGCATGTCAGTCAATTGTTGTTTTCCAATTTATACCCAGCACCCACATACTGCATTAACGAATCGGCGACGTCTGATTGGGACATATCTGACATACATATTCATGAGGTTATCATCATCGGTCGTCCTTGGACGGAACGATGGAAGCAGCTTAGTTGCCTCCATCATTCTTTCTTGGCTATTTGTTTACTCCATTGGTGCGCCACGCCTAGTGGAGGTATGTATACGAATACATATTATATGTGTGTGTACAGACACAGACCGGGATGATCCCCTACTCTTTACGAAGGAGTCTGTGACCTTTTAACGTGCTCGGGGATAGCTCTTCCGATACACGGGACCAACATTTCTACGTACCTTCCGAAGCACGATGCGCCATGAACATGCCAACTTCAGTCTGCACGGTCTGAAGGAGGCATGGGGGACGAGGCTGTGTTGGTGTATCGTTTTTGAACTCTCACTCATAAACGATCCACCAACAGAACTACGGTGCACAGCAGTGTACGACGCTCTAACCGACTGCGCCACCTCGCCCCATGAGGTTATAAATTGATAAAAAATCACAAAAATAAAGTTTTGTGGATAGAAATACATGTGAAATAAGAATATCCACCCATATTTGTACATTATCATATTTGTGTACAGTTGCAGCAAAAGGGGTCAGTTGTCTGCAGTCGTCTAAGATATACACCTAGCACAAAAAGTCCCTGACCAGGTGCTTTGATGTTGGCTAATCCAAAATCAATAATCAATACAAAAATTTTGTATGAGCAAATTTCTTCTCCGTAGTTTGATACCTCATCAAGGGTCGCGTTCTTGCGCGTCCCCGCGTCCTAGGACCCCTCATTTTCTTGTGGGACGCGTAAGTTTACATATTGAACTTCACTAACGGGTCCCAATCGAAAATGAAGGGACCCCTTAAATCTGACGATGTATGGACGTGGAAACCTTACGACATTCTGAAAATTGTCAATCTTCTACATTGTAAATTTGTTAATGTCCGTAAAAGATAAACACAATGCAAATCCTGTATTTTTAAAAGTTTTTAAACACATTAAATCGCTTCCAAATTGCTTACTGCAAAAGTTTCAAGCGATTTCCAAACATTCTATAAATATCTTCTACTCGAATTTGGTTTGGTCGGGGGTGTGCCACTTGAGATTCAAAACCCCTACCCATTTCTAAGGGTGGTTTTGGAAAAATCGATACCCATTTTTAGGGGTTTTGCTTCATTTTAGACAAAATTTTCGCGAAAATATACCTAATTTTGGCAAATTTTCGCGAAAATAGACAAACAGGACCCATGTCTAAGGATTTTTCAGTTTCAGTTGAAACGCCTACCCATGGCTAAGGATGTCTCATGAAAAAAGGACCCACTGGAGCGGCACGTCCCCGTATGCCTAACATACGTGAGTACCCCCCCCCCCCCCCCCCCCCCCGTGGACACGACATAGGTATATGAGTTACACGTTTACTAGCAATTTCTTGCGACCATGCAGTTCACCCGAGATAGTTAACCCCTTTCCCCTAACCAAATCATAAGTTAGTTTGTGACCTCTAATTTCTCTAAATTGTTTTTTGACCCTTTTCAACGGCTCAAACTTCAGGACCCCTTATATTTATGGGGGACCCCTTAAATTTAGTTTTTGCAGTCCTTAAAGGGTCCTGAAAAATTGAATGGAACTCCTCACATTTTTGAGCCAGTGCTACCCCTGTACCTCATTCATAAAAATCGAGTGGATATTGTTAATGTTATGATTGTTTAATCTACGTACCACAACTACCAAAACAATTCTTGCACTAAAATTGGGTTTCAATGGGATATCCTTGCTTAGTGTGTGATTACGCATTGAAAATGTGTGTACGGACTCCCTTTCGATGCATATTTAATACCTATTCATCCCAATACCTGACTGGTTGAGATAGCACAAATCAATGATATCCCACAGGAAACCAATTCTAGTGCAACTTTGTTGTCATTACTTGTGGGTATTGAAATCATCGTAACTTTAAAAGTATCCATTCGATCGTTATGAATGAGGTATCAAACTACGGAGAAGACATTTGCCCATTTCATGTATATCTCAGATTTTTGGTACCGATTATTGATTTCGGTTTAGCCAACATCAAAGCGCCTGTTCAGGGACCTTTTGTGCTAGGTATGTAGTTGAGGTTTTAATACCAACAAAGGGAGTTTTTCAAAATGACCCCTTTGTGGGTAAGATTGGACACTGCTTTTTGATTATTTAAAAGAACATTTTATTTTATTTGTTTACTAACATTTTACCGACAACTGCACACTTTTGCCAGGAAAGTACACATAGTACGCTATTTTGTCAGCCAAAGATCCCACTGTTATGAGCAATTTCGAATTTTTTACCTATAGACAGGGCTGTACTTAGTACCCGCCCGCAAGCCCGTGGCGGGTAACTTTTGTGTCGGGCGGGTAACTTTTCAAATATACATGCCCGGCTGGCTGGTAAGAATGTTGCTGCTGGTAAATGAAGATTACTTGTTTGGCTGGTAAATGTACAGTCGGGCTGGTAACTTTTACATGCTACCAGCCCGGCTGGCTGGTTGGAGAAAAAATGAAGGTACACCCCTACATTTTGAGATATTGATGGAATTAGGCATGGAAAAACAAAGAAAATAAAGACAATTTTACAGTTTTTTGTCTTCATAAAATCAGAATGCAGTATGAATCGTAACCACAAAGGTGTTCTGTTGAAGCATTCAACAGCTCCTTTTGTTGGTAATAATCAGATCTCAACATTTCAGTTGAGCGACAACTGCACCTTTTTGCCGCGACATTTGGTAACAGTAGTCTCTTAATTATATCAAGCTTACCATCTCTTCTAAAGAGGTCTTCAGACATCTCAAGATGATCACTGTAAGATGTCTTGAGAGGCTTCGTCTTCTCTGCAACTTGTGTGTCTTCCTCTTGTGTGATTTCAGCAATCTTCGCATACACATTTTGGAGGGGATTGGCTTGTTCTGCAGCCTTCGTGATTCCCTGTTGGAGCTTGTCATCTGATCTTGTGTTATGCTCTCGTGTGGTTTCAGCAATCTTCGCATACACATTTTGGAGGGGGTTGCCTTGTTCTGCAGCCTTCATGATTCCCTGTTGGAGCTGGTCATCGGATCCTCTGTTGATATCTTGTGTGGTTTCACCAACCGTTGCATACAAGCTCTTACTGTCAGCCACTGTTATGTATCAAAATGAATCATTAAATAATTTCTAGCAAAAAGGGGTCATCATGTTCATAACTGAGTCAATGTAGTCAGTCATTGATGGACGACCATCGACAAAAACAAGCACAACAAATTGGTACGTTTACTGAACGAATGTCTACATCAGGCCACTATATACATTTTAGGTAACATTTTGAGGGACTTGTGGCGTCGCAGGTGTAAGAGTAAGACCACTTTTTCAGCTCTCTAGTCACCGTGAATCTTTGGTACTATTTATGTTTTTGGGTATTATAAGATCACATCATGAAACCATTTGCAACCGTGCCGAATTTGACAGTGTCCAAGATAAACGACTTTTAAAAAAGTACCTTAATAAATAAGTGCCCACCCAAAATACCTTTGCTCCCTAGGGCGGGGCTTATAGGGATAATATGGTAATATCTACCCCAGCCTTGAAATAAGTGGATGGGAACCGGGATCCATGGGGATGTTACAAGGTAACCAGGGGCAACTGAAGAACCAGGCACAATTTTCAAAATAAAAGATCAGTCCACACTTGACAAATAACAATCAAACTTTGTAGATACAAGGCAGCCCCATTTTTAAAAGTATACCCAGAGGACCCTCATGCAATGCGCAACGGCTTCAAGTCTCCATCTTACCTAATATATATCAAAACCCTAACCCTACCAAATACCACAAAATACCATGACCCATCCTGTTTCTATAACCCTGTGTGGAAGTTTTTTGATGAAATAATGGACCCAGCCTATATAATTGGCGCAATATACTGCGCCAAGTAGCCTTGACACTTTTGGCGTGTTGTGGAATTTGACCCTGTGTGCTGGAGGTCCGTGGTTCAAATCCGGGGGTCGCGGCTATCATTTGGGTCCATTTTCGCCCCACGGAAAAAATTACTGTAAAAAGGAGAGGGTAGTGTTAGGGTTAAATAAATCAAAGTCTTGATGTTTGTCAGCTGGTCTAGTCTATGCCTGTATCATGTATTGTATCCTGGGATTTTATGATTAACATGTACAGTTGACACACTGATAATAATAATGACGGTGATCATTGATGATTAATGATATGATGATCTGAGCAAGACTAAGTAGTTTTATGATGCAATAATACAGTACGGTCCTAAAGAAGTTAGTTAGTTTTAACATTGGTTAACCAATGCCATCTTAGGCAGATATATATTGTGTACTGTCACAGCAAAAGGGTGTTGTTAGTGAAATAAGTTTTGAAATATTGATGAAACTAGGCATGGAAAAACAAAGAAAATAGAGACAATTTTAGTAATTGTAAGCAGTTAAGGGAGGAGTCTAGGTTGATTTGCACCAACTTTGGAAACACATTTTCTCAATATTGCCGTGGACCTACCGCTCAGTGTTATATGTCAAATTAAAGCTTATGTTAATACGTTTCAAAAAAATTGTGTTATTTTGATCTGGTTGCCATGGTTACCATGCAAGGTCTTTGATTGGCTAAACACGGGAACAAACGTAACTCAAAAACAAAAGGTTACATAACCATGGGATTTGAACCAGATGTTAAGCACTCAAGGGGCTATGAAACCATGAAGTCCAATTTTTAATATTTGCTTTGTTTCCAAATTTGGGTCAAATCAACCTAGACCCCCCCCCCCCCCCCCCCCCCCTTAACCACAAATGTATCATTTTGAAGCGTTCAAAAAGCTCCTTTGTTGGCATTAAGATCTCAACTTCTTCGTAGAGAGACAACTGCATCCTTTTGCTGTACATGTATTTAGTGTATACACTTTGGTGGATAAATCTTGGCACTTGGCTCTTGGGTAGATAGCTCATAGTGCAATGTTATGTTAAGAGTTCATAGTTTTATCTTAGGGAGAAAGCTTCTTATTTTAGGCAGAAAGCTCAGTTAAACCTTAGGTATCTTAGGTAGATAGCTGAATAGCATTATTGTTACAATCATATATAGATGTACTCTTATATATAATGTATATTATTTAGTTCTGATGGGTTTTATGGTTATTATTGTATTGCATTGCCTATATTTACTAGTATAATACTGACCAGTCCCTTAGATCTATAAATCAATGCTCTAGTTATTCCGTAACCTCCGATCTCTTGTCCGGCCTTTCCTCAGCCCCCATAAATTATATCTAAGCTACTTGAATTGCCCAACCCAATATCTCTCTCTCTAGTTGTGTTTTATATGTACATTGTACTACTGACTATACTGGTGTTTATATGTTCTGATGCTATATTCAATTTCCTATACATTTTAATAATTCCAGCGCAGAGTTTCATTCATTTAGTAAATATGAGTCCAACAGTTTTATCTTAGATAGATAGTTCATTGTGCTATCTTAGGTAGATAGCTCATAGTACTATCTTAGGTAGATAGCTCATACATGTAGTACTATCTTAGGCAGATAGTACATAGTACTATCTTAGGCAGATAGTTTATAGTACTATCTTAGGTAGATACATGTAGCTCAATTATTAAGCTACTTGAATTGTTTCTGAATAAATTCATCAGGTTTGCAAGAATAGATAATTGAGATTTTCATTTTCAAAACCAGAATTTACTCACGATTACTCATGATCGGAGAAACCGAACGCCGCTTTAGCACCCAAATGAAAGAGCACCAGAAAGAGACGGAGAAAATTACCTCAGAGAAGAAGAATTTCACTCGTCAGAATAGGAAGCAGTCAGAGACAGAATACAGTAAGTCAGCTAACGCTGACCACGCTGTACAAAAGAACCATGTCATTGACTGGCCTAATGCCAAAATCCTTTGTAAGGAGGACAAACCACAAACGCGACGCGTCCGCGAAGCCATTTGGATTCGACGGAAGGCACCCGACACTATGAACAGAGACGACGGGGCCCATTTTTTAAGTCATGTCTACGACCCACTGATCACCGTAACAGCGCCCTCAACCGGAAGCAGTACTGATCAGAATTGATTATTCTGAGGAAGTGTGTAGACCACAACACACGAAACTGTCAATCGTGAGTAAATTTCTGGTTTTGAAAAATGAAAATCTCAATTATCTACTTAAATTGTGTTATATCTTAGAAGATAGTTAGCTCATAGCGCTACCTTGGAAAGATGGCTCCAGTGTTACCTTAGATAGATTCATAGTGTTACCTTAGGTAAATATCTCATTGTGATAATCAATTTAATAGCTTATATTGTTATCTTGGGTAAGTAGAAAATATTTCATATTTCCTGTTACTATTTTAGTTAACAGAATGAAACAGGTGCTGTACATTTGACACCAAAGTTATAATATTTACCACTTTGCTTTTGGTACTCGAGTTCAAGACGCTCAACTATGTCATCTATCTTCGGCCTGATCTTGTGGTCCGCTTGCCAACACTGGACGAGCATGTCTCGGATGTTCTCTGGACAATCTTGTGGAATTTCCGGTCTTTTGTCTTTGGTTCCCACGGCCCACATGACCTGAAATGCCGTCATTCCTTCAAAGGGCTCATCGCAGGTATGCAACTCCCAAACCACTATTCCAAATGAATAGATATCAGACGCAAATGAGAATTCATGATCTTTGAAGACCTCTGGTGCCATCCATCGAACTGTGCCCCTCTCCATAGCTGTCTCCATGGTCGCTTTCATGTTCTTTGCGATTCCAAAGTCACACAATTTCAAGACCTCTCCACTGGTGATAACAAAGTTCAAAGATTTGATGTCCCTGTGCGCCACATTCTCTTTTTGGAGGAACTGAATTGCATATGCAGCATCCATGGTCCAGATAATGAAAAGCCTTCCTGCCAACCGCGAGATATTATTGCTCCTTGTTTTCTTCAAGTAGTCGTAGAGTGATCCCTTTTCTGCCAATTCTGTCACAATGCTCAAGGGCTTTCCAGGTGACATCATTAATCCTATAAATTTGATGATGTTGCGATGCTCCAAGCCTTTAAGAAAAATGATTTCCTTTGGTATTATCTTTTCTTCCTCTTCGGTTGTGTACTTTAGAAGCTTGACTGCAACATCAATTGGTTCATCATCTAGCGTTTTAAACTTGGCTTCATAAACGTCACACGTTGAACCTCCTGCTATGCGCCGTCCCACATCCAAGTTACATTCTAGTATACTCAGATTCTGGTATATATGCTCACTTTTCCCCTGAGCTGATCTACCCTGTTTAGTGACTTGTAGATTTGCCATCATTTCTTTGAACCAATGGTATGGTTGAAGTGCTATGAATAAACATAATGGAATGGATGGAATGGAAAGTCAATTCAAATAAAAACGGAATGATGCATGAATGACATGATTGTGAATATGACCTGTTAATGTGAAATACAAGAAGTTAGAATAAAATTTGAATGAAGTTTGAATTCGTTTCATATGATTTCTGGATAAATTTGAAGATGAAGGTGGGAGGGGGGGGGTTAATATTTTTTTAAAAAAGTTTTAGCATACTTTAATCTTTCATTTGAAATGCCATGTCAGTAATTGTTGTACATTTAGTCTGTAATATGTACATGTAAGCAAAAATTCAAATGATGGTCAATCTTTAACGGAAAATCCCAAAATTTAGGGAAAATGGCCATTTTCATTTTAGGTCATTTTATCAAAAATATTCAAAAAAATATAAAAAGGAAAGGAAATCAGATTTTGGATTCATTCTTTTTGATTTCTAAGTCATTTGACAACCTCTTTAAAAATGGAATGATGAACTTAGAGCCATAGTGGTTACAAAGAGTGTTTCTAGAAAGTGGATCAATCTGTTTAGTGGCAAAATGTGCTAAGTCCATAGTATTTTGGAAACAAAAAAGAGATAATAACAAAATAACAAAGGTTCAGGATTTCAACCAAACGTGTCATTTTAGTTTTTGTATGGGCATACCTTAACCCTAACCATGCTAAATCCAACAAAATCTAACAGAAGTACCGCGCCAGTGGCGGTGGACCCCAGTCTATCTCATTACGCAATCACACAAAGGTACAAATATATAAGCTCCGAAAAGTTATTTTTGGGAGCGCGACCCCTGTAGCGTGATGCACGATCACCAGGACTTACGCCGAGGCGGCCCGTGTTCGATTCCCGGGAACGGCGCATACCATTTTTTCTGTCATCATTTGTCCCGTGTTTCCCCTCTGTAGCTTTATTCCTGCAAATCCTCCAAATGGGTAGAGTTAAGCCATGCAATATTATCCAATCCAAAATGTACATTGAAATAAAACATGATTTTCTCCAAGGTACACTTTGTGGACTTCGCACGTTTTGCAAATAAACTCCTCATATGTGCAATACAATCCAATCAAGGCCAGTGCTGGAACTTCAGATTTGTTTCAACCAACCAGTCGGGCCGATAACTCACAAAAATACCTGTCCGACAGTAATTCCACTAGCCAGTGTAACTCACTTTAATACTGTGAGTTTGAACAATTTTACCTGCCAGCCGGTCAGGTATTTTTATATCTTCATCTGTCCAACATACAAATTACCCGCTACGGGCGGGCGGGCGGTTGCTATTTCCAAGCCTGATCAAGGCATTCTATAGATGGAATTGCCAATGTTCCCATACACCCTGTAAAAAGTGCATGTAACCTCGGAGTAATTTTCGAGAGTGATCTTAAAATGAATGATGTAAATAATATTTGTCGTTCAGCTTTGTTCAGCTTCGTCCAATGCATGCACAGTAAGCCCTCATCAACCAGAAGCTGTAACCTTTTTTTGACAAAGGTAGCTCTAGCTGGAACTATACTTTGCTGTTGCAAAATTTGAAAAACACCAGGAGCTAAAACATGACATCCACATGGTAAAAATCTTCCGACTCCTTCATTATTTGAGGCTTAAGGCCGGGATAAACTCCATTTCGCGAACGCGAATTTGTCGCCATGACAACTTTTTGGGTTGAATTTTACGACCTTCGCGAAAGAAAACCGTGCTTCTAGTTTTTTTTATGTATAATGTATAAAAGCGTCATTGAGAAGGGGTCTTGGAAGTTCTAGTCATTGAAAACCAAAAAAATAGGGAGTATTTTGTACCCAATGGTGTCCTCGAATAAGCAGTTAGCAACATGTTTTATCTAGCTACATATAATGTATAAAAGCGTCATTGAGAAGGGGGCTTGGAAATTCTAGTCATTGAAAACCAAAGAGATAGGGGTATTTTTTATCCCAATTTTGTTGTCGCATTAGCACCCGAAAAAATGGGGGGGGGGGGGGGGGGGGGGGGTAAATTGATGAAAAATCCTTGCAAAGGGGGATGAAGAACTATCATGGTTACCAACTTTTATGTTGCGTTGGGGGCCGGGGGTTTGTTGGGTTTTACTTTGGTGTTGTGAAAATTGTATAGCAATATAATTTATGAAACGTCATGTAACAACCTAATTAAGCTTACCCCAATATTTCACAACTTCCTGGCTCAGTGATGTATGTGTTATTGGTCTTGGTACATGGTTACTTTGTCCCTCGTCTTGAATGAAGCATGCTTGAAGTCGCACTGCATCATGTACTCTACTCCAGGACTGTATCGATGTCGTCGTCCATCCATGAACTAGTGTAGATTGTTTTTCGTCTGACTTCCTTGTAGTATATTTGTGCGTGTTGTGGCGTAAATGAGTGGGTGTATTTATTTATTCAGGGGATTTCCCCATCAAGTAAACACAAGGTTGCCAGCCTATTGGAAATTGCTCGGGTAGAAATGTATACAGGGTGTCCCAGAAATCCTGCAACTTATTTTGACACTAGAATTTTATTGAAAAGGCAATCACTTTATTTCTGATCAATATTGGCTCTTTATATAGGCCTATGGCAGAAAGAAGTTATACTATATATAGTTACCTCCAAAATATCAAATTTCTCGTCAATACGTACACGTATGTACGTAGGCTATCCCGACCAACTTCCAATAAACTCCAAACGTTTTTATGTTTCTCGTACGCCTCCCATCACGCCTTGTCGTACCCCTCCCCCACCCTTTTCTTTTTTCTTTTTCGTTTGTCCCCTCTTCTTCCTCTCTCTTTCCCTTTTTTATTTCTTTTTTCCCCTTTTTTTGGAGGGGGGGGGGGGGGGGGGGGGGGGCGTTGCCCCCACCCCCCTATATCCGTGCCTGGCATTTAATTTGGTATATATGTTTAGAGCAGACTGCTTATGTTCAAAGATCATATACTTCCGCCCATCCGAAAAGAGAATAGGGAGACCTGATATTGATCCTTAATTGCTATCAAGAATTATGCCCGTGTTATTATATGAACCCACTTTTGGAACTGTGCACAAAATGCTAAATCCTTTGAAATTATACATCTACGGGAGGAGCAAAGAGCGCAAATTCATTCAAATTCAGAAGGTATTTAAACCAAAGATATTCAAACAAAGCAAGTATTCAAAGAACAAATTAGTTCACTCATCTTAAAAAAAGAAACACTGGTTTGCCCTTTTATCAAGAGTTATGTCTGTTTCAATTGTATTTTAAGGGTTTTGGCAAATGATTGGGGAATGCTACCCCTTTGAAATAATCCGTCTAACTGAGGAGCACGCAAATAGTACAGATTCATTCAAATTCATATTCAAAAGATATTTTTATCTATAGGGCATTTAAACGTATCCTGATTGAAGTATTGATAAAATCAATATTCAGTGGCGCCTTTTTTTAATCTAAAAGTACCTACTTCTTTGAGCTGTCAATGGAATTCTTTATGAAAAAAGTAACATGAACATTTAAATTTAAAACATCATTATCATTTCGGAGAGAAATTGATTTACACCTGGATTTACCTTCATTCCTCATAATATGAAACACAAAATCTGACAAAAGGGGAATGTTTCAGTGTTGAATCAGACATAATGGATTTTATGCATACCATTGTACTGTGTGTTTGAAACTCCCGGGCTCAAATCCCGGGGGGGGGGGGGGGGGGGGGTACTCACACAATACGGTATACGGGGGTGTGCCGCTCTAATGGGTAGCTTTTTGGGCACAAAATCCCTAAACATGGGGTGTGATTTTGTGCTGGAAATCCCTAATAATCGGGTCACTTTTTACAAATGGGTCTATTTTCGCGAAAATTTGCAAAAATTAGGTATATTTTCCCGATAAATTTGGTCTAAAATGAAGCAAAACCAAAATCACCCCTAAAATTGGGTATGGGTTTTGAATCTCCAGCGGCACACCCACGACCAAACCAAATCCGAGTACCCCCACCCCGGGTTCAAATCTCTTTGTGAATATGTACTTGTTGCTTCCTAAGATTGATTATTTCAAAGGATTTAGCATTTCGTAGGCAGCTCCCAAAACGGGTGCGGGTTCCTTTATTAAAACAGGCATAATTCTTGATAGCAAGGTTCAATTTGGTGATATTTCTTTTTGTATGAGCAAACAAATAGGCCTATGCTCTTTAAATATGTGCTTCATTGGTTTGTTAAATATAAATGAATACTGCCTTTTGGGGATTTTTCAGTTTGTCCAAAAATTGCACATTTTCCAAGATTTTTGCGAATTTTGTGCCTTTTTGAAGAAATTCAAATAATAAATTTAAAATGCCCTACCAACTGACCCAACCTGAGAGGTCTGTTGGCCTGTCGAACAGGGGTTTGGTGTTTTTTTGTCGCCTTATGGTCAAGTTTTGTACACCAGGACGTATACAAGATGACAATCAAAATAAAAGATTACACACAACAGAACAACATTGTATTATGTTTTTGCTTCTTTAAGTAATTTTAAAGTTTTATTAGCCCTGAATGGAGGCTCAAAATGAAACGCTCATTTGATATTGACGTAATTGGTAACATATGTTTTGTGTCAAGAGACATACAGGGTGAGTAAAAAATAAAGTGTACTCAACTTTGGGATTTTATATCTTAAAATCTGTGCAAATATTTCACAGATTTTTTATTGAGGCAGACGGGTGAAAACGGTTCACACTCTAGTCCGAACTGAGTCCGACTAGCACAAAAGCCAAATGTTTTGTTGTTGCTAAATTTGTGTAATAATGACATTGTTTTGTTAATAATGACATTGTATCGTCATTATTTCGCATTTAATGTTTGAAAAAATAACTGAGAATGTTTAAATTGTCTTTATTATATAAGCTATTGTGTACCTACCATGCATGAATCCACTAGCTCATTAAGGGGCTGTGCATCTTCAGGTACAGCTTCCGTAAAACTGCCGTAACTTCTTCATTATTCATTTAATCTATATAAAAGTATACATTTTTTTGCAGGAAAGGGTTCAATGAATCCAACTATGATCATGAAATTGACCATTTTGGAGAAAATCATAAAAAACACGTTTTTTGACCCATTTTAGGTTAACTCAAAATATATTTTGTCAAATTTTGTCATACTAGTTTTATTATATTCCTCATACAATTCCCTAGGATTTTTTTGTTTTTTTTGAAAATCTTTATTATTTTGAATTATCGACCAACAAGTGCCAAATGATGTGATTTTTTACCAAAATGGCGATTTTCACGATTTTGGAGGTAAAAAAATCAAGTTTTTTAGAACTTTTTGGTCTATAATTCAAAAAATAATAAAGATTTTCAAAAACAACAAAAAAAGATTCCTAGGGAATTGTATGAGGAATATAATAAAACTAGTATGACAAAAGTTGACAAAATATATTTTGAGTTATCTTTGCAGAACCTAAAATGGGTCATGATCATAGTTGGATTCATTGAACCCTTTCCTGCAAAAAAAATGTATACTTTTACCTAGATTAAATGAATAATGAAGAAGTTACGGCAGTTTTACGGAGGCTATACCGAAGGTGCACATCCCCCTTAATGATGACAGCCCTACCCTTAATATCAAGCATTATTGAGTAAAATATTCAATATAGTGTTTTGTTTCAAAATGCAGTAGCTTTACCAAAATAGTCATATCTGGTAAACGGCACCATAAAATGTTATTCTTTTTGCTGATGATAGTGAATAAATGCATCTATTTCCACATTTATTGGTTGTCTTCATATTCTGATAAAAAATATTTTTAATAATTATTTTACTTTGAGTACTTTTTTTTTACTCACCCTGTATAAACTCCCATCATAGAAATAAAATCTAGACACCGGTCTTAGCTGCCATAATTGCTGCCATCTATCACATCTCAAATATTGTTGCACCTTCTTCATTACCTTGGATGAGACAAAACTTCCTTTGTCACTTATGCTGTGAATTCATTTTGGTATCCCAAAAGTTTCTATACCTTTTTAAAGCTTTGTATCTCTCTGAACTGAAACTCAAACTGAATTCATATTTGGATATAGATCAAAAACAGCCCAAATTACTTTAAAAAATGCAAATTTGTGGATTTTTAAAATTTTTTGTTGAAAAATGTTTTCATTTTTTTAACATTGTTGAAATTTGTTAACACAAAAAATGCCCCACCGACCGGCCTACCTATGAAGTCCACTTACCCGTAGAACAAGGTTTTTTTCATTGCCTTATAATGCAAGATAACTATGTAATTTTTTTAGCAGTTACATGGAAGTGATACATTCATTTTTTTATAATATTAAATGGCTTTGATGGTGATACAAGAATATATTGCACAAGCTATAAGAATATTGCACGAGTCGGAGACAATCGAGTGCAACATTTGTATAGCTAGTGCAATATATTCTTGTATCACCCAAAAATAAGACATTCAATATTATTATTAGTATTTACAAACGGACTGTTTTGATGAAAAATAAATAAGTTATCCCAAACTGACCACATGTGCATCAACTGTGCATATATACTCACACGCACATCTTCTACGCCGCACACAAAATATTGGACGGCAATATTTTTAGAATATTGGTCGCATCCGGTACTTTGGTTGAACAATATTCAATTAACAGTTTTATTGTACCCTTAAAAAGCCTGATATAAATAATAATTCCTTTAATTTCATATTTTTCCACCATATCTATAAAATAATACCTGGTCTACAAGATGTACCCTATATCATGATACGTCACTTATACAATATATTATCATACTCCAAATACCACATCAGGAAAACAACAACAAACATCGCTAATTATAAAATACTAGCGGGACGCCCGTCCTTCGGACGGGCTCTCCCGCTAGGGAGTAGGGCCTACCAGATAGAACACCTACGAAATGAAACAACACAAAAGTGTTGGGAAATTTATAACCGTCATTACCCAAAGTTTGATCCCATTGTTTATACTTTTAAGGAACCATACTATTTTATTCCACCTCGTGACCTCCCTATTACGCAATTTAGTATCGCATTTCTTCTTTAACCCCCTGCCACCCAAACCACATTACTTCATTAAACCCCCTCGTCCCGGTCTTCTGCCCCGGCCCGCCACCCCCGCACCGTGGTTATCTCAACACCCAAGGCCTAAACCTTAACCATCTCCCCAAGCTGTATCCCTTGGTTTATCTTTTGTCCACACTATTTGTCCACACATAAAACAATAATATAACATTAAACTAATAATCATGTTTCAAAAGTTTCAAAAGTGGACGTAAACAGTTGGCACCACCATTCCAAAAACAACATACTGCGGCTGCGCCACCGCGTAGCGTGTAAACACAATATCCGCGTGGTGAGGTTGATCGGTGTACTGGTTGCCCATATAGCAGCGTTGTTTAACTCAAATTGACAACGCATGGGGGAGCTGTTGAAAAGAATATATTGCACGAGTTGAAGATGAGTGCAATTTCTTTAGAGCGATCGAGTGTAATATATTCTTGTATCACACGAAAATAAGACATTCAATATTATTATTATTATTTTAAACAGAATGTTTTGCCCAAACTGACCTTAATCTCAGAGAAATTGAAACACAATCTTATAAATGTATGTGTGCGCATCATCTGCACACATATTGGTGTGATCTTATTTTGTTGACTGTATATTTGTTATCATAAACTTTCAAGTAAATTTAACGGAAACATCAAAGATTCCGTTAAATATTGTTATTACAGAGATTTATATAGCGCATTTCAAAATTGACCAATGCGCTGTAAAATATATACATTAAAATAAAAAATACATCTAAAACAACAGCGGCTCGGAAAAAAATCCCATATTTCTTTTTTTATTTATGCTTTATTTATTGAGGGTAAAATACTTCAGTGTACAGACACTGCTTTCCAAGTAGGCCCTCATTATATGCATACATAAACAGATTATTTACAAAGAAGAAAGAAAAGGTATACACATAAATATATAATACCATACTAAATAATTATAATTTAGTTTGAAGTAGTGAAACATGACTTAAATTGACTTAGTGACATATTCCTCATCTCAATACGTATTTTGGGTGAAACATTGTTCCAAAGAGAAGAAGCTCTGGCATGAAATGTACATTTACCAGAATTGCTAGTATTAGATTTGGGAATCAATAGAGTATTTGATGTATGATTTCTTGTTGTATAAGTATGACTATTATGTACAAAATCAAATTGGCATGATAAATAATTTGGACTGATATTTCTTAAACATTTGAATATAATGGTAAGCATTTGTTTTGTCCACCTTTCATTTACTTTTATCCACTTGAGTAAAGTCATCATATCATTAATAGGTGTTCTAATATCAGCAGATAAAATTGTTCTGGCTAAACGATTATGGAGAGTCTGTAGTTTAGTTTGGTACGTCTGAGAACAGTTGGACCATACATGGCTAGCATAATCAAGGTGAGGCATTACAAGAGCATTTGATAACATCAAAAGAGTATTATGTGGGAGAAAATGCATTACAATCATAGGATATGATTGAGGCAATGGCGGTGACATCATTTTTCTCTTGGCCACCGTCGTGATCACATATTGATTGACAGTTACACCATATTCATCACTGTTTCTATATGATTGGGTTTAGTGCAGTCAGGCATGCCAACTAAATCAGCTAAATAAGTTCATGGTTTGTGTTTAGATTTAATATGAATTGAAACACAAATATTTAGATGTGGTTGAGCTGATAGACTTACCCTATCTTTTTATAAATAAAAATATCAAATTTGTGTTTCAATTCATAGTAAAGGGGCATTGAGAGATATGTATGGGAGTGCGCCCTCAATCATCCTGGAAATCAGTTTTTTTGCATCAAAGTAATACTTATAGGCATATACAGGGACTATATAACTATGGGACAAGTATCTCGAAAAAGTCAAGCCCGCCTACCTATACGTTAATTGACATGTGACAGTTCGTTCGCACTATCATGTTCGTAGCAAACCATAGACGTGGTGGTTTTTATCGGCTTAAAACACGATTTGTGGCACAGAAATAATACATCAATGGTAACAAAAAGCTAATTGTGATTTAGAGTGGCACTGATATGCTTTGATGATGACAGAATTTAGTTCTTATATGACACGAAACATTCAGAATTGTTTATGACTCGAGTTACTAAGAGCAATGACTTGACTTGTGACTTGGTTTCAAAAGAATCAAATGACTTGATTTAAGATATTATTTTCTTCTTATTTTTTGATGTTATTCTCTATGTTTGGGTGTTTATCCTATTCCTGTCCCACGCCACTTTCATTGGCGTTTTTACTAGCCCAATTGTGTTTACTTGTATTTTTGATTATTTTCTGAGTTGCAGTGAACCAATTGATTGGCCCATCAGAGCTCTCTGTTGAGAGTTACCCGTTTGATTTGTAATCTCAGTTCATTAACTTTGTTAATGTTGGGCTATTGTTCACATTTGCTCTTTATATACAAAAAAAGAAGAAGAAAAAAGTCCCTGATCCAAAAGAGCTAACCTGACTCCAGTCAATTTCCCAAAAGACTTGGTTTGACTTGACTTGCATCTTGCAGTAAACTGGCTTGATGACGTTGAGTCTAAACAACATTTAACTGTCAAAATGAATATTATTATACCTTTGGCTACTTATAAGAAGTGACCTGAACAAAACTTGGTATGACTTCAACAACATTATAGACTTGGGCTAGACTTGACTTGAGCCAACCAGTATATAGTTAAATATTGTCTGCGCTGCTTTTAAGTTGCCCAAGAATCACGGTACAATATCAAGTTAATTCAAACAAGAGGCAGCGCTATTACTGATACTCTTTCAATTTTTGCTTTATTATATGATAAAGGGCCATAGGTTTTACCCAGCCTGCATAATATATTTTTGACCTTTTAAATCATCTTCCATGATCCTTGACTAAAAGCTTATCAACTAGTATAAACTACCTAATTAGGTATCGTATCCATCTGCCGGCACACTCTTATTAAGTCCTCAATCCCCTTTCTGGTAAGTATACCTTGGAAGACTTCAACTACAATGTATCGAATTTCGCAATTTTCTTTGCATTTTATACACAACAAAACTGTAACTTGGCCACAATATCATGGCCAAGTTCAATAATAATAAGACCAGTATCTTGGCCCTGAATTTCTAGGGATATTTATTATCAACCTTCCAATATTAACATTGGTATAATTGTCTGCCTTTATAAAGGCCAGGCAAATTATACATGTAGTATGACCAAATATTGGTTAAGGAGCTTCCCTTTATTCAGCTGTAATTTTGGAACCAATGTTCTAACCTCAGTCATATTTCTCCAGTCATATTCCAGTCTATCCAGAGATAAACAGTTATATTCCGGAGCATTCCTTGTTTATACGATTGCATTTTGCGCGTTCATGCTTATAACTTTACTTTCCACGTTTTCTGTATGTTGTATTTCGGTTATAGCAACCCATGAAACTATGATAAGGTATCCCAAGATAGAACACCACTCTCAATTTTTTCTTTTTTTTCTTTTTTTAAAGCACCATATAAGATATTTTTTCTCTAACTTTAAAACAATTAGTCCTCCGTTCTGTAAACCACTGAGGGAATGAACAGATGTTGGTAGGTTATAACAAGATCCAGGAAGTTAACCCCTCCCTCTTTTCTTTGACCAGTAAGCCAAACCACTAATTTGGTATCTTCTGGATCAAATGATTATATGATTAATAACCATGCACAATCAAACACCAAGAGTTAACAACAAGGGTTAAAGTCAAGTCTCTAAACCGAACTATTGACTCTCTTTCCCTCATTCTGGTTAACACTCCAACACCCACTAGACCTATTTTATACCAATTACTGATAAGAGTATACAAATAAGGCCTACATTAAACTACATGCCGAGCAAGGCATGGACGATGTAAGAGCCATTCTGCCCCCACCTGCCATGTACCGGTAGCTATCGTACATCTCCACTGCACTACGCAGCAGTACAATTCGCATGCTAATTTGAAAATTGCATCGATCATAATAAGCTCTGAATCATAGCTCTCTATCTGAGAGCTATGAAATGAAAGTATCATATTTTCATCAATATATTTTTATCCACCCTTGTGATATAGAATATATCAAATTTTGCTTCAGATTATTAAGTATCCAAATAATCTGTATAGCTTGGTTAACTAGCTCGACCTATTTCAATTTCACAGAAAAACTGGCCTGAATATGAATTGCTTGTTGTTGTTGTGGGTTTTTTTTGTGTGTTTTTTTTGTTTTTGTTTTTGTTTTTTTAGCTATGATTTTATTAGCCTACCTCTATTATAGGCTTAGCTTATAATTATGCATATAATTATATTTGCAAAATCAATGCAGGGGAATACCTCTTATTTCTCCCCTTGCGTGTGAAGGCTTGTAGGGTGTTCCCTTTTAAGGAAACTACTTGCCTTGTTTGGTGATCTGTGAGGACGGGTCAGGTCAGGTCAGGTCGATCCTAGTCCAATCACAGATCAGCAGATAGTGAGGGGTTTCCCTGAAAGCATTCAAAAGGGCAAGACAGCATGTGAAGCTTTCTTTTCTTTTGCTGACTCTCAAGCAGTAAACATGTATCGTTGTTTGTAATACCCGGCCGGGATGTCTTCGTCTTTAATAAAATGATTTAAAACTACTCTTTGTCTACGACTACTACTACTACATGTGTGTTACTCTAAAACCAGTAAGGTACCACGTTACAATGGTAGCAGCGGCGGTCTCACGCAAAACATCGAAATGACTTTACCGTAACGGCTTTACCAAACAACAACATCATGGTAGTAAAGCGAACACGTTATAATGGTGGCAACGGCGGTCTCATGCAAAACATCAAAATGACTTTTATGTGACTTGAAAAACAAACCGAGTCGCCAACGGGCGGTGCAGTGAGAATTCTATCTGTAAGCTTTTTACCGTTATAAATGAAAAGCAACAGAGATGAATTTTGTTCTTCGTGAATGACTGTATTCACTTTACAAGTTTTCGGCACGGGTGACCATACTCGTTTTACAAGTTTTCGACACGGGTGACCAAACTCGTTCTACAAGCATCTATTCTTCGCTAGTGACCATACTAGCCAACCTACTAGCAACCTTCTAGCTTTGTGGTGTGTGTTTGTTTTCACCGTAGAAAGAACATTTGCATTTTTCTGTGCGGTTTTCCGTGAAGTGTTTTGACCGTGGATACAAGCGGAGCTGAGCCTAACCAATTGAAGACAGAAGCAAGACAAGACGACAAGGACCGCGACCAAGCAGTTCAAGAAATTTCACGGAAGAAAATAAGGTCTGGAAAAATTGTACAATGTTAAAATTTTGTATCGCAAATAAAGCGAGAAATATGTTGGTTTTCGCGCAAGATTCATAAATTCATGACTCTACGAACTTTCATTTAGAGCATGAACTGAATTCTGTTCACACGAACTGATATTATGTTTTAACAAAAATTTCACACAAATGTTGATGTTTTGGTCCTGAAGGCTGAAATATCACTGAAAGATAGTCTACAGACTATTATTTGTGATAACACAATTATTATGGTGATAAACATTTGCTTGCATTGAAATATTGAAGAATATTCACGGTATTAATAATTATTGAATATTGCAGTGTCAATGTTGAGGCCATAAATAGGCCTAACTCTTAATTAATTATTGAACGGACAGGATCCAATTGAGTAAACATTAAACAAAGCTACATGTACTTTACACACAACGAATGTTTTTATAATGCCAGCGTAGAGTCTTAAAATATTACGCATGCCATATAGGCAAATTTCTGACATATCAGCGCATGTTGTTGTGTATGTGGCATTAGGATAATTGCTTTGTAATGTTTACGTAAACACCTTTTCTGCAAGAGTTCGTTCCATTATTGATTTTGAATACAGAAATACAATGTTTTGATACCATATTGATTTCATGATGCAATAGGCATTATTGTCCATTTGAATAACGTATTGATATCATGGCATGTTTGGGGGATTAAATACAATCGTGTGCTGTAAAAGCCCATATCACAATATTGATTAAAGCGATGCTTTTAAAAATTTCATAGTACATGCATGAGAAATTGTAATGTAACTAAAACATTACTGCCAATTTTTAGTCTTGTGATAGAAATTAAAGATCACATTTATATATTTTCACATCTGCAGTTTTCTAAAATTTTTGATACGAGACATTTTTGAAAACAGTTTTTCACTACCACATTTTGGAGAATAGACTCGTATGCCTATATTCCATTGAGTAGGCCTGCGAAGAAAATAAAAAAAATTGGGTTATAATAATTTTTGTTCACATTTTTAAATTTTGGGAAATATTTTATATTTCTGTCACAATTTTATGCACATCCATTCACTAGGTGATAAAATAGGTGAAGAATTGTGGTGTATATCAATCAAATGCAAATTATCATTTTTGAATACCTATACACATGTATTAGAAATGTTACATTTCACGGTATTTAGTAACGTCAATAGGCTTATGACGTTAATAAAAACATGGCCGGTATTTTCCTGCCATGATTAAAAAGCCCCATGTTAACCGTCAATTAGGCTTATGACTGAAAATATTATATAAGTCCCTAGTAAGTGTGTACACCTATTATGAAACGTCGACAGGCTTATCATGACTAATTAATAAGAAGCTCTGTATACCCATAATTGCGCGACGCGGTGAATCCGGTCCGATTAATATTATGCATAATATTTGATTCAAGATTATATTGATACTCTTGAATCGAGTGATGAAAACCATGATTGTAGTTTAAGTAAGTTGTACCCATGAGCAGCAAAACAAAAAAGTTTACCATGACATAAAAGCATAGCATAAAACCATGTAACTTGAGCATAACAAATAACCGTAACCAACCATAGCATAAACGTATATGAGAAACAAAAATAATGTTGAGGACAATGTAGGTTGTCAATAAATAGTATATTGAATACCGTGAATGTTAAAATTTGTATAAAAGTCTGATAAATATGCTTTAAGAGGGGATATTGTTGAATTATTCTATGTAGGCATGATATTTTTGACAGTTAAAAATGTTCAACCAAGGAATTTGTATGTTCTATATCTAGCATGGTATGTGTGTGAATGTTTAGACTATTTGAAAATGCTGTACTTAAGTAATTCATCAAAGCAAGATTTACAATGCTATAAAATAATGCTACCTCGGAATTTGTATATTCTATACCAGGAATGGTATGTGTGAGCGCTTTATACTAGTTAAAAATGCTAATGGTAATTATTGATTGCCATTTATCTTACCTCGCGTCCCGCACGGCATAAACCGTATTAGCTGCAACATTAATTTGTTTGAGCATGCGTGCGCGTAACTTACCGGACGTCTAGCCAGACAAAGACATGACAGGTGATAGATTCATTGGTCATGCATAAAGACATGACAGGTGATAGATTCATTGGTCATGCATAAAGACATGACAGGTGAGCACGTTCATTGGTCATGCAAAAACAAAACAATTCTGAATTTGTTGTTTGTATGCGCGTCTGATAAATAAATTAAAAACATTTCCGACTTATTGCATAATTATCAATATCATGTGAAGCCACAGTTACGTGGAATAACCATTAACTTGCTGAGAGTTTTGCGAGAATATACCTTCAGAAGTGATGAGATTTTTCGTATTAATATGCCTTCAAAATTGATAGGGTTTTACGCGAGATGGGGTACGCTGTATTTGAGTTGTATGTAGTTAGGAAATATAAGGCGCAATATCAGTCGTTTTTGGAAATTTTCTATTCCATATGAAATTCAGTTTTTATTATAGCATATTTATTTAATAATATTATAGCATGCCAGGTACGAAGGCTGGCGTGTTACAATACAAGATCATTGGTCATGTACAATGACATGACTAGGTGATCAACTGTTGAATGTAATAGAATTACAAATATTGCAAATTATTACTTATTTTTTTATTTAATAACGATTTATAGTCCCTTTAAAAAATTAAAAAGAGTAGTGAGGGAGATGGTGTAATGGATGATGAGGTCATCATCCCGTAAGAAGGGGAGTTATGTAGGGTGTTCCCTTTTAAGGAAACTACTTGCCTTGTTTGGTGATCTGTGAGGACGGGTCAGGTCAGGTCAGGTCGATCCTAGTCCAATCACAGATCAGCAGATAGTGAGGGGTTTCCCTGAAAGCATTCAAAAGGGCAAGACAGCATGTGAAGCTTTCTTTTCTTTTGCTGACTCTCAAGCAGTAAACATGTATCGTTGTTTGTAATACCCGGCCGGGATGTCTTCGTCTTTAATAAAATGATTTAAAACTACTCTTTGTCTACGACTACTACTACTACATGTGTGTTACTCTAAAACCAGTAAGGTACCACGTTACAGGCTTAATTCAGCATTTTTCCTCCCGCATATAAAAAGTCAATGAGATCAAGTGACATGATATATGAACAATAAACATGGAAGTCACCATGTTGTTTTTAGGTTTTCGTATCGCAAACTTACGCGAGACATGATAACCATCCGTGCGAGATACGAAATTTACTATCGGCAGCACGAAAGTCAACCCCTGCATCGGGCTGGTTCCTAATTTTGATACAATTTATTCCGTTAAAATAAAACAATCGGGTTCCAAAGCGTCGTCAATAACCATATTCCCTTTTATCTCCCGATAGCGAGATTCATGCGATACTGCTACAAATGAAAATTTTGAATAGCGCCTAAAAGGCTATACATATGCTAGGCATGAGCGAACTCATGTGTCCTGGATGTTTCTCTCTTCAACCTCATTAATTACACCACCGTAAAACAATGATACATGGTATAAATTATCAGTTTCTGTATCTACAACCCGGGACTATTCTAAAAATAGCGCATGAGAACACTGTGTAAAAAGGTCAAGAATCCTCTATACATTGAATCCTAATGAACCATGAATATGGGACCTATTTTAGAACCCAATCATGTCATGTTATAATTGTAATTTTGTGGACATTCTATCCATTTGCTTTTCCACTTTTTATCTATAAATGAACATACCAATTAGATAATTACAATAGCTTTTCTGCACTTCAGACTTTTGGTGCATTTGGGAGCCTGGTATTCAATTCCATAGTATCCCCATACACACTTACAACATCCCTCGCTTAAGTGGATGTTAGCCATTAGAAAAGTAAAATATAGCCTCCCCAATTCGAATTCGAAACGAGTTTCCCGAATTGAGGGATTTCTACCTTTAAGACTGTAGAGCGTAACCTATATATATGCTGCAGGCACTCTGTGAACGGTCCTGACCGAGAACTTTTAAGTATGTACATCAACATGCACATCCTGAAGTTTTTGTCTTATAATGCGTTTATTTACGTACCCCAGACTACGACATTGTCTAATGTTTTATACGTATACCATTGTCAGGATTGACCAAGTTTATGTTCACTTGACACACAACATGGCCGAATATCGTTCTTTACTTCCAGGGATTAACAACGATCCATGGTTAAATTGGCAGGCCCTTTGTAACAGTTGGTAACAAGCGTTTAGCCTAAATTGGTATGGTAACCCTGGCTCACATCAGCAGTGCTTAGGTTTCGAAAACCAAACTTGCTCTGATACTGCCGCCATACTGAATAAAGATAATCAACCCGATGGTATTCAGCTTCTTTTTTTCTTTTCTTTTTAAATTTTTTGATTTATAACTATCATATAATAAGAAACAGAATAGGAGCACGGGCCTTTTTCCGGCCTGCTTACTTCTGCTCTCCAATCTTAATTAAAGCAATTTCTATGCAACACAAACAAATATGACCCTCGTGAGGCCCCATTATGTCAGTTTGTTTACCTGGTTGATCCGCCTGGACCCACACTTTCCCTGGTATTTCCGGGTTAAAACAATAAGGAGCATCTTCCACTCCCCCAAAAAAATTCCATCACTAGATCCTTACTCTAAGAAAATGATGTCATATTTTAAACTAAAATTTTCACTAGGTTATAAAAACCCATGAAATTAGTGAACCGATCCAAGGCAGCTTTCATAAGCTTTGATATATATTTTATTCTCTGAATTTCTATAGTATGGTTGGCTGTTCTTGAATTACATCCAATATCATACACCAATATTTGATTTGAGACTTGTTGTGGTGCTTGCCCCAAGTTATCCACCTGGAACATTGTGTACAAGTCAAAAACAGAGAACAGGCTCTTAAGCTTAGCCTGTACAGAGCCTTGTGGAGTTAAGTCAAGACAAACCGCATCAGTTTCCGATGATGACGATGATTAATACTCGCCTCCCTATGAGAATTGTGCTTTGCATAACACCTAGTAGTTAATAAGATATGAATGACAACTCCACCCTTTCAAATCCTACGGTATATAGATCGCCGTGCGATAACATTATTTGAAGCACCCCTTCAAGGTATGATTATCAGGTCCTTTAGGGCCCTTTCTTTTTTATAATATTGGTTATGGTTTGCACTACTACCACGCCTTGCACTACGAGGGGCTGATTATCAGGTCGGCCATCGTGCAAGTTTTCTATACTTATTATCCATCTCAAAGAGATTGGATATTCAATTTTTTCACGGATTCGTTCTCGTACTCATCCCTGTAGGCTCAAGAGCGAAATGAGAACCTACTTCCCCGCAGTATACAGTAGGATGATCTTAAGGATCCTCGTTATCATCACCAGTTCACTCTCCTCACGTGGGGAAACTGATGCTATTACTAACTAGTCTTTTCGTCTTTTTTACCAAAAAAAACAAAAAAACAAATAAAACACGCCGTGTCAACAAAAATGTTGAACTATTTTACTATGTAACCTGCCGCCAGAAGCGGTCTTGGCAAGAAATAGTTTCGACTCAAGGAAGGGCCCTCATCCAGCTCCCCCTTGGGGATCCCGGTTTACGTCTATTGACTAGTTCGCCCCCATCCCAATGGCCTGTTTTTTCATCTTTTGTTCAAACATCGCCAGGGCATTTTTCATCATCCTTTCATACTCCTCACGCATAGAGGTCATGAAGGATGCAAGGTTAGGTCCAGCCGTGACTTCCGCCCCGGCCTGGCCTAGTTGAGCAGCAGGGCACCTCTGCATTTGCACGATCCTTTTCTGTAGGTTTAGCGCTGGTATGAGCTATTTTATTTTATTTGCCAGTTTTTTCCTTCATCTTCAAATGAAACTCGATCAACAGCAAAAACAAAACCTTCTTTTTTATTTTTTTTAAATTTTTTTTTTATAATTTTTTTTTCTTCTTTCAAAAACCAAAATTTTTGAACGAATCTTCCTCAAAAAACATCGCCCGACACCAACAGAAAAGGTCTAAAACTATAACCAGCCGCCCGTAGCGGTCGTGGGCACAATAGTTTTCAAAATAAAGCAAGAAATTTGGCCGTCTAAAACGATCCAATATTGCTTAAAGTCGTTTTATATCGGAAAGAAAAAACACACGTGTCAGGGTTCCAAATTCTGCACCCGTTCCGATAAAACACACGCCTGTTCTGATAAAATACAATTTTCGGCCGTCTTTCACGGTCGCGAAAATTAATATAAACGTATGAACAGACTAACTGAACTGTATATCACCATTTACTTACAATATAATCTTTTCTTCTTGAACTGAACTTCCTTTTTTACAAATTATTTAGCAGAGCCAAAAAAAACATGTCCTCCTGACTTGTACGCCCAAAAGAAATTGGAGAAATAGGGGTGGGCACCGTTATAGGTGGCCACCTAGGGATGGGCGTTTCGATAAAAATCGAAATAATGGGCGATAGCGGGGCCAATGCCCGGAGTTTACCAAAAATAAAGACCAAGTGGGTAAGTATTAAAGAATGACGGGAAAAGGCTATGTCTACAATCTTAGGAAAATGTCCTTGGAATGCTTTACACGTTTGAACATTACGTACATGACTATTGCCAATAATTGCTGGTACAAAAGATAAGCTCAGAATGACTACCGGTAAATCTTTTCATCTTATTCTAGCAACTGGGCTATACCTGGGCGTTTCTTTCCAAGACATATTTCTCAATCTTTTGGTTTCTTTTTCCTTGTCCATTTACCCTTTCTCCTTTTTCATTTTTAAACCTTTTTTCAGACTCCTTTTTATTTTGTCCCGCAATGATTTTTACCACTGAAAACATAAATATTTAAATCTGTCAGTGTTTCAGGTTCACCTTGCCGTCTCATGTATTCATACTAAAGTTAGTTCATGTTTATCAGAAAACTAAAATTCACATACATATACAAAAATGTAGATAATATACTGCATTCAACATAATGCACCAACTCAATTAACCCCCTGAGAACTACCGGCTGATTGGTTAAAAAGATGGATACATCATTTATTGCACCAATGAGAGACATTGTTAGAATAATTGTATCCCTGATAAAGATGGTAGTGAAACATTTTACAAGCTGCATTTGAATTGGCTATACATATGAGTCATCTTGTAATAAACCAATCAGAACCACTGTAAGATAGGCAGGTAGACCCCAGGGGGTTAACGAGGTTATGCTACAAATCAAACTGAATGATCATCAACTTACCATCATAAGATTCACTTCAACATATAATTACATGTTCTGTAAACGATTGTGGCATTATAATACTTGCTATAATTATATTTATACCTGTTTTGGTTATGGACAACCTCATAGAATAGTGATGCAAGTATAATTTGATGAATCATAATTCCATACCGTTCAAAATAGTACAAGGCCACGCTCAATTTATCAGGCCATCACTACTGCAGGTCTCAATTAATTTTGAGCTCCTGCACATCTTTTACAAGGTTGTCCATATCAATATCCTGGAGTACTTGTATCAAACTTTCTTTCCAGTCACTGTCTACTACCTCCACATTACTCAATGCTTGTAGCATACGGGAAGCTGGTCGCCAATCCTCTGGATCATCAGAATCCTGGAATTGCTTACATTGAAAGTCATCAAAACCTACTTTCTGAGCAATTTGACGCCATCTTGGTCTGATACGCCTTGCAAGATCGTCAAGATGATTTGGAGCATTATCCATGCATATGTTTGGGATATTGGCATGTGCTCGGGTTGATTTTTTACCCTATTGACTAGCATCTTTCGCTGGGCATTCCTCTGTGTGACTTGCAAATATATCAGTCAAATCCTCTTCATCATGATCTAAAATAAAACACACAGTAAAAGGTTGCTAATACAGACTGTAATTATACACTTACATTTCACGGCTGTTTGACTGTCCGCTTTATAATTAAAATTATGGAATAAAAAAAAGTTTACATAGTGGCCCAGTTATGGTTTGACCTGCTTTAGGTAGCGCTAATGAATACGAGTATACGGTGAAAATTTCAAGAAAATTGTACGAGCCCTTTTTAAATTATCGGCATTTTCTACTTTACACACACTTTACATGTAACTCTATGGGAAATGTGGCCGATAGTAAATAATAATATCAAAGCTCTATTTCTCAGAAATGGCACCAACAAATGTTCTGAAATTTCTACAAAAGATGGCCAGTATATTCAGGTACTGGAATCAGTTTAAACCAGAACCGGGCCAGGAAGTTACGGTGTTCTCAGAATAAATCAGACAAATTATGTGGGATCAAACAGTCGTGATTTGTCACCACGAAAGTAATACAACTGCAATGATATAATGTTTTGTTTCCTCATGGAAAATACATAATATTATTGGTTACCAAGTGCAATTTAGTTGTTGGTTATAATTGCTTTTATTTAAAATGTATGCCCATTTTAAACACAGAGGTCATATGAATTGCTCTAGTTTCATTGTGTTTTTGAGCATTAAAAGTGTGTTTGAAGTACTAGTAATTGAAATGACTGGCTTTGTATTATCATGCGGGGCTTATGATGATGAGAGTAAACGAAGCAATATATTGTTGTTTTTAACATTTTTCCTTTGAGAAATAATCATTTGATTATGTTCGAAGCTACAATTGTGTATTATTTTGTAAGTCTGGCTTATCAGCTTATACTCATCATTACAATGTTATGAGGTAGGAGGTAGAACTTATTGAATGACCCTCGTATAATCATGAGCTGATATTATGACTATACAGGGTGAGTCAAAATATTCAGGCCCAGATTTCACCAATTGCTTAAACCAGTTTAAGCACAAAAATGAATACACTTATAGAAATGCACAGCAAGAACACATTGTTAGCTATTACCTAAATTTTGTTTCATTTAAATGGATGATTCGAAATAGGAGATATGTGTTTCACCCCCAAGTTTTTTGAAATTCAATCTTTTCCAACATCTACGTTACCTGATATGAAAGTAAGTTTACGCTGAATGATTCACATTGCTTGATTGCTATATGAATTTGTTCGATGTGCAATGCTATGTTATATTTTAATCTTTTTCGAGAAAATAGACGTAACAAGCATTATTGAGATAAGTGTTAACACAATGTTGACTAAAATGTTTGGATATTATTGTTTTAAACGAGCTTGATTTGATAGAAGAACAGATCTCACCTCTTTAAAGGGCCACGGAGAGATTGGCGATAAAAATGAAATTTAAAAATAAAATAAAATGTGAATAGATGATAGGTATAATAGAACCCAGGAATGTAATATTTCATGGGAAAAGGGTTGAAGGGATGGCGCTAGATTGACATTCTAGCGAAGCCATATGTGCCGAATTCTGCAATTAATTAATTAATTTCGATGTGATCTATAATCGAAATTAACAAATTGTGAAATATTACATGATATACTGCGAATTAAGGTAAACAGCCACCCATATCTAAGATTTTTGATACCGATTACTGATTTTAAATTAGCTAACATCAATTTATAGCACTTAAACACAATTTCCTGGTAAAAGAGGTGTAGAGTAGTCTGGTGTCATAATTCTCTTACACTTCTCCTTTAGCTTGTGTCTTTTATGCATCTTCTTGATCTTAATATATTCTTATAATTGTGTAAAGTATTGCATTGAAACTTAGATCAATACTTAGTAATCAATGCTAATAGCTGTCATACAACCATTACATACCTTCATCTTCAATCTCACAAATTGTGAACTCCCCCTTGTCATGTGAGAATACTGGATACCGTACAATTTCACTCTGGGTTTCAGACAAAACAAGTGCAGGCAACGAATCGGAATCTGTAGCCTCTAGTATGTCCTTGAAAGCATCGTACCAACTAGGGTCTTTCAAGTGCATAAGCTTGTAACAAAGCAGATCTGCTGCTTTTGTGTAGTTGAAGACTTTATCATCTGCACACCTCAATACATCATCAACGTCATCTCTGGTTAGTGTACCTTCTAAACCTTTGGCTATCTCACCAGGATTCATAAGGGTTCTAAGATCATTGTGGGCTTTCGCAAGTGTTGTTCTATGTATAAGTACAGCTCTTGGCACTCCTGTAATTGAATGAAATCCAATACAAAGAATTAGGAATGGCAATCATGTTACAGTTAATCCTATTAGGTGTTAATGGTACATGTAAGTGTCAGATGACTTAGATTTAGACCTACCTACATATGAACCTATCTACCTATCTACTACATGTACCTTACATGTACCTAACCTACATACAGGGTTATAGCTAGGCCAGATTGAGTGCCGGCTAATTTTACTGTTGGCGAACGGAGTTTGTGTAGCTAACGAAGTGTAGTGGATCATTGCATAGGGTCCAGAGGCCTTGTTAATATGTTTTATAGGTTTTTTTTAATGTACTTTGAGGGTTCCTGTCACATAATTTCTTGTTTTATAAGGCAGTTAGTTGAATGATTCTATCCACAAAATGTTTAAAAATATAAAAATATGTTACCTCTTTTTTTTAGAGTGCTGGCCGGCCAGCGTGAATACGCGGGCTCCGACCGGCGTAGCTATAACCCCGCCTATATATTATGTACCTACTTACCTACATATGTACCTATCTACATATATGTACCTAGCTACCTAGCTACCTACATATGTACCTAGCTACCTATCCAGCCAGCCACCCACTCAGCTATCTACCTTAACACCCAAACAACTCCCTTCGTACCCACAAACGGGTAAGTACGTAGTATTGTATAGTTTGATTGGTGGTTGGCAATTATACATTTGTACAGTCAGCATTTGTCATTCTTGTATGTTGGGAGACGTGAATGTACTGTCAGACAATTATACATTTGTACAGTCAGCATTTGTCAATCTTGTATGTTGGGAGACGTGAATATACTGTCAGACAATTATACATTTGTACAGTCAGCATTTGTCATTCTTGTATGTTGGGAGACGTGAATGTACTGTCAGACAATTATACATTTGTACAGTCAGCATTTGTCATTCTTGTATGTTGGGAGACGTGAATGTACTGTCAGACAATTATACATTTGTACAGTCAGCATTTGTCATTCTTGTATGTTGGGAGACGTGAATATACTGTCAGACAATTATACATTTGTACAGTCAGCATTTGTCATTCTTGTATGTTGGGAGACGTGAATGTACTGTCAGACAACTATACATTTGTACAGTCAGCATTTGTCATTCTTGTATGTTGGGAGACGTGAATGTACTGTCAGACAACTATACATTTGTACAGTCAGCATTTGTCATTCTTGTATGTTGGGAGACGTGAATGTACTGTCAGACAATTATACATTTGTACAGTCAGCATTTGTCATTCTTGTATGTTGGGAGACGTGAATGTACTGTCAGACAATTATACATTTGTACAGTCAGCATTTGTCATTCTTGTATGTTGGGAGACGTGAATGTACTGTCAGACAACTATACATTTGTACAGTCAGCATTTGTCATTCTTGTATGTTGGGAGACGTGAATGTACTGTCAGACATTTATACATTTGTAGTCAGCATTTGTCATTCTTGTATGTTGGGAGACGTGAATGTACTGTCAGACAACTATACATTTGTACAGTCAGCATTTGTCATTCTTGTATTTGGGAGACGTGAATGTACTTTCAGGCAATTATACATTTGTACAGTCAGCATTTGTCATTCTTGTATGTTGCGAGACGTGAATGTACTGTCAGGCAATTATACATTTGTACAGTCAGCATTTGTCATTCTTGTATGTTGGGAGACGTGAATGTACTGTCAGGCAATTATACATTTGTACAGTCAGCATTTGTCATTCTTGTATGTTGGGAGACGTGAATGTACTGTCAGACAACTATACATTTGTACAGTCAGCATTTGTCATTCTTGTATGTTGCGAGACGTGAATGTACTGTCAGGCAATTATACATTTGTACAGTCAGCATTTGTCATTCTTGTATGTTGGGAGACGTGAATGTACTGTCAGGCAATTATACATTTGTACAGTCAGCATTTGTCATTCTTGTATGTTGGGAGACGTGAATGTACTGTCAGACAATTATACATTTGTACAGTCAGCATTTGTCATTCTTGTATTTGGGAGACGTGAATGTACTGTCAGGCAATTATACATTTGTACAGTCAGCATTTGTCAATCTTGTATGTTGGGAGACGTGAATGTACTGTCAGGCAATTATACATTTGTACAGTCAGCATTTGTCATTCTTGTATGTTGGGAGACGTGAATGTACTGTCAGGCAATTATACATTTGTACAGTCAGCATTTGTCAATCTTGTATGTTGGGAGACGTGAATGTACTGTCAGACAATTTCAAAATAATGTTTTCGTCAATATTTTTGATTTTTCATTGAACTTTTTGCTCTAAAATGATTAGTAAAATGCTTAATAACAACTTGAAAAGTTTGGTAGTTGTTCCTGTCAAAACGTAAAGAATAATGACTGCGCATTTACTCTTAATTACATGTATGTCTTCTGACATATATTAAATTTCTTTATGCCACACTGTTTCTGATTTTAACGATTGTGTTATGTCACACAGTTCATGACACATAATCTAGTATACATCGAGGGTTGAGCGCTAGAAGGCCGTAACTCAACTTTTGGGCAAATTGATATTTTGGTACAAAAATAATCCATATAACCTAGATTTTCAGAACCATAAAGAGATAACTCATAAACACTCTGAATTTGACTAAAATTAGAGTTATAAGTTGGGTGCTACAGTGTACTGTAATGAGTCCCAAATATTTGAAAGTCGATTATCTCAAAATAGCATTTCTTGAGTTACGGCCTTCTGGCGCTCAACCCTCGACATGTTCTCCCTTTTGTTTTTTACTATGCTGGTGTGATAATAAAACTAATCTATCATGTCCAATGTTCAATCACACACCCTCTCATCACAGGTTAGGCGATGATGTCAGAGCATAATGTAGGGAGTATCATGATATTCCACACACAACTCCAACGCAATGTCATTATTGCACTATAGCGAGATCAAAGTATATAGAATGCCATGCCCTGTTGCAAAAAGTACTGCTCTTATGGCTAAAATATATGCTGATGTCACACCCCACCCCAACTTGAATGAAACAAGAGTATCAATGTAAAATACTTACCAAAGTCAAATCTAGATGTTTCATAGGGACGCTGAAATTAAAACAAGCCATATCATTTTTTTAAAACATATTCCAATGTTCATAATTATAATTTAAAGGTAAGTGACCTGCTTTGCCCACATTTTTTGTCTTGTTGTCTTTTATTCTACATGAAGGTGCAACATAAGTACATTTTTATTCTAATTGAATTACTCTAGTGGTTCTAACGATAGACAAACAAATCACTTTAAATTTTCTCATATAACAGTGCACAACTTCAATTGTGGTATATCACTATTGGGAATAACCCAATCATAAGTGTATATTATTTAAATGTTACAACCGTGTGTGTCATTAAATAATGTGTTTGTATTTTGTTTATGTATTAAAAGAAAAGAAAAATATCAATGCAACAGGGCTATTATGTGCATGCTACACATTCAAGTTTTCGGGGGGGGGGGGGGGGGGGGGGGGAGGTGTAATTCCAAATTCTGTAAAACAATAGAATAAATTGTTTTTGTGAAAAAACCCATAGATCACTGTGTAAAACCAAACTGTAGGAGATCCAGAGTGTTTTGCATCATTTTTTTGTATATAAAGAGCAAATGTGAACAGCAAATGCCCAACAGACATTAACAAAGTTAATGAACTGAGTGATTAAAATCAAACTGGTAACTCTCTACATTCTGAGTTGCAGTGAACCGATTGATTGGCCCATCAGAGCTCTGATGGGCCAATCAATCGGTTCACTGCAACTCAGAAAATAATCGAAAAACAAGTAAACACAATTGGGCTGGTAGAAAAGCCAATGAAAGTGGCGTGGGACAGGAATAAGATAAAAGCCCAAACATACATAGAGAACAACATCAAAAATATAAATAAGAGAAAAATAAATAACTGGAGGTCGTTGACATCGAGAGAGCTTAGACAACACACTCTGAAGAGTTGGAGAGAAGGTGTCTGTTCACACGACACTTACAAGATTGGAGTCCTTCCTCTAAGATGTTGCCAACAACGTTGTCTGGAATACTGTTCCACAGTGGAACAGCTGTATGAATGAAGCTTCTGTCTAAGTAGCAAGTTCTGGCAGTCGGCAATGAAAGGGCATGAGCTGGCATTGCAACACTTAAAGGGGCACTAAGAGATGTGTTGGAGGCTGCGCCCTCAATTATGATAAAAACTGGGATTAGTATATTTTTATATATTACACAAGCATGTACAAAACTATTGTTTTTATCTTAGTGTTAAGTCTACACAATTTCAAAGATATATTGAAAGTATCTTACATGATGTCCAAATTCCTTCAGCATATCTATCAGAATGTTAGCAGCTTCCTCATTTCCAATGATGCCTGGATGTTCAACAATTGCCAGAACCTCTAAGATAGACAAATGCTTCCCATGGCGTCTCCTGCAACTGCATGTGTACTGTTTGGTACCAAAATTTTGAACAGAAACAAATATTTGTAAAAATATATTAAACATTCAACAAATATTTAAATTGATAACACTCTTATGCTATATAACCTTTGTCCATATGGGTATAACAGCACAGAGTTAGTTTTGTTAAAGGGACATGCAGTGATATGTTGGAGGCTGCGCCCTCAATTATGATAAGAAATGGAATTTGTATATTTTTATCTTGATTTTTTCAAAAATCGAGGTACTGTATCTCTGCCGTTTCTTTCTGCTTCTTCTACTTCTGGCAAACCCATCTACAAAATGCTTCTTCTCCTACAGTTAACATGCTACAATCACCAGACTTGGTCAGTAGGACCCCCTACCAGACCTTCATTAATACAGGACCTCATAGTTTGGGGTCAAAGGTCACAGGGGGGTCACTAGGGGACAAAACGTGATTTTCACTTAAAACGCCCTTGCAACTTAGTAAATGACCTAGGATCATCAAAATCGGTCAACATACATGTATTCCTTATGACCATACGCATATAAAGGGGTCAAAAAAAGTAAGTCCCCCCTAAAATTAGATAACTTTTGTTTACATAACTTCACACACAATTAGATGTTTTGAAAAGTTGAAACGATTATAAGAAGAGAAAACGCTTGGCTACCAATAGAAAGTTTTACATTTTCGATATCATGTTTACTTTTCCCAAAACAGTCACATTTCCTCAAAATTATGTTTTCAGAAAAAGTGGCACTTATTTGTTTTGGATTTTGGCAAATTTCATGTTAACGGAAACATCATTTTGGGGATATTTGACTTTTTTGGGAAAAGTAAACATGATATTGAAAATGGGAAACTTTGTAAGGATAGCTAAGCGTTTTTCATTTTCAGAAAATTTTCAATTTCTCAAAACGTCTAATTGTGTGGGGGTGTTACGCAAACAAAATTGTATAGGATTTTGAAAATTGCCACTGTTTCTGAGAACATCGTTTTAGGAAAATTAGACAATTTTGGGAAAAGTAAACATGATATTGAACAGGAGAAACTTTCTGTGAGAAGCCAAGCATTTGTTCTTTTCACAAATTTTTTAATTTCTCAAAACGATCAATCCTGTGCGGAGTTATGCAAACAAACTTGGTCTAATTTTTGTACAAAAAAAATCATGAGAGACAGTTTTTTAAATTGACTGGTATGGACCAAGTGCCACTTTTTCTGAAAACATCATTTTGGGGAAACGTGACTGTTTTGGGAAAAGTAAACATGATATCGAAAATGTAAAACTTTCTATTGGTAGCCAAGCGTTTTCTCTTTTCATAATCGTTTCAACTTTTCGAAACGTCTAATTGTGTTTGAAGTTATGTAAACAAAAGTAATCTAATTTTAGGGGGGGGGGCTTACTTTTTTTGACCCCTTTATAATATTTCGGTTTTTAAAATCAAAACATATTTGGGGTCAAAATGTTGATTTTCTTACCATATCACTTAAAATGCTTCTTGTCTCAGAGGAAATGGCTGATGAATGTCAGAATTGGTCAAAAGATTCCTTGGGTCCATGCACATACAGCGATTTCAGCGATTAAAATCGACTTGTCATGCGGGTCACTAGGGGTCATTGAACTATACAGTGGTAAAACGTGAGATATGCTCCGATTGGGACCAGACTTAATTAATTCTTTCTGATTTGATGAGGCAAGAAAAAAAGTCAATCATGATTTTGGGGTCAAAGGTCAGGAACAGGTCAGTAGAGGTCATTGAACTTTCTTGCAGACCTATCTACAAAATGCTTCTTCGCCTACAGTTTACATGCTACAATCACCATATTTGGTCAGTAGGACCCCCTACCAGACCTTCATACAAACATTTCACAGTTTGGGGTCAAAGGTCACAGGGGGGTCACTAGGGGCCAAAACGTGATTTTACCTTAAAACGTCCTTGCAATTTAGTGAAATGACCTAGGATTGTGAAAATCGGTCAACATATTCCTTTTGACTGTACACATATATAATAGTTCGGTTTTTAAAATCAAAAATATTTGGGGTCACTAGGGGTCAAAATGTTGATTTTCTTACCATATCACTTAAAATGCTTCTTGTCTCAGAGGAAATGGCTGATCAATGTCAGAATTGGTCAAAAGATTCCTTGGGTCTATGCAAATTGGCGTGTCGTATGGGGTCACTAGGGGTCATTGAACTTTACATGGGTAAAACTCAAGACATGCTCCGAATTAGATCGGACCTGTTTTATCTTGTTTGGTTAGATAAGGCAAGAAAAAAGTCAATCATCATAACCAGGTCAAATGTCAAGAAGAGGTCACTAGAGATCATGTTCTCATAAAAATCAAGGTGCCCTGGTCTCAGACCAGAACTAGATCTAGTTACAATTGTATTTATACATGCAGTAAACTTACACCTGTAACGATTAAGAAAAATCAGCCCTCTTTGTACAACAAAACATCAATTCAAATATTCTGATCTACGGCTTAGATCAGAATTTCACACTAGTAGTTGGGGAGCATAGAGGTTTTCCAGTTCCGGTCCGAGGCTGACACAGGGAGTTATACACCAAAATGTTCTTTGAAGTTGGTAATATTAAAACCCGAGTGTGTATATCCTTGCCAGCTTAGGTGGTTGATTGACCTTGACATTGATTTAGGATAGAGGTCACATGTGTTTCAATGTGTTTCAAAACAATGTATGCTCCACAGCTATAAAATTCTTAAACAGTACCACAATATAAATATGCTGGGCATAAAGGCTGCTTTCGTGATTTCATGAGTGGCAACAGCAAAAATGACCATAATTAATGTTCATCTTGAATTCTGAAGTCAATTATTTTAAAAAAGTAGGCCGGTTAGGGTTATGTCAACCCATAAAATATGCTTAAGTTTAGTTGCTTAGGTATGAAATGTAGTTGGTAAAAAGCTTACTTACCATTAATATAGATTCTGTCATAGATGGTTTACGTAGAGGAAACTCCTGTATCTGTTTCATAGTCTGTTCAGGAATTCCCAATGTTTCAGCTAGTGCACGATAGTCTCTCCCAAGAGGGTCAATATCGTCAAGAAGAGGACAGAATAGTTGACGTGTCTCAAGAGGCACACATTCCCAATTGCATCTGGGTCCAGATTCCACAAGAAGCCTCCGTTGATCAGTGTATTGAGCTGATGATTCATCTACATGTAGTACAGATGCCATTAGAATGTTGGATAGTTGAGCTGAGTGTAAAGAAAACATTTTTTTTTTTAAATTACAGTGTTGTTACTAAGTCATAAATCAAAACGAAGGCTCATTGATGAATTATTCCATTTTAAGTCCGGTTATCACATTATTACCTTTTTATTATTAATCATACATCCAGTTTTTGGAAATAAATGTAGTAAATAAATATTTTCTCATCTATCTAAGAAAAACAATCCAAACTATGCAATTGTTTAGAATATTATTCTGGGTGCTTTGGCATATATTGTATGCAGTTTTCTTGAACACAGTAGGGTTGCCTACAATTGTATTAATGACATACTCAATAATTTGACAAAGGCATCTTCAGTTTTCTTTACAAATGTGGGTAACATGCTCTTTGTTAAACCTTTCTATGAGGGTCATTCAATAAGTTCTACCTCCTACCTCATAACTTTGCTATTATATAAGCCAGTCGTATGATATATTCCACAATTGTAGCTTTGAATCTCAGCTACAAATTCATAGTAAATTGGTCTGAGTACTGATTGTACTTTTCTGGAGATAGTGAAAACCAATGGTCCATTTAGTGCGACGGAAACGGATACAAAATAGCCAAATGTCTCCTAAGTGCTATTCATTTGGCCAATTCTAAGAGACAAAACGTACCTATAGGTCAATTAAACCGTTCTAAATTACAGATATCTCTTGAACAGACTATAAATAATAAAAGTCACTGATTTCTTGGAGAAAAATGCCCTATAATTACCCAGAACCACACCAGGACAGCCATTAGTTTTAACCCTACCCCAGAGAACCGCTGCAAAAGTCATATTTGCTTTTCATAACTAAGAGATCTTTAATATACAGGACTAAATGGAGGGTTTACAAGTATCTCTAAGTGAACATTTTCTACCACTGACTACCTGATTGACTATTATAAAGGTTACATAAAAGGAAAACTCATAAAGTGACTATCATGATAAGATTTAACATTCGAGGCATCACTGTGGCTTGACTTGTAACAGCGAACATTTGACTGAATAGCAGTATTCCAGTATGCTAAAGGCATAGCAATACATTCGAGTTGATATTATACTACTTGTTAGCCTACAAAAGGTTAATATTGCCAACCATCAAATCTATACATGATAATACAGTATTATATTCAGAAATCATCCATTGTTTTCTATTTTCAGTATTTAAATCTGTTGTCATATCCATACAATACGTACGGAGAGAAAACCTCAAAAACATATATTTATCTTTAGTGTAATTTTCTGTGTCGTTGTCCAAAATTGCTCACTTAAAATTGCATCATAAAAAAAGTAAAACAGATATCAGTTATCATTTACTATAAATGTGTAGCTATGATTCAGAGCTATAATCATGACAAATGTCATGAGGCTGACATTCATATTAGCGATGTTATGAGTGAGGAGGTAGAACTTATTGAATGACCCTCGTTTATAGTAATTCCTAAAACCTTGTATTAAATTATTTTGCAAAGAGATTACTTTGTTTTCAGACCATTCTCAGTGATCCAATTGATTAAATTAATTTCATGTGGGCCTGCATGGATACACAAAGTCATCTTTGAACAATATTCATGAATTTGAATTTTGTTGTGCCTACTTAAATATCTTTCAGGTTAAATGTAGTGGATATTTCTTGGCAGTATTCTAATCTGACAAAACTATTTCTTTCGACATCAAAAGGACAGCAGTTGCGATGGACGTGTCGACCGCTGCTCTTGTACCTGGTTGATCTATCTGCATAAAGCCTTTTTAAGATGTACTGTGTACTTTGCACACCCGACTGCACATTCTTTGTATTTCCCGGGATTTACCCGCATGGAAGTATGCCCTCTCCCTATTGACACTGATTGAGTATACCCATGCCAAATACTGCCCTCCTATATATCTACCATGCTTTATGTATCCAAATGCATGATTGTACCATAGTCGCCCGATCGTAATGCCAAACCACACAACGATTATAGAGGGCGTTGGTCATTTAGGCTATTTTTGCCAATCCCCATTATCTTTTGGTGAAACTATATTTTGGTCAATATTTTCTCAAATACAGGAGCGCTTAGCATCTGGATACCTCAGGGAACTCAAATTGATGAGAGGAATATTCTAGACCTGTAGATACCTAAGCGATCCACGATCTTATTTTATCTTGGTCACAACCGGTTGCAATCTATGGTTCTCGGTCAGAACCAGCTGTCAATTACGCGGATCCTGTTAGCTGCTGTGGTTGAATAGTATATAGGTTTAGATGTTAATACCAACAAATGTCTTTAATTACAAAAAGGCAGTTGTGTGTATCAGAGTTCATTAATAACAGTTCAGATATTATTTGGGGAGAATACTATAAGGTACTATCTAATATCATATTCTGCAGCATTCATAACCTAACCTACCTTAATTCTATGAATTACTTCGCAAAATCCTCTCCCCAAGTGCATGCTTTCACATTGATTTGAATGACATCATCAACCAAGCTCATATGTTGGCATCAAATGACTGCCCAGGTAGGAGCATGTGGTGTGCGGAAGGTCACCTCCCCCACCCCTGATCCACACCAAATCTCTCAGCTGGGGGTTAGGGATACTATTATTAGGAATGCTGAAGAATATGATAATTAACTTCCTCTGAAATTCATACTTACGGAGACTATTTGGTGGGTTCAGTTTAGCTACAGTATCATGGGTTTCAATACAAGCTGTCGAAAAAGATCTGTCGTCTGTCGTCTTTAGCTTATGACTTGGGTTTGGGTATAAACCAAATCTAACTGCAGCTGGCAGGACTTCATCTAGAAGGACAATAAAATCTTAAGTTTATAACAATATTTTTTAAAAAATCAAATAAAAATACAAGTTTTTCCATAACAATTTTGATTTCCAGCATTATTTTCTATGAACATACAACAACCAATAACGTTAACATAATGGGTGATATTAATAAAAATTCACTGTTCATTTTCAACATTTTGTAAATATGATTCATGTCAGTGGTGAATGTTGATCTCTGATCACAATGTCATCTGACTATATCACTAATGTTAACATCTCACTAATATTACAAATAAACTATAAACTTGCAACCAGAGCGTCAATGACGCAGTAACCCATGCTTTATGTAGACCCCAGTTGTTTTTGACCAAATTCCGCAAATTAGCGCAAAAAATGAACTCAATAGTATTGTTTAGTGCCTAGTATTTTACAAGGATCATCTTTGACCAATAAAGCCGAGTCTGTCACAAGGATCATTCATCCCTAACCAATGGGAGCATTTTCAAACTTTGACTTTTTACCAGAAGTGCATGACCCCTTAATGAGTTCTAAAGGAAATGTCTTCAGCTTCGAAATAAACTTTATTTCATTCAAATCGGTGGTATAATCCCAAAGCAGTTACCAATTATCTAAACTAGTCGTAAAATGACTTGGGCCACTTTGCGTCTTAAAGTGAGGCTGATCGGTTTGTCACGGACGGACGTTTGTGCAAAACATGAGCAAAAAACAGTTTGTAAAAAGTTACTACTGACATTTATTCAACTTTTTATGTTTAATGTTATAGAGAATCATCAACTTTATTGAAATACACACAAAAAAATAAGGTGTGGTTTGTTGCTAAAAATAGAACGACGGAAATGTTTGTGTCACGGACGGACTAGATAGAAATAGGGTTCTCTACCTTTTAGTGCTTCTTTTTAATTTCTATCTAGTCAACTCCATATTCCCCAATGCTTTCCAGGTCAAATAGCAAGTAAGATACATGGTTTGAATATCTGATACACAGCATTTAAAAATATTTCTTATTTTTTACAGGGGTAGGGTAACAAACTTTGTCACGGACGGACATTTTTGAGCGTCACGGACGGACACAAATGTTAACTACATAAAAAACTTTGAAATTGCCACTTATTTACACTTTAATATGAAAAAATGGTATCAAATAGCTACAAAATAGTAAGAAAAATGTTAAGTCATGAATTTTCAGTCTTAGTAATAAAAAGCAGTCAAGATATTAGTCTTTTTCCAACACTACGGACAAGATAGAAATAGGGTTCTCCGGACCATTAGTACTTCTTCTTAATTTCTATTTAAACAATTCCATATTCCTCAAGCTTTCCAGGTCAAATAGTAAGTGAGATACATGGTTTGATACACAGCATTTGAAAACATATTTATTTTTTACAGGAGAAGGGTAGACCTGTAACAAACTGTGTCACAAACGGAAATTTGTTAGCGTCACAGACGGACACAGATGTTGAAGAACTTTGAAATTGCCACTTATTTACATGACAAAATGGTATCAAATACTTACAAAATAGTAAGAAAAATTGTATGTCATAATTTTTTCAGTCTTAGTAATTAAAAAGGATCACAAGATACCAAAACCAGTGTGATGGTTATATTCAAAGGTTGCAGAATTTGGCACTTTGATAGCAGAGGGTGATCGGTTCAAGGTTCACATTTTTGATATTGATATTGAAATGTACCTCACAATATTGGACAACATCTTGGCTAACTGAAACTGCATTCGAAAAGAAGAAAAAATGCGGAAACAGTTTTCGGAACAGTCCATTATTTCCCAAGGGGTAGAAACAAGATACGTCATGGACGGACATTCTTAGTAGAAGTTGACCTTGCCATATTTTATATTAATGAAACATTTTCAATTTTTTAAATTAAAAATTGATAGATGGCACATTTATCCATTAAATAAGAAATATATTTTAGAAAAATAGTTCTGGGAAGTAATTACCCTGCCCTTGTGATAACTTTTTGATGCAGAGCTGTCCGTCCGTGACGCAAAAAAAGTTTTAAAGTTTTACAACTTTTTTCAAGGAAAGAGAGAAAAAATAAAAACATAGTGAGCTATCTCCCCTATATACCCCTTTCTCATGTAGAAATGAAACTTAACAATGGCGTCAATAAATAAGTTAAATCAGTGATTAAAAGTTGTCACGGACGGCCACAAATTTTGTCGCAGACGGACATTATTCAGTTCTGAGTACAAATGCCAAACTGAATCCTGCCCCTCTTACCATAAATGGCAAGAGATAGATCTGCTGCATCATATAAATAGACTGTATGCTGTGATACAACTTTGTAAAACAATTTTGACCCTTCTTTGATAAATTTTGTTCGATTAATTGTGTAAAAGACTGTATGCTGTGATACAACTTTTTAAAACATTTTTTACCCTTCTTTGATAAGTTTTTGTTCAATTAATTGTGTAATTAAAGGTTAGTGATAATGGATACATGTAGGCATCCAACCGTGTTTTGAGTTTTTTAAAGTTTCATGAAGAAAAAGCCTGCAACTTTTGATAGTGCAAAGCTTAAAATTAAATTTGTGCGAACATCTCCAATGATACTTTCTGATTTCAATGCTGTTACTTGCTTTTATTTCACATACACTTATTATATGGGGCAATTTTAAACAGTGTCTTTTAACTGATCTCATGCTACCCCTTTTATTTGCAAGCATTATTTCAGCATGTACAGGCAGTAAGGTTAACAAGCGCAAGCTATATTACAGATTCACCAAAGAAGATCTGCTGAGGGTTCACAAATGCGCAAATAAGCAAATGACTTCATTTTACTTCAAGTAATTTTATAGTGCACCTGGTGAGTGCACCTGGTGAGCATCATAACATGTGCTCACTGCTGTAGCAAACCTACTCATTTGCATAAAGGGCATACCTGTATGGACTAGTTCATTTAATGGTAAGAGGGGTGGTATTCAGCTTTGCTTGTGTGCTCAGAACTGAACAGTAGCTAACAGTGTCCGTCCGTGACAAAATTTGTGTCCGTCCGTGACAACTTTTAATTAAAGATTTAACTAATTTATGCCTGCCCTAGTTAATTAATACTCCTGCATGGGGAAGAATACATATAAGGGAGATACTTCACTATGTTTTTATTTTTTTACTTTGTCCTTGAAATTTGTTTAAAAACTTTTAAACTTTTTTTGTGTCACGGACGGACAGCAAAACATCAAAATGTTAACGCAAGTCTAGCGATATAACTTCCCCAGAACTTTTTTCCCAAATATTTACTTATTTGATGGAAAAGTGTGTCAGCTATCAACATTACATCACAAAACTCTGAAAATGTTACATTAACATAAAAATATAGCATGATGAACTTGAACTAAAATGTCCGTCCGTGACGCATCTTGTTTTCACCCCTTGGACAATAATGGACTGTTCCGGGAACGTACCGCATTTTTGTTTTTTTTAAATGCAGTTTCAGATAGCCTAGATATTGTCCAACATTGTGAGGTACCTATCAATATCAAAATCAGAAATTTATTTTTTCATAACCATGTTAACCTTTAACCGATCAGCCTCAAGTAGCAGAATCACAGAGAAGCTGAAATGAATGAATCATTGTGTGAACATATGAATTAACTGTTTTTTTAGCGGTAAACATTGGACAATCGTACACAACTAGGTAGTGAAGCATGAAATAAGTTTCTTTCCGATATTTCACGCTTGAATACCCAATTTCGTACAATTTCCCATTGTTTACCTCTAAAACCAGTCACTTCACTAAGGATTCATTCATTCCAGCTTCTCTTTGATTCTTTTACATGGACAACCAAGCTGTCCCCAGGACAGGGCCAGATGAATCTGTCGACTACCTGGGAGTTAGTATTAACAGCAAGCTTACGTGGAATGACCACTGCAACAAAGTGAGTTCCAAAGCTTCCCAGACACTTGGTATGTTGCAACGAAACATCTCCTGTTGTCCAACTAGTGTGAAAGCCCAGGCTTACCAAACTTTGGTTCGTCCAAAATTAGAGTACGCTTCCAGTGCGTGGTCACCTCACACCATCAAGGGATCTAAGCGCATTGAGGCTGTTCAAAATGCAGCAGCTAGATTTTGCACTAGGGACTACCGGCGGACACAGAGTGTCAGTGCTATGGTAACAAATCTTGGCTGGGATTCACTATATACCCGTCGGCTACTTCATGATGTAGTTTTGTTCTACAAAATACAGCATGGCCATCTAAGAATTCCATTTCCACAACAAGTCATCCCTGCTCCTCTTCAAACAACACGCAATAGCCATATATTCAAGAAACAAGTGGTTTATGCTTCCATCAACGCATACAAGTACACATTCTTCATCAGAACAATACCAGTTTGGAATGGATTACCAGGCAGCGCAGTTGTAGCACCATCTGTGAGGATGTTCCAAACAGCAGCACTCCCCACCCTCAGGACCGTGTAACTTGCTACATGGTCTTTTTTAATTGTCCTGTATATATTGTGGATTTTTACTCGCACTTGGTACACCCATGCACCTTGACATCACCCGCTGTAATAGTTGGTCATCCGACTCTAGCGGCCACCAAATTGAAGAATTGAAGAATTGAAGAATTGAAGAATTTACTTTTAAGACGCAAAGTGGCCCAAGTCATTTTATGACTACAATGTTAGAAAAAAGTGTTCGAACACTTAGTAGGCCTAATGTAAAGTCATCCCCCTTTCCCCCCTGATCAATGTTGAGTCGCCCAACTTGCCAAACATCAGCCCGTGGCCTAGCAACATTGATTGGTGGGGGAGGGGAGGGGTATATTAAAGGGGGGCTTTCAGGCTAGCAGATGCAAATTGGTATTTTCACATGACTCTAAAAATGCGTACTATAGGGTAATTAAACGGGGCAAACAATGGTCAGTGTTCGAACACCTTTTTTCTATGATTGTGTATAAAATCGCTTAAGGAAATCATCTAAATTTGGTTTTTGGCGTGTATCTCCAAAAGTATATAAGCTATTCTTCTGAGATTTGGCATGATTATCAGGATGGTTTAGGCCCGTCATCGTGTGTAATATGAATGGGATCGGTGAATGTTAAGGAATTGTTAGTACGATTGAATTGTTGAATATATCTAAATGTGTGTAAATGTAAAGGTCATTATGATTATGTATCTTGTCATATACTTGAAATGTATAGCATTACCGACACCAAATACATAGTGAATAAATTATTGTGGCTGTTAAATTCTGAGGTGTTTGTATTTTATTTAATTAATGTGACGACTTAACCAAACACATTTCAACTCTGAAGAGGGACGATTTAACGCTTTCCACGCGGTATACGCAAAGCAGATTTTTCAAAAACATTTTCAACTTTCAAAGTCTATCTCAAGGATTACTGGACCAATACTAGGCACGTTTGTACTTATTTCAATGCATTTCAGTAAAGTAGGGCATGATCTAACTAATAAAGGTCAAGAACATTGTTCATGTCAAGTGCTAACTATAACAAATTGATGGATTTCTAAACATTCAATTGATGTTTTACTATGTGTTAATTATTATATGGTTTTATCATGAGTTAGGCCTAATCGAACTTTTATTAATATGCGTAATAATTGAGCGTGTCACTACGTCTTTTCTGCAATACTATTTTTCCGACAACAAATTATGGTCAGTAATCATCTCTTACATTATTAAAATAATGTTCTCTCAGACTGATGACGCAAAACTATATATAGCCTACATTGATCAAACGGGTTCTATTGATGATTTTGGTAAATGGTCAACCGTTAACGTTTTACCATCATCATGCTCATAAACAAACACGCACTTTGAACGATTCACCAACAAGTAAAATTATATACTATAGTTTCTTTTTTTAAAAGACGGAGAATCGTTGCAGTGTGTGTTATGCCAATGAGAAATCGCCAACGTTTTACCTTTACCATCCCCTTTCAGCTTCTCCATGCATTGTATTTGTAGATATGTTGTTGCTCTCACTAAACTCTGTTCAGTCTTTTAAGACTCGAGGTGTTCCTATTGGATGTGTATCTGATAGGCTAATCCAAACAAGTCATTGATGTCATGTATCAATTCAATGGAATGTAGAATAGGTGAGTGCCAATCATGTTACAAACACCTTAGTAGTCCGTTCCGCTCTGTTTTACGGATACACTTCATATATTCCATCGAATGCAATAGTATCTTTTCTGAAAACCTTTCACTATCAACACCTCGTTTAGCTCAGTCGATAGATCGCTCGCTTGTTACCAAACCTATATCTAATGGTAGTGGGTTCGAATCTGTCATTGGCTTATCTTACTTTTATTACTTATTCTTTTTTTTTTAATTCTCTTCTAGATCTTATTTTCATTCATGTATTTTTCTTTATTCTTTTTATGCATTCCTTTTTCTTTTTTCTTTTTATGCTATGACGTGATGCTAATTAATGTTCATAACAATATATTCTATCATTGTGGCGTGGGCATTTGGTGCTATAGTGGTTATTGCTATCTACCGTAGATAGCAGTTAGGGCCTATATGCTATACAGTATGTACATGACTTAAATATTACCCATGAACTCGCATTCGAGTTTGTATCAACGTTTAGATGAAATTGGTTGTCATTAATACCAAAATATTACATGTGTGTTCCATTTATTTAACCGTTACCTGTACATATACGAATTGCGCCATTCTAAATATGTTGAAATTTGAAGGAAATATTGGTTGAAAACCATCATTTTGTAAAAAGTACTTAATATTTATTAATAATATTAAGTGGTCTTATTGCGCAATGTATACGCTACAATGTGTGAAAATCACATTGATATCGATTGAGTGGTTCTCAAGTTATGATGTAAAACGTGAGGCATGACAGCGCGTGTTTTCAATAGCTCAGACAATGTTAGAAAAAAGTGTTCGAACACTTAGTAGGCCTAATGTAAAGTCATCCCCCTTTCCCCCCTGATCAATGTTGAGTCGCCCAACTTGCCAAACATCAGCCCGTGGCCTAGCAACATTGATTGGTGGGGGAGGGGAGGGGTATATTAAAGGGGGGCTTTCAGGCTAGCAGATGCAAATTGGTATTTTCACATGACTCTAAAAATGCGTACTATAGGGTAATTAAACGGGGCAAACAATGGTCAGTGTTCGAACACCTTTTTTCTATGATTGTGTATAAAATCGCTTAAGGAAATCATCTAAATTTGGTTTTTGGCGTGTATCTCCAAAAGTATATAAGCTATTCTTCTGAGATTTGGCATGATTATCAGGATGGTTTAGGCCCGTCATCGTGTGTAATATGAATGGGATCGGTGAATGTTAAGGAATTGTTAGTACGATTGAATTGTTGAATATATCTAAATGTGTGTAAATGTAAAGGTCATTATGATTATGTATCTTGTCATATACTTGAAATGTATAGCATTACCGACACCAAATACATAGTGAATAAATTATTGTGGCTGTTAAATTCTGAGGTGTTTGTATTTTATTTAATTAATGTGACGACTTAACCAAACACATTTCAACTCTGAAGAGGGACGATTTAACGCTTTCCACGCGGTATACGCAAAGCAGATTTTTCAAAAACATTTTCAACTTTCAAAGTCTATCTCAAGGATTACTGGACCAATACTAGGCACGTTTGTACTTATTTCAATGCATTTCAGTAAAGTAGGGCATGATCTAACTAATAAAGGTCAAGAACATTGTTCATGTCAAGTGCTAACTATAACAAATTGATGGATTTCTAAACATTCAATTGATGTTTTACTATGTGTTAATTATTATATGGTTTTATCATGAGTTAGGCCTAATCGAACTTTTATTAATATGCGTAATAATTGAGCGTGTCACTACGTCTTTTCTGCAATACTATTTTTCCGACAACAAATTATGGTCAGTAATCATCTCTTACATTATTAAAATAATGTTCTCTCAGACTGATGACGCAAAACTATATATAGCCTACATTGATCAAACGGGTTCTATTGATGATTTTGGTAAATGGTCAACCGTTAACGTTTTACCATCATCATGCTCATAAACAAACACGCACTTTGAACGATTCACCAACAAGTAAAATTATATACTATAGTTTCTTTTTTTAAAAGACGGAGAATCGTTGCAGTGTGTGTTATGCCAATGAGAAATCGCCAACGTTTTACCTTTACCATCCCCTTTCAGCTTCTCCATGCATTGTATTTGTAGATATGTTGTTGCTCTCACTAAACTCTGTTCAGTCTTTTAAGACTCGAGGTGTTCCTATTGGATGTGTATCTGATAGGCTAATCCAAACAAGTCATTGATGTCATGTATCAATTCAATGGAATGTAGAATAGGTGAGTGCCAATCATGTTACAAACACCTTAGTAGTCCGTTCCGCTCTGTTTTACGGATACACTTCATATATTCCATCGAATGCAATAGTATCTTTTCTGAAAACCTTTCACTATCAACACCTCGTTTAGCTCAGTCGATAGATCGCTCGCTTGTTACCAAACCTATATCTAATGGTAGTGGGTTCGAATCTGTCATTGGCTTATCTTACTTTTATTACTTATTCTTTTTTTTTTAATTCTCTTCTAGATCTTATTTTCATTCATGTATTTTTCTTTATTCTTTTTATGCATTCCTTTTTCTTTTTTCTTTTTATGCTATGACGTGATGCTAATTAATGTTCATAACAATATATTCTATCATTGTGGCGTGGGCATTTGGTGCTATAGTGGTTATTGCTATCTACCGTAGATAGCAGTTAGGGCCTATATGCTATACAGTATGTACATGACTTAAATATTACCCATGAACTCGCATTCGAGTTTGTATCAACGTTTAGATGAAATTGGTTGTCATTAATACCAAAATATTACATGTGTGTTCCATTTATTTAACCGTTACCTGTACATATACGAATTGCGCCATTCTAAATATGTTGAAATTTGAAGGAAATATTGGTTGAAAACCATCATTTTGTAAAAAGTACTTAATATTTATTAATAATATTAAGTGGTCTTATTGCGCAATGTATACGCTACAATGTGTGAAAATCACATTGATATCGATTGAGTGGTTCTCAAGTTATGATGTAAAACGTGAGGCATGACAGCGCGTGTTTTCAATAGCTCAGACAATGTTAGAAAAAAGTGTTCGAACACTTAGTAGGCCTAATGTAAAGTCATCCCCCTTTCCCCCCTGATCAATGTTGAGTCGCCCAACTTGCCAAACATCAGCCCGTGGCCTAGCAACATTGATTGGTGGGGGAGGGGAGGGGTATATTAAAGGGGGGCTTTCAGGCTAGCAGATGCAAATTGGTATTTTCACATGACTCTAAAAATGCGTACTATAGGGTAATTAAACGGGGCATACAATGGTCAGTGTTCGAACACCTTTTTTCTATGATTGTAGTTTAAGAGTAGTTTAGACAATTGGTCACTTCTCTGCAATTATACCACCGATTTGAACGAAATAAAGTTTATTTCAAAGCTGAAGACATTTCCTTTGCAAACAAAGAACCCTTGAAACAAAAATGACATTAGAAATATTTTTAATAATATTTTCAAAATTGTATAACTTTTTGTTACACCCTGTACAGGACATAGTCCTTAAATTCAAGTGCAATCATTCTTTAGAGGGAGTGCAATTTGAATATAACTACAAAGCTTGTATTCCAATTTTGCACCAGTCATCAAAACTTATATTTATCACAACAGATACAGTTTTATATGCAAATTATACATTACAATATGGAACATTTTGAGGTATGGTGTGAACCCACCCAATCCCATTTGGCTTTTGGTAGATTTCCTTGCTCAATATTTTATTCATACTTATACTTATTCATACATACAAAACATGACGAATTAACATTGATAAATATTGCTACTCCGTTTTCAGACTAACACAAACAATAACAGTAAGCCCTTCAAATTAAAGCCACAATATGCCATCTTTCTCCTGAAACACCCTCTATTCTTGATTTCATCCTGTGCATTCAGGTGTTTTTTTGCCAAATTGCATTAATGAACATAAAAGTAAAATATTCTTAAGTTACAGACCAAAATGATTCCTAATAACCTCAAAATTGTTTTTTTCTGGCTTGATTTTTCGCTCATATAATATTACAGGATTTTATACTTATGTTAACCCTATTAACAGTGTTTATGGCTGTGATAGTGGTGGTGCTATAAATTGAAAATGGAGAAAAATATGTTAATGAATTGCAGAAATTGGAAGCAGATTTCTTTTTAAATTTGATTAAAAGTTCTGTGATACATTTTTATGACGATATATTAAGATATGGCTTCATACGGAGTCGAACTTTCATTTGACCCTAATGCACCTACACACAACAAAACCAGTGGCGGCACCAGCCGCACCACAGGGGGCATGGGGGGCATTTGCCCCCCCCCCCCCACCCGAAAAATTCTTGCCCCCCAGTTTGCCCCCCAACAAATTTCAATTTAGTTAAAATAAGAAGAAAAAATAGACAATTTAAGCATTAAAAGGCATTTTTTCCGCCCTGTGCGCACATGCGCACATTTTCTTACTAAATTAGGTTTAATTAGACCAAATGTTGACAATTTTAGCATAAACAGCTAAATTTTCATACCAAATTAGTTAGTATTGGACCAAATTTGACAATTTAAGCGTAAACTGGCACAACAAATTTATGAGGCTGGTGCCGCCACTGAACAAAACCCTAAGCTGCTGCAATCTTTTACAACGGAGTATCATATTGCGAGAAAACTGAAGTTCTTTTAGTCTGACCCATAAAGCTCGGTCTATAGAGTCTCTTACTAAATGCATGCACGCAGCCCGAGTTCAATTCCCCGGCGCATGCAAAGACTGATTTGCCTAACAAATTTGACCCGTTTTATTCTCCCATTAGTTTAACTAACACACAGGTAGTTCGAGCTATGAAAAAGAGGAAAAGAAATTGGGTGAAAAATATCGAGAAAAAAATGGCATAGCTTGAATTTATGTACTATTAATCAATATCCCTTGAGGTATAATATAACAGCAAACGCTTCATTTTGTGCTGAAAGATAATCGTCTCAGATTTGGTCTTGCTGATATTGCTTACCAGTGAGATAGGACGGTACTTTGTTGGGTCAGCCTTGGAACCTCTCTTGTGGATTGTAGTGACAGATGCTGTTTTCCATTGGTTAGGAAACGCACCATGAGTGAAGCAGAGATCAAAAAGCCTGCAGAGTGGACTGGCAAGTTCAGCACAGCATTCTTTGAGTACCTTGGTTGGAATCAGGTCTGGTCCAGTAGCTTTATCTGGATTGAGATGTTGTAATAGTTTTCGAACATCCTTGGGCTTAAAAAACTATTTTGTCAAAGGATTTGGTTGTTGAAGGATGGACATTTGGGGCCTGGTCCTCATTTGTCTACATTTGTCTGCAAATGTCTGACAAAAAGCTTCTGCCTTGTCCCTTGCTGTGATATGGGTGACATTTTGATGTTCAATCATTGGGATCTCGGAACGAGCTGTTCTCCCGGACAGGGTGTTGATGATTCTCCACCATTTCTTGCTGCTCAGCGATTTATCTGCTAGGTTTTGTCTCAGTTTAGTATTGTAGCTTCTCCTGGCTTGCTTCTCCGCTTGGTTGTAGGAATGTCTAGCTTCAGCGAACTTTGCCTTGCTGGCTTCAGTTTGGTCTTTTTTGGCTTTCTTAAAGAGGCGGCGCTTCTTCCTAGATTCTCTACGTCATTTGTCGTTGAACCAAACCTTGTCTCCAGTCCTCTTGGTAACTGTTTTACTAGGTATATACAAGTCCATAGCATCGCAGATGATATCAGTGACGTTGGAGCAAGCAGTTTCAGGATCTTTCTTCTGGAATACACTTGACCAGTTTATGGAAGCAAGGTGACCTCTCATTCCCCAGTAATCAGCCTTGTCATATCTCCAGACTTTCCTCCTGTGTGGTTTGTCCCTGTATACTGGGACATCTAAGAACACTAACACAGGGTTGTGGTCTGAAGTACCTAGTCTAGCAAAAGTGGTTGAAGTTGCTGCCAGGTCAGTCATGACAAGGTCCAAGATTTGATCCAATCGAGTGGGTTCTTTAACGATCTGTTGTAATCCCATAGAGTTGGCAAATTGTAGTGTGCGGCGTCCAGCTGCGTCAGTAGTACGATTTCCTAGCCAGTCTGTATGGTGGACGTTGAAGTCACCGACAAGCATGACTGAATTAGCTCCAAGTGTGCTCAATTTTTGAAGAGTGTTGAGGTCCAGGTAGTCGATGACATCACTGTTATCACTAGGAGATCTATAAACAGCAGCAATCAGTAACTTTTGAGATTTAAGAGCTACTGTGAACCAGATGAGTTCATAGTCTTTTGGATCTTGCCCTGGGTCGTGATGTATGGCAATCCCTTCTAAACAGTAGACAGCAATGCCACCGCCAGTGGTTGCCTCTCTATCCCTGCGACAGCATATGGAATATCCAGGAATAGCAATGCACTCAGCGCCGTCAGGCACAGTATCATCAAGGAAGGTCTCAACAACAATGACAATGGATGGCTTTTTTTATCGAGCAGAGATTGGCAAGCTCTCCGATGTTTGACCGAAGTCCCCGTATGTTGACCTCCAATATTCGCAATTCCGTTTCTCGTAGTCGTTGGGCATGCTTGTGTCGTTTCCGTTTTGATCCGTCTGTTTTCTTTCGAGGCTTGGCAATACGATTTCTAGTAATAAGAGTATAGATGCAGGGGTTGCTAGCCCCTACACCCAGTGCGCATCTGAGTAAGTGCAGTAAGGGTTACGTGCTAAACATGGCCTAAACTGAAAACATCAAAAATTGACTTATAACAGTTTGTGCTCAGGATGAAAAAATGAGCAGCTCAACCACGGGCGGGGTGACCAGCACATAGATGTAACACAATACTACCCCAATATCATCGTAATATAATATCGTCATGCTGACATTCAAAGAGGCACAATGGAAGAGTCGCATCACTTTGCAGATACAGACCAGTTTATTTATCAATCCACAATGCTGCTGAAAGGTGTTGCACAGCACCTAAAAATGTATCGTAATTATTTTCTTATCTTCCTCAAACTTGTTAGATTTCAAATGTGTTTTGTTTTTCAAAACAGACTGAATGTACTTAACACGTTCCATGCACTTGATTCGACAAATTTTTTAGATGACTTAATTTTAATAACATAATGTTACATACAACTTACCCTTTGACCTACACTCCTGGTGTGGTCCTGAGTGCTGCAAATCTCTTTGTTGAGCAGCACTTTCATGCCTTTTATTGGAAGATACAGCCATGTTAACTGATGCTCCTTCAATAGGTACTATGTCGGCTACTTCAGGTGCTAGTGTGGCCGTTTTGAAAGAAATGAGGAAAATGACAATGTAAGGGTTAATAATGTCTGAACTTCAACAAATTGGGTAGGGTTTATTTGATTTAATCATATAGCTTTGAATTTCACATCAAGCACATGACTATTTCAACCGATAGATCACACCCTAAAAGTGACATTGTGGTTCATGACACAAGAAATTCAGGGAAATTGGATGTGAATAACATATGCTGATTATCAAATGTAAAAAGTATAGACTACTGGTACTGACAAATTATGTGCAATATAATCTTCATTATAAATTACAATTTCATTGCAGATGTGGCTGATATCAGTTTAGGAAAATTTGATTACCATTTTGGATATGTCATCTTCAAAACCCTACAGCATAATGCATGTAATGTTGGTAACAAATGGAATGTGTTTAATGACTCTATGTGTATTTTGGGAGTATCAGGTGTTGCACTTAAAAAATCTAAAAAGGTGGAGTTTTTCACCTTTAGTGCGGTCCACCATTTGCAGGAGCCTCAAACTGGTACAATTGAAAGGGAATATTCCGTAACAATAACATTATATAACAAACTAGTGTGACTCTTTGTACAATATGGCTGGTCATGCAGTCCTCTCCTCACAAATGGCAGAGCCGTGCAAAGATTGAATAACTGTATCTAGCCTATGCTCATTTCCACCTACACTTCAAGTTAAATTGTGATGACAGGTATATTCTGGTGAACAGCTTAGGCAGAACTTGAGAGATTATATCCTGGAATTCTCAGTTAAAGGCATTTTTTTTGTATATAAAGAGCAAATGTGAACAATAGCCCAACAGACATTAACAAAGTTAATGAACTGAGTGATTACAAATCAAACGGGTAACTCTCAACAGAGAGCTCTGATGGGCCAATCAATTGGTTCACTGCAACTTTAGAAAATAATCAAAAATACAAGTAAACACATTTGGGCTAATAAAAAAAGCCAATGAAAGTGGCGTGGGACAGGAATAGGATAAACACCCAAAGCATATTATGTGATATTTTCTTTTCAGATTTACATTTCTGATCATAAATCATAAATATATTCTGAGTTACAGAGTGATACGATTCCTGGGAATCAGCAAAATGTTCTGACTAAAACTTGTACCAGCAATTACCATTTTACCACATACAGGGGTATTCTGTCATATTGAAATGTGTTCATAGTACATGGGTTATAAACACATTAAACAAACTGATGGACATGAAATATACACAAAGCACACCATACATTTGTACACACCATTGAGCTCATCTTGGAGAAAATATCTGGTTAAATTGTAATCTTCAATTTTTTTAGTTAGAAAAATGCTCGAACTAGCGAGACGGCTTGTCAAGTCTGTTTAAAGAATTTTGAGACCAGCCAAAACCTGACCTACGCTATTAGAAAATATTAATCACCCAATATAAGTTTAGTTATCGCCTGATCCAGCATACATTAATTTGAATGGACTTGTTCGAATCCTTTGTTAGACTAGAATCAAACAATGACGCTATGGTGTATATTCAATGGACAAAATGAATTTCAAATATAAAACAAGCAGTGAAACATGAATTACTGATCATATTATTTCAGGCTTGTAAAAAACATCATGTAACATGTACGTAACTTTTATCACAATTTGTTTTGAATTTTTTCAGCAATTCCTTTTTAACTTCAGTTAAGTCTTTAAAAATTAAAGCAGACCAAAAAAGTCACTGACAGACGACGGTGGACACAAATGGTCCTAAATTTGGAATATCTAAATGATTCCAGAAAATTCAACACAGTGTTGAAATTATTTCATCCAAAAACCGCTGGAGTCGGAAAATCAACTCCAGTTTAGTATCATTTTATCTATAATTTTTAACCGTTTGTTGTATCCAGCTGATATTCGTGAACGAGCCCATGTCAACCATTGTCTGGTCACTGAAATTCCAACTCCTTAACAATCTAAATGTGGCTTCCTATCGACATTTGGAGTTTCAGTCCCTGATGATACTTCTCTGCCTTAATCGTAAAAGTCTTGAATAAAAGTCATATTGTAGAGTCCAATGCTGCCTTATACTATGAGATATGGGATTCCAATGAACTAAAATATATATTTGCATGATCAAAGATGAATCCTGTCATAGAAGAACCATATGTTTGAACAGTTTTGTTCTGCTCGTGCGAAACTGCAAGTGGGCGCAATATTACGTCATTTTTGTTGAAGGTGCTATAAACCCACTAGTTTTGCTGATTATGCATTGGTGAATGGTTCCATATGGTACATACCTGTTCTACTGGCTTGTTGAATTTGACTCCATTTCTTACGAGCCATTTCATCTGTGAAGTCAATCTTCTGAATCGTAGTTGGATTTCCATCTTGACTCAGTTTGATGGCTCCCTGGAAACTGTCTGTACGGTTTTTCTCATCTTTTAAAAGGAATTTTATATCGCATCTTGCTCCAAGCCCCCCTAATTGTATGAGTGTGTACGGAATAGTCCCAGCCATACCGTCTTGATCTGGTAACCATTTATCTCTGGGGAAAAGATTCTTAGTCAGAACACACAAATCTTTACCAGTAGGTTGTAGGGTAAATGCCGAAGGCACTGAACACATACCACTCTCGTGGGTTTTTTCTGAGTTTTCTATACTTTTCTTTTCATTGGTTTTCAATGCATATACTCTGAGTAAGTAGAACATACTAGCTCTTGGAACAACATCGACAGGATAAAGATATGCCAAAATATCTAGTGCAAGTTCAGGAGGATACAGCCAGTTCTTCAGCTTTGTTATTGGTGCTGTGAGGATGTCAAAGAGTGTAAAGTGATTCACCCTGAATTTGATTCTTTGTCCTTCTACAATAACTGGCATATCTTGTTTGGCCTCAGTACCATCATACACCTTAACCCATTGTGATTCCGTATTCTCCTGTTTGCACCAGATCTGTAGACACTTTGGGGTGATATTAAAACCAGAGTGGGACACAGACACAGTGAACGGTTTCAAGAATGTCTGCCCGTCTGGTTTACAGGAGATCACAGGGCCAAGCACGAGTTGATTATCTTGAAAGGGAGCGTGAGTTGCACTAGTGTCCACTGTTAGTATGACATTTACACCTTTGTTGGGTGGCAGGGCACCTTCAGGGATGTTCAGCTTCAAATCGTAGTCTTGCAATGCTATTTCACCACCTTTGTCGTCTATACGTTTTGTCTGAGTTGACACAATCTTTCTTGATGTTGCTTGTGAATGTGATGCATCTTGATCTGGGAATAGTTTGGACTCTGGGGCTGCTGGTGTTGATGATTTGGCAATCTGTAAAGGACTGCCACCTGTAAAAATGTAACAAATGTAACTATAAAACAAAAATGTTGCATTAGGTCCTTGTGTACAAGTGAGTTTTATATCTCTTCTGACCCTCAGTCTAACACAGTATTATTTTGCTTTTACATCTATACTGATAAAGAGAATGTTTTAATGGTTTTATTAAATATGTAGAGCACTTGAAGTGCCATTCCAGATCCTTTTAAAGCACCATACTCATCCAGCTTACATTTAGCTTGATTGCAAGGTGGAGAAATAAAAACACACACATAAGTGTGCTTGACAGAGAACGCCCCCATATATTTCAATGCAAAATGGTCTCTTAGTCGATCGAAACAATAATTACTGTTTCCTAATTCATATCATTCTTGTTATTAAAAACCATTGGAAATGGTGATGTACCTATGTACAGCCTTGTACTTGAACAGGTGCATCTGATTTCAGATCATGGAATTAATATCCCGGCCAACACGTATGCATGGCCCCACGTGGGCCCTTTATGGGCCCCATATGGGCCGGCCCACATTGGACCCTTAATATTTGGGCCACTTTGTCCTAAAGGGGCCCATGCGGGTTGGCCCCCATGGGTCCAATGTTCTATTTGCATGGGTTTACCTAGGGCCAATATTATCAGGGTTTAAATAGGCTTGCCCTTATATTTGGTAATTAGTGAATTATTTACATTCAAACATAAATAAATGACTGGCAATTGTAAGAGCAATTCAATCATTTGGCTTTTCGCCCCCAACATTATTCATGTGTACAGTTTTTGGTGAAATAATATTCTTACTTGCCATTATGAAATGGTTCATGTTGTAGATTGAGTCATTTATTGAAATGTATAAATATACAATCCAAAGTGTTACAAAACCAATATAACCAACCTTTAGGGATGTTCAGCCTCAAATCGTAGTCTTGCAATGCTATTTCACCACCTTTGTCGTCTATACATTTTGTCTGAGTTGACACAATCTTTCTTGATGTTGCTTGTAAATGTGATGCATCTTGATCTGGGAATAGTTTAGACTCAGGGGCTGCTGGTGTTGTTGATTTGCCAATCTGTAAAGGACCACCATCTGTAAAAATGTAACAAATGTAACTATGAAACAAAAATGTTGCATTAGGTCCTTGTATAAAAGTAAGTTTTATATCTCTTCTGACCCTCAGTCTAATGCAGTATTACTTTGCTTTTACATCTGAACTGATGAAGAGATTGTTTTAATGGTTTTAATCAATATGTAGAGCACTTGAAGTGTGATTCCAGATCCTTTAAAGCACCATGCTCATCCAGCTTACATTTAGTTTGATTGCAAGGTGAAGAAATAAAAACACACAGAGAAGTAAGTGTGTTTGACAAAGAACATCTCCATATATTTCAATGCAAAATGATCTCTTAGTCGATCAAAACAAAAATTACTGTTTCCTAATTCATATCATTCTTGTTATTAACCCTATTTTAACCGGGATCACAATTTTGGAAGAGAAAATACCAACAAAGATTGATCTGGGGACCTTGCAGATCGCCCCGTCGTTCCACAGAAGCCACGACCCTCAGCTACTCGTTCGTGCAGTATACCGCCCTCACTATGATAGGCTCGGTTTATAATGTAATCTAAAACCGCCGTTCTGCACATACGCTTGAAAAGAGGCTTTACAAGTAGTATTTATCATGGCACAAACCACGCGCCATGAACGAGGTCATCGATTCTCACTTTTTCGGCCGATAGAGTCGACAGATCTCAAAAAAACTACTCCTCGTCCCACTTCCTTTATAAATTGTCTAAAAGGATTTATGTCAATAAAAGCCAACGGGTGAAAAGTCAATACACCGAATGACCCAGCTAATGGCGCAGCGAATCTGGCATGATTAGTATTGAGGGGGGTTAGGGTTTAGAACCATTGGAAATGGTAACTGTATGTGTTGAATAATTTCTCATCAATGTACCTTCATGTACAGCCTTCAACTTGAACAGGTGATTCAGATCATGGAATTGATATTTGATCCTTGACTTATAGGCTAACACTACAACTCATTTGCTTATATCTATTTCACAAGTAATTTTGTACCCTTTATTTGTCAAATGAACAAGAAAATGACACAAAAAGCATAAAAATACATTTCATGCCAACTTTCATGTCAGACTGACATATGTCTCCACCACATACTGTAGGATAACTCTGCAAATGTCTTACAATGAACCGTCGCATGCACACCATATTGGACAATGGTAAATAGACGTAGAGAGCACGTGTGGTGTAGTGGATAGCATGCCGGTCTCACGATGCAAAGGTCGTGAGTTCTAGCCCCGCTACAGCCAACTTGTTTGTTGTATCCTTGGGCAAGGTACTTAGTCTCAATTGATTCGTCGACCCAAGCGAGATTGGGGAGCTGTTAGGGGATATTACAATCTAAGTGCTGATACATTGTGCGCCGTATCGGATAGCCTGGTAAATGAAGCGAGGTGGTTGTGACGATTTCCTAATGGCAGCAAAAATCAGTGGTTCGGAAGTCACATAAAAATGGTGGTCCCGTGCATCGGAAGAGCAATACCCGAGCATGTTAAAAGATTACAGACTCTTTCGCAAAGAGAATATGAATAAAAAACATTCTGGACGACTAAGATATGAAAAGTGGCAGGACACAGTAACACATTGATAACGTGCGGCGTGCACTTCAGATAATCCCAGAATAACTGCTCGTAGAAATCCCTTACAACATATTCCAAGGACAGCCTCTTTTAAACAACTCTGGTCAAATGCCCACCCCAATGTTTCTAGATCGATGCCCATGGTTAGACCAATGTTAGTATCGTTTTGACGCTCATAATCATTCTTTCATTAAAATTGGCACAACATCGATTTTGGGTAGCTTTGATAAACCGGTCATATCTCAGGATTGACAAATCCAAATCAGATAAAATAAATGGCATCTGAAAGCGGAGTGTTATCCCTTTCTGTGTGTATAAATATATTACACCAAACTTTAGGACTTCATGGTCAATAAGTTGCGCAAACATGTGCACAATTTTGTTAGGGACACCCTGTATATGGTGTATTAAGTTAACATAATTATATACACATGACACATGAACTAGAGTTAATATCATCCATAGAATTCAACATATATTGAAATATTGATTTGCTTATGATGCAAATTTCTAAAAAAGTTATTAGCTGAACTAAATTCATGACTACTGTCATACAAGTGAAATGAACATTTGTTGATGTTATCAAATGGTGCACTTTATTTATAATAAAGTTGAACAATTTGGGCTGTCATCATAAAGCTCGTATCATATAGGTATCATATCAATGTTTCAAAGGTCTCACATCAGTGTCACATCATATCAACTTCTGCAATTAAATGTATTCACAACAAGACTTGTTGGCTATCTTGTGTTGACAAAATGTAATGGGAAAATATAATATAGAAGCAAGCAAACATTATTACCAAGTACTTATACACAAAATTAACAAGCAAGCATATAGCAAAATATTTGATATTAGAGCAACTTGTGCCATTTGGTAATACACTGATACTTACTTATTATTAGCCCTGCAGCTAGTACCATTTTGTTAGAAAAGAATCAGTTGACGATTGCACAATATCATTTTTTTAATGTTACCAATATGCACAATGGAAATGCTCTAATCATTATGTTCCCACTTCCTTAACATTTTTTGACCTATAAATTGACATTTCGCCAGTAATAAATCATTTAAATTGCTGACTATGTGGTCCACTTACAGCGGTATGAAGGCTATAATATGCCCTTGGGGCATCATTATGTCCTTTGCAGTCTTGAAAGTGGACCACATATAGTAGGCAATGGACACATCCTTAGATGATTTATTACCGGCGAAATGTCAAATCAAAGGTCCAAATGTGTTAAGGGAGTTGGAACATATTGATACATTGAACACTATTCTTGTGTTTGGTGGTGTTTTTTCCTGAAACTGAAATTGCATGTAGTGAACATGTTTTGCCTTCCAGAATACAAATGCTGGAGTTGGTATACCCATCTTCTGTTTTTCAATGGGAAGTTTGAAAAACCACTGCATCTAATACATAGACAGTCAATGATGAGCGGTATTCTAAAATTAAACGCAAATACCTTGATTGCTTCTTTCTTGTCCGTGAACATGTTGCCATGGTAATGAGAGATGAAAGAAATGAAGATGGTTCTAAGCCCCAAATGCTGTAAGAAAAAAAGCACCATAACACCAAATAATATACACCTTTGGCAATGAAAAGCACTGCTCTACAGCTCTACACACAGACAAACCTTCACCTTGTAGTAGGGTGAGTTACAATTATGCAAAATCTTAATTTCATTTATTTTTCATTTTGAAACAATTTCAAACATTTGAAAATTTCAAAAACAAATTAAATAAAAAATATTTTTCCATTTCAAAAATGTCCCTAAAAATGTCAAATTGTTCAAAATTCATATTATTAGTTTAAAAATTCAAATCATTATTTTAAAAATATAAAATTTGCCATTTCTGGTTTAGTCAGGCCTAAAGAACAGTTTTTCCCATGGCCTTATGTTGTGATTAGTAAGTGATTAATAGCTTATTAATTATTATTGCTACATGTAATTGCACGAAGGTTGCCATATCATAATAATAGGATCGGTTGGTGAGGGGAGAGCTGAGGAGGTGGCACTTCATTCAATGTACCTACGGCACATATTCTCCTGACCACATTCCGACATACATGGGCGCACTTCGATCAGCAGCGCGTGCATGCTTGAAAACCAGAATGTCGCTAACCAATCAGAGCCGTGAGGTCGAGCTTACGTATTGCACACCACGGATGTCCGTTGCACCATTTTTGGGGGTGAGGTTGACCTCACCTACTTTACGCGAGGTCAACCTCATGTGACGTGCATCTTTTTGAAGGAAAATGGATTAAGGGTTGGAAAAAGATCGCATTATATGCCTTTAAGGTGTATGTTCGATCAGTTTTGGGGTTATGGGTTTTTTTCACATCAAGATATTTTGATATCAGAAGAATCCCCATATTTTGCTCATGTCTGTAAAATCTTAAGGGCGAGAAATGTTAAATTTAGAAATTGTAGGCTAACATGTGGTGAATAACTGCCAAAGGTGGTATATAAACCACCCGTCAGTTTGTGTACTACTTTAATGGGAAAAATTGGAAAATTTCTTGTGACCTTGTGCTTCTAAAAGAACCATTTAGAGTTATGCAACTCAAACTTTGGAATGCGACAATTTTAAGAATGACCTTTCATGGAAAATATTGAAAATTGGGCCAGCAATCAGAACATCTACCTTTAAGATCAAGATTTTTTGTTGCTTTGCTCCTGTGGATCCTTCAGCCCTTTAATTAAAATAACACTTAAAAGTGTTATTTTATTAAACCTTCACCATACCAAATAATTTGAGCTCCTAATAATAGCACCAGATCTGAGTCAAGCAGTTATAAAAGCTGTCGATAGACTACTAAATAGCATTTTAGATCAATCAATCATTGCACTTTAGTAGATTCAAAAACATTGGCTGATCGGTTATTGATTTGGACCTGTTCCATTTAACGTTAGAGGAACCACAATGGACCGCGACCGGTCCTCCAATCACGATGATATCAGCATGGTTTAGATGCTATTGATTTCACTGCGATAAAATGGACTACAAAACGTTGAAACAAAGCATCCCCAACTATCATGCGTCCATGCATGAATTAAACTACCCAAACAAATAGCACGCTATTCAAACATGCCATGAACAAGTGACACTTTTAAACATCATTTCTAATCCTTCTTGTACATGCATAAGGATTAGACAATCAATTTGAACAATGGCAAGAGAAAACTTTGTCACTATTCTGAAAATATGAACTACCTACGATGTGATTCAAGGTGCTGGGTGGCATAGAACCCCATGTGTCAATGATCAGATCAAGATTTCAAATCTCTGCCCCCTCAATTGGAAGATATTACCTCTACTGAAATGGTAAACCGGTCAATATCTGTGAATCTACTAGAGTTCTGTGAGTAAACACCAAAAGCTAAAACAAGCTTAGCAAAGTATACATAGTTTAATTGTAAATTATGTAGAGAATCAATCCATGTTATTGCAGCATTTTTGGCAATTCTCTTTATTGGTAACCATGTGACACATAAAATGGCATAAACATTATTAGGTGATGAGTAAACTCTGTTCTGTAGGTAAACAGACCCTCTCAGTTAGGGTTTGTCAGGGTTTTTTTGTTGGTTTTTTGGGGGTTTTTTTTGGGGGGGGGGGGGGGCGTATAACAATTTTTCAATATTTCAACAACAACAAAAAAATTAGAATGTTCAAAATAATTTCAAAACAATTTTGTTTAAAAAACAAATTTGAAAATGTGAAAATATGTATGTTCAACCAATTTTTTTTCTTCATCCCTTTACTGCACAATTTAAAGTCTATGGTTCATCAGGTTACTAAGAAAAATATTGCCTTATTTCTTTATTTTCATATGGATACTCTTAATTTGTGTATCAAAAAAAGATTTACAAATAACAATTATCATATGATGTCATGTGTTCCAATTTTCCATTTAAAACCCTATATCCTCACCAGCATCATCATGTCTGGTCATGATCTCAACTCTGCCAAATTGATCTGACAAATCAGATACAGTCCGTGATAACCTTTTATCAGGCCCCGGCTTCGTACCTGCAGCTGCCACTACCCCTGGTGCCCCACCATTATCTGCTTGGTTTGTTAGAGATGGTCTGACATCTATGAGAGAGCGGGATTTACGTCGGTCATCTGGTCCGGTGTAGTCAGTGAAACAGTTAGCTGGTACCCAACCAACTCTCTTTGAGTAGGTAGTATATTTATCAAGACTGGTACCCAGTGTTACTCTGAAATTGACCAATAAACAACAACGGAATATTCAAATTGTAAAATATTGTTTACCAAAGTTTGTTATCCAGGTGGTCACCTGTGTGACTGACTATATTGAAAGATACTGATTTATCCCCTAACCTCTTTTAAGAATTAAAAAATATGACATGGTCATTTTGACTAAGGACAGTGTTAACCAAAGAAGATTTTAAGGATATCCCACAATGCATTGCAGGAGCACCAGCCAACTAAGGCGTTTTTCACATCATGCATTTGTGGAGCTCTTAATTAAGTTTTAGTAATAAGAAAAAGGAACACTGAGAACTAATTTATTAATTGATGTAAATTAGAATCTAAGAACTCCAACGATGAATGCACTATGATGCTATGATTTTGTGCATATGTCTATGGGAACCAAGACGAACTGGAGACCAGATTAAGGGCATTTTGCAAAAACACAATGCATTGTGGTGGTGTCTTTAAAATCTTCTTTGAGTGTCAACTATGCATCAAACAATCAGGTCAAATAAATCTTCACAATATGATTATATCTGTCTCTATTTGTTTTCTGTCAGCAGTTACTGTCAGTGATCGCGATTGGCTTAATAGTTAAACAGTCCAATTTCTAACCAATTATATTAAGTTTTAGAAGCCATGAGGTTATTTTTCTTCCTTTACCTGACATGCCAGGTGCCATCTTCAAAATCAATCTCTGTTAACTCCACCGTTTCCCCTCTCTTTATCTTGATTTCATGTGCAACCCTAGGCTGGTAATCCTTGATGGCAACATACAACTTCCCTTGAGAAAAAAAATAGGAAAATAATGTACTTTAGGCTGAGACAAACATACCTAAAGGGATAAGAAGCACTATTCAATACCTGTTATGTACAGCGATCCAGGTCTGACAGGGCATTGTTATATTGATGGCCAATGATCGATTATCATCGTTCAGTTCAATTTGTAGCACAACCTCATAATATGTGAGTAACCGCGCTAGTTCGAATCTAGAGTTATCCACACATTATGATTTTTTTAATAACATGAACACACTGTAGCATGGTATGGTTATTGACATACAGTCCTCAAAATAAGTAGCTGACCAGGTAATGAATATGCTTTCAACTCCAAAACTATAACTCCTACATAAAAATATCCGATATAAGGAGATACGGAAATTTCTTGTCTTTAATATGAGATATTACACGTGAAGATTGAATGAATATTAACTCAGTTATGTGCCCTAAACCAAAACAAAGTCCGTTTTTTCATTTCAACATTTCGTTCGTCTACACGCAGCCTCGAAATAGCAACAGGCAGATTATTGATTAACTGGTAGCGAAAAACTCAATAGTCGATAGTGAGACGGGGATTGGGGATGCTTCAATTGATCAATGCAACCCATACACATACCTGTCACACTGTCCTGCGTGTTCAAAATCCAAGTGTTAAAATATAAACTGCACTTTGTTCTATCCTTTTCAATGTAGCGTCCTTATCTATTAACTGATCTTAATGAATAATGTATCATGTTAATGAAGAGGAATTTCTTTACAACTTTGTTGTTGAATATTTTTATTTAGGAGCTATAATTTTAGAGTTAAAAGTATATTTATTACCTGGTCAGTTACTTATTTTGAAGACTGTACATGTGTGGATAACACTAGTTGATTCAAAATAGCCTTTCCGGTTATTCTTACAATCAGATTTTAAGGTTTTAGTCCTGTCTTTGGCTGCCCGTTTGGTGCTTCTGGACTCAAAAAAAATAATTCTGCTGGCCATGTTGACTTTCATTGTCACTGTTTGTCCATATGATTGGTGGGACTCTGGTATACATACAATATTTGAGTGGATTTTGTTTTACTGGTGGTTTTAAAGGGAGGGGCCAAGTATATAGCACTTACCTAGCCTGTCTTCAGATGTTTCCCAGACATCAGATGGGGAAGTTGGCAGGTCAGCACCAGTGTCAAAATCTGTTATAAATTTACAAATACAAAATCACATATTAATGATAATATCAAACAGATACCCACATCCATCAGGGAGAGTATAGGTGTTGAAATGGAAATTAGTTGATATCCTTCTGTTGAACAAGTTATAAATAAGGATAGGCCTGTAAGTGGGGGCAAGGGTATAATGCTCTGTGTGTGTACAGTTTTAAAGTAAAGTTTCACATCAAATTAAATTGCAGGTGAAGTTGATTTCTGCACTAAAGTAAATCTGACTTGTTCACACGCTCACTCCCCTATAACCGTAGGTCTGATGGAAAAATTAAGTATTTTTCTTATTATTATGTCCATTTACATTGCTAAATTTGATCCAATTCAATGAAAAGTTGAGTTTTAATTTTAAAAATGTTGATCTAATTAAACAAAATTGATGTCTGAAGTTGACTGCAAAATAAGTTATAAACTTTGTAACTCAAATTGAAGTCATGTTTAAATTTGATAATGTTAAATTCTGGCTCTGTGAACAGGGGTCCCTAAAAAAGGGTGCACATATTCCACGTCATTTCCCTCATTGATTACTCAGTAGTTGGCTGTAATATAAAATATCTTTACAGATCATTTCGAATGCCGTTAGTTTGATTGTATTTCGCTCTCCCCAATCCAACGATATGCTTGATCAATCAGGAGTACTTAAAAAACGACACATTCCCCAAAAAGTATATTTTTCTAAAAGTAGCACAAGCCCAATTTTGAGTGCTCGTTGTTGACCAAACATATTTTTAAATTGAGAAAAGTGAACACAACTAAATAAATGGCATTTGAAAGCCGACTAAATTATCTTTCATTATATAAAGATTACAGCCAAAAACTGAGCAATCAATGAGGGCAATGAGTATGACGTAGAACTCATGCACCCAAGGACATCCTGTAGATTTAAACAACAGTTTTCCAAAAGACAACATTATAGACCTACCTCCTGGTGGTGTGAGGGGGAGATGCCCATCATCAAACTTTGATCTGGCTGGAATTGGAGGATGGACATCTTCATCACAACCTGTCACAAAAGCAAAGTATTAGTTATTGATTAAAAGCATTGGGGGCATTTTTAGGGGGGAGGTTGTCAAAATATTATTTAAATTATTGGCCCACGCGTGGCAGAATTGACATAACAGAAATGAGATGCCGCATAAGGGAGCCGGAACATTTTCCATGAGCCCGCAATCAGAGAAAACTCATATCGCAAACAGCTGTGACACAAGAAATGCCTTCATCCCAACCCTGTCTGACTCTCACTTTACGCCCTACGTTCCAACCAGAGTAGTCAGGAGGTATGGGAGGACAAAGGTCAGGTCCACACAGGACCCACCACCAACATAGCCCATAGGGTTACCTCCCATTTCTCCATAACCCAAACCACACCAGAATGTTATCCAACTGTTCCTTGTACCAGCCAACAATGTGACATGCACCAGCCAAACTGAAAAATATAGACCATGTGATTGGCTAGTGTCACCTAACCAGGTGATCATACTACAGCACAAAGGCCACGCATGGGCCAACGGCCACATTTCCCCCCAAACAACCTGTCTAATGCAGACATAATTGAAGTATTTATTAAATTAAAATATGTTAAATTATTTGTTATTCTCTCTGCATTCTTTATCTACATTTATACAATTATACCAAGACCTACCCCTCTTTCATTTCGATATGATTAAAATCAGGGCTGGAACTTCAGAAACTCGCGAAAATACCTGCCCGACAGAAATGCCACTAGCCAGTATAACACACTTACACTGTGCATTGGAAAATGTTTACTTTCCAGTTGGTCAGGTACTTTTGCATCTTCACCCGCCTGGCGCAAAAATTACCCACTATAGGCGGGTCGTATATCCAGGCCTGATTAAAACCCACCAAACTTTATTAGGTCAAATAATTTACCTATCAAGTTGATAAATGTATTAATTCATTAATTGATCTGTTGTTGTATTTATTCACTCAGGCCATTATTTTAAAAGGTTCATTAATTAAACCGCGATATCGCAAGACCAGGATAAAGAAATACACTTGATGCAGAATTTTAGTTAAACACATTTTAAACTACCCCTGTACCTTGTTTGAAATTAAACCAAATTTGATGAGTAAGATACATGTTTAAGTAAAATAAATGTTTGAGAATTATGTTTATTTAGACGATGTGTTTAAACTCACAGTTACACACATGTTTAGCTTAAAACAATGTTTAAATACGTACGAGAATATAGGCCTATATACCTACCTCTGGCTGGAATTGGAGGAAGTACATCACTGTCACAACCTGTTACGGAACAAATAGTTTACATTATTGACACAGGATGTGCACTGATAACATTATACACATTTCCCACATTTCAGCAACAAAAAACATTTTTTATCATGCATGCGCTGCATGGCTCATATTATGTACACTGAATGAATGAAAGAAATGCTCATTTGAAATATGTACACAGGTTGCAGGAAACTGTTAACCCCCTGGGCAATGTCGGCCTATCTTACAGTGGTTCTGATTGGTGTATTGTAAGATATACTCATTTGAATAGCCAATTAAAATGCAGCTTGTAAAATATTTCACTCCAATCTTTATCAGGGATACAATTATTCTAACACTGTCTCTGATTGGAGCAATAAATAATGTATCTATCTTTCTGACCAATCGGCCGGTAGTTTTCAGGGGGTTAATTCAATGATTATCTGACAGTAAGCCAAACAAACCCAATTGTCTTTACATGAGGAGGCACTATAGTTTTTGTAGCTTTCTGGGATACCTTTCTGACAGTTAAGTCAAACAAACCCAATTGTCTTTACATGAGGAGGCACTATAGTTTTGGTAGCTTTTTGGGATACCTTTCTGACAGTAAGTCAAACAAACCCACTTGTCTTTGCATAAGGAAGCAAATTGATAGTTTCCCTATTCGCATTTTAAAAATAGCCCATAATTCATTGCGTGATACACACAAAAAGGGTGCATGTGTTCCCCGTCATTGCCCTCATTGATTTCTGGGTATTTGGCTGTATCTTCATATAATCTGAAAGGTAATTTATTTGGCTTACGAATGCTGTTTATTTGATTGGGTTTACCTTTCTCAATCTACAGATATGTTTGATCAACAACAAGCATTAAAAATTGGGCTTGTGCTGCCACTTTTAGACAAAAAAGGGTTTTTTGGAATGTGTTATTTCCATCATTAAACATTTTGTATTTGGATTTAATGTCTTTAAGAGATTCAAGATAACTAAATACCGGTAACCTCTCATATGCTGTTTGTTTTGTCAAATTTGCTTGAGTCTATCCAACGATATGCTTGTTTGACCATGAGAAAACAAGATCAAAATTGTGCCAAATTTTTGAAAGAAATCATCCATGTGTAAAATTGCTGTTATGTTTAACACTTTGAAGCATTTCTTCATAAAAATAGCACAAATTATAAATTTTTGGTCAACTTTAATCAAGCATATTTTTTGATAAGATAAAACAAATGACATTTGAAAGGTAAATGAAATGTCCATGCACTTTTTACATCTATGTACATGTATGTATTATGTTCAATTGTATTATTGTATTTATGTATTTATGTATGTTCTCGTTTGCACTCCTAGGAATAGTTCATCTAGATTGATGGGGCATTACAAGCACCTTATTATCATCATATTATTATTATAATTCATTTAGTCATCTTGACTCTCATATCAAAGTCAATTAGTAATACTCAAAATGAGAAAATTACTCTTTCCACAAGCACCTTTTTCCTAAAAAGTGGCACAACCCATTCTGTTAGTATCCATTATTGATCAGGCACGTCGTTGGATTGGGAAGAGCAATTACAATCAAACCAATGGCATTTGAAAGTCAACTGAATTATTTACTACTTTATATAAACATCAATACCAAATACTGAATGTTTCATAGTAATGACGTGTGAACATGTATACCACCATTTTCAATGGAACACCCCATATATACCATTCCATTACGTCATCATAGTTATGGCTTTGTTGTGCAAGCAATAGTGAATTTCGAAGTGTGTGTAAGAAACTGTCTTCAAAAATTTGGTGTGGTGCAAGATTCTCTTACCATAAATATGTGCGTGAATTTAGAGTGAAAATATAAACTGTCGTGATATCTCGACAGTTTATTTTCACTCTAAAACCATGATTTTGAAGTAATTAAGAATCGTATCGCCCTGTAACTTGGAATGTATGTATGATTTATGATCAAAAATGTAAATCTGCAAGAAAATCTGCTTTCAATTTTGTTTTCGATGTTGAGGGCGTTCCCTGGAAAGATCACATAATATAACTTTAACATGAGTGAACTAATACGTTCTTTGAATATGTGCTTTGTTAGAATATCTTGGGTTTAAATACCTTTTGAATTTGAATGAATTTGCGCTCCTTGCTCCTCTCTTAGATGGATAATTTTATAGGATTTAGCATTTTGTGGACAGTTCCAAAAGTGGGTTCATATTGTAAAACGGGCATAATTCTTGATAGCAAGGATCAATATCAGGTCTCCCCATTCTCTTTTCATATGGGCGGAAGTATATGATCTTTGAACATGGGCAGTCTGCTCTATAAACAAAACATGTTCAATGGTCAAAAACACATCTATCAAAGCTGTGTAAGTGCTCTAACACCTGACCATGTATAAAGCAACACTTCCTATGCATAACCGTCAGGCAGTTTTACTTTATATGCTAAAGGGCCAGAAAAACATACTAAATTCTGGCCTGTACTTGCAGCAGGATACGCTGTTCTCGCACTGTGGATGGACCAATATGCCGCAATCTGTTGATTAAAAAAGAAATGTACATGTCAGAGTTTGCTTGTCTTCAAGCATCCAGGCCCAGAGGGGGGGGGGGGGGGGGACTCAAATTATTTTTTGATGGGGATGGGCCACTGGTAGTTCAAAATCCTGACCCGCTTTCAGGGTATTTCTACCTAAAAAATGGCCGATTTGACTGTGTTTGTGTTTGATTTTTTGCGATTTCAGGACTTGTTTGTTTGTTTGTTTTTGTTTTTTTCACGATTTAGGACCTTCCAGCACAAATCATACCCCATGTTTACAGGATTTTTGCAAAAAAGGACCCATTAGAGTGGCAGGTATACCTTATATGTGAGTACTGCCCCCCCCCCCCCCCCCCCCCCCCCCCTAGAGACGAGACGATACTAGAGAGGTAACGTTCTAACATTGACTAAGAGTGGAGTGAACTAATAATACTAGTCTTCTTCAGAGCTGGAGGCATCTGCGATGCCATGGCCGATCGCTCCACAATAAAGTTTTAGAAGACAAATAAAGTCTAAGTGTATTCCATGCTTCATTAGCTGTGCGGACCCATGCGTGTAATGATTATCAGGTTAACCTATCTTATCGTACTTACCAATACGCTCCCTATCATACTTGACTGCTCCCAACACCACTATTGTGACAGATAAGTAAATGTGATGTGATCAAGCAAAATGAGTGTAAAGTCGAACATAGCACATTAATAGTTTTCTACTGTTTGTATTAGTCAGCCATAATGCAACAATTTGGGGAAAAAAACCCGTAACATTACATGAACACTAATTCCATAGGCCTAAATATGAGCAATTGAAGTGTTTTCAAAACAATAGGAAACAAGTTATATCACAAAACAATATTTGCGACTTCCGACTCAATTTGTTTGATCAAACCAGAAATAACCATACATAGCCGTACCTTGACATTTGATAGGTTTGATTCCACCTCGTATAAGCTTGCTACAATAATCACATCGTGTCAAACCGAATACCGCGTGTTGCCTGAAACGATGGAAATGATTGACGGTAGACTGCAAAACAAATTAAAATAGTGTTTAAATTTAGATTACCAAGAAAAATGAATGTGGAAAAAATGAATTGTTTCAAGAGATAAGGTACGTAGGAACCTAGAAGTGTAATGAGTTATGGGAAAACGGTTGAATGATGACGCTAGACTGAAATTTGGTTGAAGCGATTGATATGGTGAGTGATGTTGCTAATTTAACTGTGATCTCCACATCGAAATTACCAAATCGTGAAATTGTACATGATAGGGCGCCGCCCCCCCCCATAAAATTTGCAAAGAGAAGAAGAGAGTGAGGGGGAAAGGAGGGAAAAGAGGGGGGGGGGGGGGGGATAAAGGAAAAAAGGGGAAAGAGGAAGAGGGGAACTTATGATAAATTATGTGCTACATATATTTCACAGTTTATTTTTAAAATATTGTGTTCCAAAAGGATTTCAAAACTTTAAACAATGAAACACAATAGAGCTTCCATGCAGGGGGCTTTACACCCAGCCATTAGATGCTCCGCTCCCTCAGCTTGCTTCGCTTTTATTGGACACTACCAAAAATTCAGGATTTTCCCCCAAAATAAATCGAAATTATGGTTTTGTTATAAAGAAAGAGTAAAATAAAGCAAAACACATTATCATGCATGTCCATCCTTCTCCTCCACGCAAGTTAGCCAGATTTTGATATGTCATTTAAAAAAAAATTGGTCACCCTTTTTGTTTTTGTTTACATTTGGCAGCAGATTTATTTACCATCAGCGTTGTCCATTTCGAATTCAACAGAATTGGGAAGAATTCTGAAATATTCTTAGGCTTAAGAAGAGTAACTTGACGTTATACAACAGTGTGGTCAACCATGCTACAGACATTAACATTGCATGCATGTGGAAAAGGGTTCTGAAAGTAATGACCCTATAACCCTACTGAGTACTACAAATTACAACAGCGGGAAGGGGGGTTGACATACACCCGGCCGCTTTTACCTTCCTTTTTCAGTTCATTTTAAGAACTCATTTGCAGCCTAGGCCTATATTAGTTCTGATACTTCATTTGTCTTCAAATTCAAAAATGGCCAGCAAATGGGTTCTTAAGCCCTGATGCCATTGATTTCCTCCAAAGATTTGTGTTCTTATTATTTATGCTTTCTTTACTGAGGGTATTTAAGTGACTTGTGCTGCTTTCCAAGCAGGTTCTCATTTTGAATACACAGACATGCATGTACATTCAACGTTACACTATAAATTAAGGCAAATATACATTTGTACATAATCATTATTTGTATCATTTTGATAATATTCAATTATGACAGAGTGGAAATATAAGATTTGAATTGACCAAGTGACATATTTTCTAAATCAGAATGAATAGATAATGTTAATCTATTCCAAAAACATTTTAGGAATCCCCTAAAACAAAACGACAACAATACGCCAGATTTGGCAACACTTTGATTCAAGATAAAACCATTTCTACTTTAACTAACAGTAGTTGCAATAACTTACTCTCCTTCTTGATGTATTGCCAATTGGTTTCTTTGACTCCATTTTGGATTTGACATTTGCATCCATTCTGCTATTGTTCCCAATGGCCATACACAGATTACCAGCAGATTCTATGAAAAGAAAAATAATCAAGACATATAGTTTAGTAACTTCCAAACTGGGGAGAAATATATGGGTTTGATCTCCCCTGTGCACACCCACAAGTAATCCAAGCATATGTGCATGATTGTGACATCACCCCTACAGTAATGGCTTGATCCACTTGTTTTTCCTGCGAGAGATGTTTTTCTCGTTCCCAGGATGCAAAGTGTGACGAGTGGTTCAAACATGTGACTTAGTGAATAAATGCCGTTGTCGCAGTTGATTATGTTAGATCCCTGTCAGTGTACCCACATTGATTCCTGGATCCATCTTTTCTGTTTGTCAGGGACTTTGTTGAGGATTTTTGCCCCTTTCCAGTCGATGGTGTGATATTCCTGTTCGATGTGGTCTTTCACTGCTGATTTGTGTTGCTCAGTTATCGACTCTTTTTTGTTGTTTGATCATGTGATATTTTTTTCAGTAACTTTGCATGTTTGATCCATTCATCACAACTTTATATTTTGGGAACAAGAAGAAAAATATTCTCGCGTGGATCAAGCCATTACTGAGGAAGTCAACTGACCTGGTTGAGGAAACATTCTAAGATGCGAGTAAACATCTTGGATTTGTTCAACATGATCTCAATTTTACTTTATATCTACAATCCTGATGAAATTATTCAAAGAATTAATAATATGTACTTTTTGCTTGTGTACCTAAACATGGCTAACATATTACCCCCCCCCCCCCCCCACCACAGACACTTAAAGAGAGATGCTAGGTTAACGCGAATAGCATGTGCTATTGCCCCTGAGCAGACGAGAGGTAAATCTATTTATTCACTTTTCACCGAAAGCGATAAGGCCAAATTAAATTAATTGTTTGTCTCAAAGCTCCCGCGCGCGTTAGTTTATTGATGCGCATTCTCTCTCTATGTCAGATGGCACCAGGTGGTGCTGCTGTGGCCTTCACAAGAGCTCGCCATTTGGTTCGGTTTGATGCACGTCGTGTTGCTTCTATCGTACTTAAACCAGTGATCCTTTTAATGTCATCAGTCCATGATGTTATAGGGCGTCCTCTGCCACGGCTACCTTCTACTGCACCTTGCAGAATTAATTTCTCGACACTGTTATCTCTCCTGGTAATATGACCAAAGTAGCGCAGCTTTCTGATGTTGATGTCCCTCCTTAGTGTGAGCTTTGTTCTAACCTTTTCCAATACCCAGTGATTGCTTCTCTTCTCCCTCCATGAAACTTGTAGGAGTCGCCTATAGCACCACATCTCAAATGCATCAACTCGTTTCCTGTCATTCTTTGTCATTGCCCATGACTCACTTCCATATGTGGTGATGGAGAAGATGGTTGCTTTCAGGAAGCGTACCTTGAGATTCATTGATAGCCCTTTGCTCTTCCAGATAGTTGACATATCTTGTAATGTCTTGCGAGCTATTGCCAGTCTACGTTTGATTTCCGTTGAACTGTCACTCTTGGTGTTGATAAGAGATCCTAGGTACTCGAACTGTTGTACAACATCTATCTTCTGTTTATCTAGTGAGAAGTCAGCCCCTGTGTCCTCTTTGTCCATTACCATTATTTTTGTCTTTTTAGTGTTCAGCAGAAGACCTTTCTTCTCACTTGCTTCTTTTACCCTTTGTAGAAGGTCCATGAGTTCTTTTCGGCTGCTGCATATGAGTGTGGTATCATCAGCATATCTTAAGTTGGTAATTTTAATTCCTCCGAATTTCACACCACCTTCAAAGCTCTCCAATGCTTCTCTCATAATATCTTCAGAATACACATTGAAGAAGCTTGGTGACAATATGCACCCTTGCCGTAATCCTCTTCCTATGCCAAACCATTCTGTATCACCACTTGATGTTCTCACTGCAGATTCTTGGTCTTCATACAGCCTACAGGTCAAGTCGATGAGGTGTTTTGGGAAACCCATTTTCTTCATGGTCTCCCACATTTCATTGTGGCTGACACAGTCGAAGGCCTTGGAGTAGTCTATGAAGACCATGTACAGGGGGAGTCGGTGTATTTTGCACTTCTCCATGATGTTCCTGATGTTGACAGTTTGGTCCCTAGTTCCTCTCCCCTCTCTGAAACCAGCCTGCATAATAGAAATCTCCTGATCTAGCTTTAATTTCATTCTATTTATGATGATCCGGAGCAGCACCTTACTGGCATGTGAAATGAGGCTGATGGTGCGATGATTGGAGCATTCCTTCAAATTGCCTTTTTTTGGTAGAGGAATGAAGACAGCTCTACACCAGTCTTTCGGCCATTCTTTCTCCTTCCAGATAGAAATACAGAGACGCCATAGGAGATCAACACCTTCTTCACCTGTGGCCTTCCACATTTCTGCAGGTATGCCATCTGTTCCTGGTGACTTTCCATTTTTCATCTGATGTAATGCTTTCTGTACTTCTGATCTCAATGGTGGAGGCTCATCTTCTGCTGATCCATGACTGTATGTGTGTTGAGGGTCCTTTGCGTTATACAGCATGGTGCTATATTCCACCCACCTGCGTGTTATATCCTCTGTCTCTGTCAAGGTGTTTCCATTTTCATCATTGATAACATCAGTTCTCTGGGTCCATTTTCCGGTTACATCTTTGATTATTTTGAACATCTTCTTTGAGTCACCTGCACTGGCCTCGAGGTCATCACACTTCTTTTCAACAAAAGCTTTCTTGTCCTCTCTAGCACTCCTGGCAACTTCCTTGTTTAGACGAGACCACTCCTCTTTTTTACCTTTTACTTTGGCCTTTTTCCTCTCATCAGCAAGATCTAATGTGCTCTGTGAGATCCAAACTTGTTTCTTCCTCTGTTTTTTGGGGATGTGCTTTTTGGCTTCAGACTGGACAATTTCCTTCATGCTCTCCCAAAGCTCATTTGGTGTTTTTTCCTCTTCTTCTGACTGTAAGAGTTTCGAAAATCTGTTCCTCACTTCCAGAGTAAATTGTGACGGGATGTCATCAACATCGTATCTGCTTGGTGGCGCGCTTGATCTTTTGGCTTTCAACTTCAATCTGAATTTGGCTGCCAGTAGTTGGTGGTCACTTCCACAGTCGGCACCTGGTCGTGTCTTCACATTCTGTAGTGATGACCTCCATCTTCTGCCAATCATGATATAGTCAATCTGATTTCTCACACCATCACCAGGGCTCTTCCATGTCCACAACCTACGAGGATGATGTTGAAAGATGGTGTTCCCTACAATTAAGTTGTTTGTCATACAAAACTCTTCCAATCTATCACCTCTCTCATTTCTAATTCCAAGTCCATATGTACCAATGTTGGCTGTTTTTGTTACTGATTTTCCCAGCTTAGCATTCCAGTCCCCCATGAGTATGGTCACATCTTTCTTCGGGATGTTATCCAGCACTTCTTGTACCACTTCATAAAACTCTTCTATCACCTCGTCCGATGCGTCTGATGTCGGTGCATACACTTGAACAAGAGTCACATTCATAGGCTTCCCTTTCAGACGGAGTGTGATAACTCGTTCGTTCACAGGATTGTATCCAAGAATAGATTTTGCTGTTCTCTTTTCAATGATGAAACCAACTCCCATCCTTTTCCTCCCACTGTCTTTACCGGAATACAGGCAGGTGTTTCCATTGTCCGTAGTAAACCGCCCTTGTCCATGCCACCACAGCTCTGCCACTCCTAGAACTTTTATGTCACATCTTGTCATTTCTCGCTCGACAATTTCCAGCTTTCCAGCTGACATACTGCGCACATTCCACGTCGCTATGTTGGTCAATTTCCTTAGAGGGTTGCTGCTCTTTTCCTCTCTGGGACCATCAAGAACATGACTTCCAAAAAATGGGTTTGGTCGTGCCCCGTCATCACAGCCAGTAGTACTATGAGTAGCATCTCTCTCTTCCCCAGTAACATTTGTCGTATCTTCAAGCCTGCGGGACCCACCATCCGATACCGTCTTCATTAATTTATTTTGAACTCTCATGTTGGCTAACAAGACCCAATATAGATGTGGTGGAGGGCCAGGTCCTTCCACATCCGCAGTAGAGTGCCATTCCAACCTCCTGGTTGTACTAGCCCCTCCTATATGCACAGATCATTTCCTTGGCTGCCAAGTACCTATCTCTGATGCACTGTGATATGCCGTTGACCTAGTATCTGGTTCATCCGCCGCACACTACAACGATGCTGCTGCTCATCGCTGATGCGCATTAGAAAAACAAAAATCTGAAAAAAACTTTTTTTTCTTTTTTCTTTTTTTTTTCAAAAAAAAAAAAAAATCCCAAAATTTCACCGATTTTTCAGATTTTCATTGATCACATCATCTTAAATACAAAAGTTCACTTTTACAAGGATTTCAATATTTTATATTTAAAAAAATAAAATAAAAAACTTGAAAAAAACCCGCATTCTGCATTAGTTTTACAACAGGAGAGGAGCTTTGAGACAAACAATTACCGTATTATCCCTATTAAGCGCCCAGGACCTTATAAGCGCCCACCCCTGTTTTTCTCAATGACTACCAACAAACAATCCCTTATAAGCGCCCACCTTTTCAAATGGTCAGCATCCTCAAATGACCACTTGTACATATATTTCATTTAGTACATGAAATGGTCAGCCTTCTCAAATGACCAATTGTACATTTTCGTTAGTACGTTAAGTGGTCAGCCTTCTCAAATTTCCACTTGTACATTGTATTTAGTACATCAAATGGTCAGCATCTTCAAATGACCACTTATACATTTTATTTAGTACGATAAATGAGTTTATAACAGGTAACATAATAAGCGCCCACCCAAAATGACTTTGATAACCGCCCTGGGCGCTTAATAGGGATAATACGGTAATTTAATTTGGCCTAAACACAAAACACACAATAATAATTGTATCATAATTAGTGAAATATTCATGAACTATTACTGGCATAGATCAAATTTAACATAATTAATTGTTGGGTAATTTTATTGAAGAACGCAAAAGTCACGGCACCCCAACATTTGGTTCAGGAACGAGAGAAAACAGGCTACCTCTTTTATGCATCGTGGAGGATTGTGACTAAAGTAGGGAATCTGCAAACAGACCCCAGGAACATAGGGAGGGACTTACGAGAAAGTAAAAGCCAAACTATTGTCGCTGGGAAACCAAGCGTAAAAGCCCGCGAACAAGGGAAAGAATCAAGCAGCCAGATTTGGATTTCACTAAAACAAATTGTCATTTTTAAATTTTGAATTTTGAGTAAGAGATTTTTTTAATTTAAAAAAAACCTGTTTTAAAAAGTTTGAAATAAAAAACATTCAAAATTATGTATCATCAATTGATTCACCTGAAGTACAAATTAATAAATTAATATAAAGTTGTTACCTGCTCTGACCATGCCATTGACATCCTCTATCACATCCACTCGTAGGTCTGACATCGATGATGATCTTCTCTTCTTCATCCACGGACATCTACTAAAATATTCTGGTCTGACATACCCAAATTCATCATTATGTAAGCTATGGACAGATGAGAGTAAAAAAAAAACCAAGTCAGGTAACTGGGTTGATGCAATTTATCAATTTATCATAGGGTGTGCAAAAAGTCACTATTTAAAAAAAAATCTGGATACTATACTAGTGCTAAGTGCTTCATCTATCTCATTTTCAATAATATTTAACTTTGGTTAGGAATGTGATATAACATTGACTTTTATATACCAAAATGTGCCTTAACTTATACATATCGAAGGTTTAGTGCAACAAAGGACTATCTGCATTTCGGCTATTTTGAGAAAAAGTGAATTAAAGATTTGTACCCATAATTGTCACCTTCTGGTTTTGACAAGTTAAAAGAAACGCCATTCCAACCTTTTTGATTAGGTGAACAATGAATTTAAGATTATTAGGTTCCTGATCTTGTGCGGATCATTTTGATACCAAAATCTTATTTTGGCCAAAAATGCAGATAGCCCTTTGTTGCACTAAACCCTCAATATGTGACCCAACATGAGTAAATGAAAGAGCAAAAAGAAATGATATAAAGCGATTTTCAATAATTTATATAACTTTGGTTAGGAATGTTATATAACATTGACATACCAAAATGTGCCTTAACTTATACATATGTGACCCAACATGAGTAAATGAAAGAGCAAAAATGAATGTTGGACAAGGTCATAATTAGCCAAATTCATACAAAATCTTATCTCTGATCTTTTACACATCTTGTATTCAACCAAAGATTCAAATTCATGAAAATATAGAATGTACATTTTGAGGTATTTAATTTCCATTTACTCCCTTGATTTGTTAACAAAACCCAAATTTTAAATGTCCATAACTTGACAGTGTTTTGACTCAATAATATGTAGCTTTCGTTAGGAATGTGATATAACAGTGATATAAGATTGACTTTGATATACCAAAATGTGCCTTAACGTATACATATAATCATGATATCAATAACTCAATATTCATATTTTCCTCAATGTACCTCATTTACTCATGTTTGGTCACATTGTCAATATGTACCCACTCCCTTAACACTTTTAGACCTGTGGATTTGACATTTGGCAGGTAATAAATCATCTAAGATTTTGTCAACTATGTCAACTATGTGGTCCATTTTCAGATTTATGAAAGTTAGTTTATGCCATCGGGGCATAATTATGTCTTTGCAGTCTTTTAATTGGACCACATAGTGGAAAAAAATAGACACATCCTTAGATGATTTATTACTGGCGAAATGTCAAATCACAGGTCCTTAGTGGGAACATAATGGTTAAAGGTAGATGACCCGATCACTTTTCCGATTTTGAACTTGAAGTTTTCTATTCTACATGAAAGGTCAGCCTTAAAAAAGTCGTGTCCCAAAGTTTGAGTTGCATAGCTCTAATGGTTCTTATTTTAGACGCACAAGATGCTGTGAACTGTACCCATTGAGTTGTACAAAAACTATATCGGTGGTATACCACCATTCGCGGTAATTCGACGTTATTTCATCGATTTCTCCGTAATTATACCGATTTAGGCCGTCAAATTTCAGTATGATGATGAGAAAAATACGAGCTTTCATATGATATGAAAATCTCCGTATGTTTGAAATAATTCTGTGTTACGAAAATGTGATCGGGTCATCTACCTTTAATTGAAGGCTAGCCCCACCCTTTGTGTAACAGCACTGTACCTGATATACCAATAACCTGTATCTGGGTCAACATCAATGACCTCTACCATTTCACCATCTTCTATGCAGACTTCACCATCGATGGTAGAAAAAGGCCTGGTCGCTATGTATATATTACCTGAAAGTAAAAGAGATCTGTTTAAACCAAGATATAGAAACTAGATACGGTGTGGATGCCATTTGTTTTTTCCAGGAGGTGTGCCAGTATAGTTTTGTAAATAATGATAATAATGACATTTTCTTTCACTTTATACCATGATAGCACAGTCCCAAAGTAATTTTTAGCCAATTATTCACAGATAGCAAACACAAGAGAGAAATTTGATGGTATTGTTCGTCGGCTATCACAATTTAATGTATCAATTTTAACTTTGATTTATCTACCATAATTTATCATTTAAAACCACAACCGGTCTCAATGAAAAATGTGGAGTTTCAAAATACAGGGCCTATCCCTTGCACAAAAACTAAAGCCAACATTTTTAATTGGTCCAGCGCCCAGTAACCAAGACACACTGATGCATTATGCAAAATGGAAAACCCAGAGGGTATCTGCCCAGTAAATAATTTGGTTTAGGAAAGTAGTCCTTTCATAATTAAAAAAACTTGATTATCTTACAGCTGCCATTATCATGAGAGGATGTGTGGTCTAGTGGATAGCACGCAGGACTCACAATACAAAGGTTGTGAGTTCTAGCCCTGCTACGACCAATGTGTTTGTATCCTTGGGCAAGGTACTTAGTCTCAATTGCCTCGTGGTTCGGAAGTCACATAGAAATGGTGGTCCCGTGCATCGGAAAAGCTATCCCCAAGCACGTTAATACGGTCACAGACTCCTTCGTAAAGAGTAGGGGATCATTCCGGGTCTGTATCTGTACACCCCTACATACATAATATATATTCCTATACATACCTTCACTAGGTGTGGCGCACCAATGGAGTAAACAAATACCGTAAAACGGGGTGAATAGGGACATAGGGGTGAATAGGGACAGAAATGGGGTAAAAGTTTTTTTAATGTCACCCGGCCAGTTTGTGTACCGTAAAACAGGGTGAATAGGGACTAAGAAATGGGTATCTTTTATTTGAGACACACTGTACTAATAACAAGGGTAAGGTCACTTACCGATCTTACTGCTTGACCGACGTCTGGGATTTACATCTGGATACAGAAGATGCTTGTCTCTGGTCACACCTATATCACAAGAATCACCTAAGAATTGTAATAATCATGAGATTTTCATTAGAGAATCCATCACAGATATTGCTGTATCTCTTAATTAATCTGTATTTTGTTACTGTCAACATGCTGTTTACATTCATTGGAAACCTTTGGGGTATAATCACCATTGGAACGTTCTGTATTATGTGCAAAAAGAATTTTAATTATGATGTTTGAATCTAGTACCTCAACAGGATGTGCACTCAACTCCATTTGGGTGTGGGTGAACCATGTTCTGAAATTGGGGCTTAAAATCCATGGCTATAAGGCAACGCAATCATCACCCTGTTCTACAGACTATATTCTACAGACCTCCCTGGCTAAATCCCCCCATATATTTTACCTACTGCTCAACGTCCTGATCTCGTGCTGATTAATGATAATGACAAATTTGTACATCGAGCTGTTCCCAATATTGCAAATGCTCACAAATGTAAAATTGAGCTGTATCAAACACTCCAATCTGATATATAACTGAGAACGGTTTTAAATGCAACCTCAAATGCGTTGAGATCAGTTCGAGGGGTCTCGTCTCTGGTGAGAATCTGAAAAGGCTGTGTACTGCATTTAGGTTTGTCGGGTCCAAACTTTCCAATCCTTTCATTAATGAGATTAGCAAAATCTGCTTGCTGCGCAGTTACACGATCTGGATGCTCGAAACGAGCCCCAATGGGACACAGCCTCATGTCAAGGACCTTCACGCAGTGCGCAATGGCGTCAGGTCTCCGCCAAACCTGATTCAAATCTTAAATTATTCATAATGTTGATGATTGTATTGTTTGTCCTGTCTTTCCCTGCCTGTATGTTGGCTGGTCAGTGCTGGTCATTGACGGGTCAACATCGTGTCCTGGGTTTTATGTACGTTCTTTTTATCAATTTTATTGTATTTTTAATGATTGAATAAAGAATGATGAAATAATATATACCAAAACATGAATTCATGAGGGCCTGTAATTGAACTTGGGTCTCCATGCAGGATGAAAACCAATTCAGCATCCATGCCCACAAGAATAGACCAGTCAAGTGATTCAAAACAAGTTTTGTTGTTGTTGTTGCTACATATAGTCTGCCGTGATTACGAGAATAAAAGATAATTTGGATGCTTGAATATGGTAATGGATGGGAACATTTTTAGAATAATGTTTTAATTCGGTCTAAATCAGGTGTTTTCCATATTGATTACTATTCAGTGTGGAAATACCGTACTAGTGATTGGAAATTTCTTAATGTATCCTTTGGTTTTAAAGGCATAATATGTGATCTTTTCCAGGGAACGCCCTCAATCCTCGAAAGAAAATTGAAAGCAGATTTTCTTACAGATTTAAATTTCTGATCATAAATTGTACATACATTCCACGTTACATGGCGATACAATTCTTAATTATATACTTCAAAATCAGGGTTTTAGAGTGAAAATAAACTGTCGGAGTCTGCGCTAACTTATTATTACTCTAAATTCACTCTAAAACCATGATTTTGATGTAATTAGGAATCATATCGCTCTGTAACTTGGAATATATTCATGATTTATGATCCGAAATGTAAATCTGCAAGAAATACTACTTTCTAAAAAAAATCATGAATAGAGGGCGCTCCCTGGAAAAGATCACATATGCCTTTAAAGCATTTAAAACAAAATCCAGGAACAAATCTTGCTTCAAAATCACTGAATGCACTAGATCAGATCAGATGAGGCTCCCACAACATAATCTGCCATTATATAAAATGTGTGTCCATGAATGTTCCTGTCTGGAATTTTGTGATAACATTTTGAGATAAAGTGTACTTTTGGTCCAAGGTATGTATCGACTACACAATAAAATAAAGCTTCCCATAACAACCAAATGGTGCGTTTTATTCCGTCAGGCATGGGACCTAATTTACACAATTTACAAACTTTGTTTTTCTCCCATTTTGTTCTGAAGATATTTTAATTAAATTGTGAGATAGGCTTTTACGACGGGTATTCATAATATAAGTTAAAAGTTTTAACGGGTTCGCTGTTGGACGAGTTTTAATCTGTCAAGCTTTCGTCAGGATTAGTTCTGACTTCTTCAGGACCAAATTATTATAATATTAAACAAAACATAGAGATTGCCACTTCTCTTGTTATCATCATTTGGGCTGCCCCTTGCCCGATGATTTGAGAGTAGGTGCCCTTTCCTACTTGTGAAAGAATTGGTGGCTCTGAAAAGAACCATTCAGATGGATTGCCGCTTCCACTGAACAGAGATGGTGGCTCTGAAAAGAGCTCTACACGTAGGTTGCCACTGGCCTACTATATATAACTTTGGTTCTAATAGAACCTCCAAAGGACTTACCTGCTTGGTCAGAATCATCTACTGTGGAAGAGTCACTGTCATTTTCCCATTCTACTAATTCAGCTGATCCTGATTTAGCATATGTTGGGTTGATGATAACTGCATGGTTTTAGACAAGAAGAAAACAAGGTTAGAGCCACCATATCTATTCAGTGGACAAGGGACAATCCACCTGAATGGCTCTTTTCATAGCCAACAATCTTTAACAAGTATGAAAGGGGCACTTTTTTTTAAATTTCATGCCCGGGCCGTGAGGGTCTTTATTTACAAGCTCTCAACATAAAAAGACAACATAGGGCACCTACTCTCAAGTCACCATTCAAGCGGCAACCCAAATGATGATAATGATAGAGAAGTGGCAATTTCTATGTTCTACTTAATATTATTATAATAATTTGGTCCTGAAGAAATCAGAGCTATAATCCTGACGAAAGTTGACAGTTTCAAACTCGTCCAACTTCGAACCCGTAAAACTCTTAACTCTTAACTTATATTATACCCGTCGTAAAAGTCTATCTCACAAATTGGATTAAAGCTCATCGCCATTCAACTGATTATAACACCTAATGAATTATGTTAGCTTTTCAATAGATAGAACCCAAATAAAGAACTGATTGAGCTAAAAAAAGAAAAAGAAAAAAGAAGCTCTTAACACTTTCCAAGCGGCTTTTGGTTTTACTATACAAAAACAGATTTTCAGAAACCTTTCCCAACTTTCAAAGTCTATCTCAAAGATTACTGAACCAATATGAGGCATGTTTGTACTTATTTCAATGCATTTCACATGGTGATTCCAAATATGGCTATGAAATTTAACAATTTTGACATTTTTTAAACAGTTTGAGACATTTTAGAATGTTGTCTGCAGATGCCTGCCGCTTGGAAAGTGTTAATATTATTTGACTTTCTTACCTGTTGGATTAGCACCTTGAATATCTTCCATTGCTTGAACTTCATGGTTTACATTTGCGTAGAGAGGTTGTGTTTTAGAGACCGCTGGCTTATGGGGATTGTAGGAAACTAACAAAAACAATAATAATAAGCAAAGATGTCAGCTAGTAATACTTACGAGACATTAAAAAGCATCGCTACTTAGTCTACTTACCCAGATTTTAGGAGTGGCGGTGCCACAGTAGGGGGGGGGGGCAAATTATTTTCTTTAATTTAGTTAAAATTAGACAAATTGTGACCATTTTCTTATCAAATAAGGTAAAACTATACCAAATTTGACAATTTTAGCATGAAACAGCTAATTTTTGCAAGCAAGCACACATTTTCATACCAAATTAGTTAGAATGCGCATCTTCTTTTCTTCCTGTCGCCCTAAAATATTATGATGCTGGATTGAACAAAAACAATTATCAATATGTTAATATTTTGACAATTTCATAAGGGGTTTAGTTTTGGTAGCTTTTTGGGATACCTTTCTGACAGTAAGCCAAACAAACCCACTTGTCTTTGCATAAGGAAGCAAATTGATAGTTTCCCTTTTCGCATTTAAAAAAAAGCCCATAATTCATTGCGTGATATACACACAAAAAGGGTGCATTGTTCCATGTCATTGCCCTCATTGATTACTGGGTATTTGGCTGAATCTTCATATAATCTGAAAGGTAATTTAGTTGACTTACGAATGCTGTTTATTTGATTGGGTTTACTTTTCTCAATCTACAGGTAGATTTGATAAGATCAAGTAAATGAGACCAAACAAACAACATTTGAAAGGTAAATGAAATGTCATGCACTTTTTACATCTATGTTCATGTATGTATTATTTTCAATTTTATTATTGTATTTATGTATGTTCTCGTTTGCACTCCTAGGAATAGTTCATCTAGATTGATGGGGCATTACAAACACCTTATTATTATCATATTATTATTATTATTAATTTAGTCATCTTGACTCTCATATCAAAGTCAATTAGTAATACTCAAAATGAGAAAAATTACTCTTTCCACAAGCACCTTTTTTCCTAAAAAGTGGCACAACCCATTTTGTTAGTATCCATAATTGATCAGGCATGTCATTGGATTGGGAAGAGCAATTACAATCAAACCAATGACATTTGAAAGCCAACTGAATTACTTATAAAGGGTTCAACAAAAGAATGTATACCACTTTGTTTATGTCATTTTGAGTAACATTATTTTGTTGTTGTTGACCAAACAGGCTAGATAGGCATTTAGATGAACCATTTAGGCATAATTTGATACCAAATTTGCCCCCTAACAACAAAGATAAACCATGATTAGCACCATTTAAAGAAAATTGGTCACTTTTCAAAAGTCACATTTTCAACGCACGCAAGCCGCGAGAAAATGCTGTGCGTGGCACTTTGAATGGCCGGGAATGAAATGGATATTGATCACACAGTGCAACTGCGTTGGGTTGTGCCTGAGCGACCGGGCTATTTGATTATGAACAGGTAACATGTGGTCTTTTCTTCCCGCGTATGTGTATTGAAAATGTGACTTTTGAAAAGTGACTAATTTTCTTTAAATGGTGCTAATCATGGTTTATCTTTGTTGTTAGGGGGCAAATTTGGTATCAAATTATGCCTAAAAGATTCATCTAAATGCCTATCTAGCCTGTTTGGTCAAAAATAATTGATGAATGTTACTCAAAATGACATAAACAAAGTGGTATACTTTCTTTTGTTGAACCCTTTATAAACATCAATACCAAATACTGAATGCTTCATAGTAATGACGTTTGAACATGTATACCACCATTTTTTATGGAACACCCCATATATACCATTCCATTACATCATCATAGTTATGGCTTTGTTGTCCAAGCAATAGTGAATTTCAAGTGTGTGTAAGAAACGGTCTTCAAACATTTGGTGTGGTGCAAGATTCTCTTACCATAAATATGTGCGTCGTCCATTGCTTGTTGAGATGATGCTGTAGTTGATATATCACTATGATTACTGTTACCAATGGAGTCAAAGATATCAGTCAGGCTTTGAACTGTACAAGTGTATAAATACATATATTAATTACAGTCTATATTTGTATGCTTGTAGAATGTTATAGTACCAAAAAATGGGATACTTTGGATAGTTTATTTGTCAAATTTTGAGAAAGGTTTTATAGTAATATTGTTTTAATTTGGTATAGTTGTAACATATTATGCAACATAAGTATATGTATCTGGAACTGGGCCTAAACACACCACCCTGCAGGACTGTTTTTTATCTATGGTATTTTTAGGAAACATTTTTTGTTCAACAAATTGCAACTGCCTTGTATGATGGGTGTATTCAGCAACCTTTATGCTGTGGTTGGACAGACAATTTACCTATGACAAAACAATACCAAATTTGATTTCATTTACCGCCTTCGTTTACAACACAGACCAGCATTTACTGAAAAAGGTGATCAATCAATCAATCAATCAATCAATCAATCAATCAATCAATCAATCAATCAATCAATCAATCAATCAATCAATCAATCAATCAATCAATCAATCAATCAATCAATCAATCAATCAATCAAACAATCAAACAATCAAACAAACACCAAAACACAGAAAACAAACAAACCCACACAAAAAAGATATAAAACACAAAACTAAAAAACAATAACTAACACCAATAAACAAACAAAAAGTAAGTAAATCAATTTAGCACCACATCTTCCAATCCCCTTCTAGGTATAACCTACATCTCTTTTAAACAAGAATCATATTTACCTTTTTGTTCACTGTACTCCTCTTCTAGACATCTCACAATGTCATCTAACTTTGGTCTGATCATGTGGTCAGCTTGCCAACACTGGACAAGCATGTCTCGGATGCTCTCTGGACAATCTTGTGGAATTTCCGGTCTTTCGTTCCGGTCCACAGCCTTCATGACCTGATATGGACTCTTTCCTTCGAACGGCTCATTACATGTTAATATCTCCCAGACCACAATTCCAAATGAGTAGATATCGGACGCAAATGAAAATATAAGATCATTGAAGACCTCTGGTGCCATCCATCGAATTGTGCCTCTCGCCATAGCCGTCTCCATGGTGGCTTCCATGTTCTTTGAGATTCCAAAGTCACACAATTTCAAGACGTCTCCACTGGTGATAACAAAGTTCAAAGATTTGATGTCCCTGTGCGCCACATTCTTTTTCTGGAGGAACTGAATTGCATATGCAGCATCCATGGTCCAGATAATGAAAAGCTTCTTCATCAATCGAGAATTATCGCTCCTTTTTTGCTTCAAGTAGTGGTACAGTGATCCCTTCGATGCTAATTCCGTCACAATTCTCAAGGATCTTCCAGGTATCTTCACTACTCCGATGAGTTTAATGATGTTGCGATGAACTAAGCTTTTCAGAAAAATAATTTCTGTGGGTATTTCTTTACCCTGATCTTCATCTTCGGTTTTATACTTCGGATCCAGAAGCTTTTTCACTGCAACATCCTGGACTCCAGCGAGAGTGCGAAGCTTGGCTTGAAAGACATGACATGATGCACCCTTTCCTATCAGCCATCCTATTTCCAAATTTTCTACCGGAATATTCAAATTATCATATATATGTTCACTTGATTCCCTATCGTCATGGTTGTCCATCTTTAAAGTAAGAGAAAAGCTACAAATAGAAAATGAGGAAGTTGTAACAAATTAAATGAATTTTATAATGAAAAATAATGTTTTGCTCTTATGAGGAAGAAGCAAGAAGAAGATTCTGTCTAAGACTAATAAATGCCTTACATTTTATTATAGTTTTATTTCTTTATACATTCAAAGATTTAATCACTTTTTATTCACTTTCCCTCTATTTATATGATTAAAATAAATAAATATGAAGAAAAACCCAAGATGAGCAAAATAGACATACATGTCCAACTTATGTATCCAAGGCATTTGAAGAAAGACCCTGTTCCATGTTTTACTTTCCTCAATCTCAATTCAATTCAATTCAAGGTTTAATAAACATATCATTATCGCAGCAAAATGCTGAATTACAACAATATTTACAATATGTAATATATAGAAAAATAGAAACAATATATTCATAGAAATAACTAAGCATGCAAAACACAACAACCCACCCCCTATTGGAAACAGAACTATAATGTATGATTTAAGAGTTTGACCATGTATGGAATTGAGCTACGAGCGTAACGCAGGGTACGTGTTTTAGGAACAGTTATTTTGTGAGCACTACGGAGAGTCATATTATGCACTTGTTCATCTCTAGATTTTGGTAACCAACCACGGAATTCATTAGATTTTAAAAGGGATTTAGCAAAGTTTAAACAAAGTTGGTCTCTACGGTTCCTGAGTTCCGGAATAGCACATGTTATTAAGGCATCCTGATAGCCTATGTAGTTAAAACCTAAGATGATTCTACACGCCCTCTTCTGAATACGCTCCAAATCATAGTGGAGATTTTCTGTCGGCTAGACCAGGATGCCATACTGGTAGAGCATACTCAAGAAGGGGGCGAACAAAACCAACATAGATTGTTACCAGGTCTTTAACACTTAGCCCATGCCGTTTTAGGATGTTAAGCATAAATAGCCGTCCACTTGCACGTTTCGTAATGTCACCAATGTGGGTGTTCCATTTCAGATCTTTAGCAATTTTTATGCCCAGAATCTTCACCGTGTCAGTGCAATGAAGGTCTTGATCATACAAACGGAGGGGGGTAAGTATCGGTGGATCCATCGCAAAGGTGACATCCATAAACATGCATTTGGTCGGGTTTAAATTCATATGATTCTCTGTAGCCCATTGTTCAAATTTATCCAAATCATGTTGGATGGTGGAAATTTGTTTTCCAAACACATTTTCTACAATAGTTAAATCATCAACATATTTCAAAGCGAGTTTATTTGGCTCCTCCACTCTGGCAGCATCATTAGCTAAGGCCATAAAGATTGTTGGACCATTCAACATGGGACCCCACCTGAGAGTTCACTCCAATCAGACAAAGTGTTATGGTATCTGACACACTGGACTCTGTTAGATAAGAAACTACATATCCAGGGTATGACCCCTGGTCTGGCTCCCATTTTGAGCAGCTTGGGGATCGCAATATTATGGTCTACCCTGTCAAAAGCCTTGCTGAAGTCCGTTATTATTATTCGAGATATTGACTTTGGATAAAGATAAATTATGAGCACTTGAAATAGGGCTGTTGCCACTTTTAGAAAAAGATAGTTCTTAAGGAATATGTTGTTTTGATATTTGTATTTGACATTTGCATGAGCTTCAGTATAAGTAAATTACCATTAGACACAGTTTGTTTTGTCAAATTTGATTTTGAATATCCAAAAATATGCTTGTTTAACCATGAGCAATCAAACAGAATTCTTCGTAAAAATGGCACAAATTTGACTGTTAGTGTTAGGATAAAGCAAATGCGACAAAACAAATAGCATTTGAAAGTTAATCCAGTTATCTTGGAGGTCATATGGACATACTGAATATTATATGAGCAAAATCAATCTTTCCGCAATTTTTAAAACTAAAAAGTGACACAATCCGTTTTGAAGTACCATACCCGTGAAGAAGCACATTGTTGGATTGGTAAAAGCAATTACAATTGAATAAACAGCATTTGAAAGTCAACTAAATTATCTACGAGCTGATGTAATTATTAATGCCAAATACTGAAATCTAGTGAATTATGAGTATGACATGAAATATGCACCCTTTTAAATGGGACACCCTGTAGCTAAAAGAATACCAAAGCACAGGGTGTTTACTTCAGTAATCAGTACAGAAGTGGGTATGGGATTGTGTCGCAAAAATGGGTACTGGTAGCAAAATCTGTATACTGGTAAATCAATGATACTTTCATTGCAAAATTTTTACGAGTTCAGTTTTTTGAAATGTTGTCCAATTTTAGCTACAAATTGAGCTGACTGATAGTGTGATGCATCCTTAAATTGTGATCTGGTATACTCCTGGTACTACCTGAGCTGGTATATTCCTGGTACAATATTCTGGTGGCTCAAACTTTCCAAATCAAATTATAGAACTACCCCCCCCCCCCCTCACACCCCCCCCCCCCTATAGAAATTTCATTGGGTTCCTTTTAGAACCAAAAAAGGTTCTAAAAGGGTTCTTTAGCCAAGAAAATGGTTCCTCAAGCTTCAAGAACCTTTTGGGGAAAAATTATGGAGAACCCTCAATGGTTCTTGGTAAAACGGTAAAAAATGTTTTTAGCCAAGAAGAAATTATTTTTAACAGTTGAAAAGGACTAAATTTGTTTACATTTCTCTTGAATTTGCATATTACATAAAAACAAAAAAGTAAATATACCTTTATGTCTTATTTAAAATTTGAAAGTTCTTCAAAGAACCATTCTAAGGTTCTTTTTAGAACCTTTTAGGCCAAAAGGTGCTCCCCGCGGGACAAAAAAGGGTTCTTAAACGAACCATTTTTTCTAAGAGTGTATCTACTCTGCCCTTGAACTGCAATGTATGTTGACGTCACACTTTTGTTTTCAAATAGCTGTAATTGATGGGCACTGTACCATTACACAATGTCAACCTAAAAACATGTTTATTGAAATGGTTGTTTCAATTTACTTGAAAACAAACACATTTGAAATACTTAGAATTCTTGCTATCAATGATTTTAAGAACAAATTATGAAACAGTTTGTTTTCCCTTTACATCTCAGTTTACGAAAGTGCAAAAAATACTTTGTTGGGCAGAATACTGGCACCCCCCCCCCCCCCCCCCCCCCCCTCTTATAAAAAAGAAAGATAAAAAGCGGCTTTCAACAGTGCTTTCAATTTATAAAAGTTTAATAATAAAATCACAGGCTTGTACACTTCAAATGTTATCCTGCCACCCTTTCCATTTACAGAATAAAAAGGTCACCCTTTCCAAAAAAAAGGTCACCCTTTCCATTTAAAGAATTAAAAATATTGTTCTCAAACAAATACTATTTCTTTACAGGCCTGGTTATGCATGAAAACCTTTCTATTATGCTCCATTTAACATCTCAGAAAACAGCAAGGTGAATTAACAAAGGTTCATGAGCTTGGGATTTTTCCAGGGTTTTACCCTGCTATTAATAGGACTTGCATAACGTCTGAATAACCAGCGTCACAATTAACTAGGGTTCATTGAAATAGTGGGAGATTTTTAAGTGCACCATTTTCTCAGGGGTTTTTCCTGCTATTTTACTAATGACTTGCATAATAAACAAGGGTCTGAATAAACAAGGGTCACAATTAACAAGGTTTCATCAAAAACAGTGGAGATTTTTAAGTGCACCATTTTCTCAAAATCTGTACAATTCTAATACATTTCTGAACATGAGTTTCTTCACATGAAATGTTTACTTGCACAACATATTTGTGCATTGCTTTCCGTGCAGCTATGAATGATTGTGAAAACACCCAAACAAAGCAACAAACACCAAAAACATCATGTTGTGCTAAATTTCTCATTCTTACAGCACCAAGAAAACCATTCTTCAGTATGTCACATGAAATGATGGGAAAATAAACATTATACATGTATATGACACAACAATGTGCACACATTAAAATTCTAAAAAGGCAAAAATTGAAGGAAACTTTTGGTATATTTTGGGGTTAGAAAAAAACCTGAATTATGGCAAAAGCCTGAATAGTGTCATCTCTCTTTGGTTGTCATTAGGTCACTACAGTTCGGTCAATTACAGACAAAAGCCTGAAAAACTTGCATCCCTCAAATTGACAACAGCGAATTGATACACAATTGGCATGCATAAAGGCTAGCATTACGCAACATTGAACATATGCGTGACACATATATGCTAAAATTGCCTATGTGCGCTGGAATTAGTGCAGAAAAATATAAAACAGATTCTTTTGTCAAAACCAATTATACTGATCCTTTTGACCATTTTGAGAGTCATGGTTGATTCTTCCTCACAAATGATGATGGTAAATGACTTGACTTTCCTTTCCTAGGATCCACTGTCGGGGACATGTTAGGATTATACCGGTCAAAACATGACTCTGTTGGTGGGCTCCTTCATCGCCGTCTTCCCTCTTTCTGATCCAGATGGCTTACTATATTCTGCGAGTACTTAGCCCATCACTCTCCTTTGCAAGGATTTCAGCATTTCACAGTTGATGTGGTTGTTGTGAATCGCGTGATCTGCTACTGCTGAATAATCTCGTCAAGAAAAAACTGTGTATATCTTGCCAATTTGGAAGTGACTATATATTTAGTTGATAATATAACAGGGTCAGGAAAACATATACTCGTTTAGGATGGTGTGCACAAAATGGGGCTAATTCATGATATAGTTTAAATTATTCTTAATTGAAGAGGGATTCTTTAATATCCTCTTAAGCAAAGTTCTAAGCCAAGATCTGCTTACAAATACTTCCCAAATTAATGTTTAGGCCAAACAAAGAAAAAGGTCCGTCTCCGAAGCCCGCCCGCATAGGTATGTGAAATGAGCTACGGTGCGTAGGTCGATGCGCTGGGGGCTAAAAAACTTTTCTTTTTTTTCTTCTTTTTTTTTTGGGGGAGGGGGAATTTTTTTTAAAACATTTTTTTTTTTAATTTAAAAAAAGTTCTCCGTAAGTAAAAAAAAAATCGCATACCTCATAGCCTATTTTCTAAAAAAAAGAAAGAAAAAGCACAGCACTTATAGCTTTATTGCACAATGTTTCTGAGACAGACCTTCTTCTTTGTTTGGCCTTATAAAGGAAAATCCAGGTCTTCATTTAGATCTTGGTCCTATTTCATGAAGATCAACAAATATTCTTGAACATCAGTGTAAGATGCGCTCATAACTTTTAATGATTCATCATAACTTTTATGAAATAGCAGCCACGTCTTTCTCTAAAGTGGGAGAAATAGAGTGGGGTGATCAATGAGATTTAACAGAAGTACCGCGCCGGTGGACCCCATTCCACAGTCTATCTCATTACGTAATCACAATGGTACATATATGATAGGCTCCTAAAAGTTATTTTTGAGAGTGCGACCCCCCCCCCCCCCGCGATGCATAACTTCCGAATTCAGCAACTGAGTTTCGATTTATATGATCATATCGAAACTAAGAAAATCATGACATTTTATATGATAAACGGCGAATGTTGGTAAACTGTTTCAGATGGTAGTTAGTATGCCAAGTATTACTTTGATGCAAAAAAACTGATTTCCAGGATAATTGAGGGCGCACTCCCATACGTATCTCTCAAAGAGAACCTCGTGTTATATCTAAAAAATCAATTGTAATCTATCATGACATCTTCATGTTGCATTTTTAATCCCATTTAGTAAATATAGCTTTATCATATTAAAAAGAGTTGATGTGATCAAATGACATCGGAATGATATCGTAATTATTAAAATGGTTTTTTTGGGCGAAGCCACCCTATAGCATGGGATTGCAAAAACTTGCACATTTAGGTCTTTCTAGACATTAGTGGGGGCCGCCATGTTTGTAGTCTTTGTAAATTACATGCACCTATGCAGTTTATTTTAACAGTACCCGCAGTATGTGCTGGAGTCAAAGCTATTGTTTAGTTGATGCATAGAAGTTGATGATTCATTTAGAGAGATGTTTATTAGACTCCCCACAGAGAGATAGCTTATCTTATTTGATCACAGATGGTTTGACCATTAAAGGGACACTAAGAGATGTGTTGGAGGCAGCACCCTCAATTATGATAAAAACTGATTAGTTTATTTTTATAATTGTATTACATGTATGAACTTACACCTATAAGGATTAAGACAAATCAGCTCTCTTTGTACCAGAAAACGTTGATTCAAAAAATGCTGGTCCCGCGGGACCAGCATTTTACGTCCGACAGTATCCCCGTGCAGTACGCGTGATACATAACGCGAACCAAATTTGCATAGAGGGCGTTTTTCAATAAATAGCGATGATATTGTTTTAATCTAGTTTTGCTGTGTTTTTTGTTAGTAGAAACAACAATAATGGCGATTTTTAATGTTCATCTTGAATTCTGAAGTAAATTTTTAAACATTTAAACTTTTCAACACCACTTAATGTCCCTTTAAGGAGAAATCTCCCAATTGTTGGGGGTTGTCTAATACAGTAAGTGGTTAGTTGTGGATGTTTGAGTTTCAGGTTATATAATATATAATAATAATTCCTGGGTTGATTTAATGAAATGTCAATATGGATAACCATGATCGCAGAATGCCATTTTAATTAGTATTATAGCAATTCCTGAACCAAACGCTTCAGACCAAGTACAATGTCATATACCTAGATTGTTCTTCAGACGGTACCCCCCCCCCCCCCCCTGTACTATTTTGGACTGGGGTGTTTTGATTTGAATTATGGAAAATACATACGGTACAACACCATTTCCTGGTATTTTGGTTTGCAACAGATGCTTCAGAAAATGGTTACAAAACATGCTTCTTTCTTTTGGATCGCCCCCAGTCCATTTCAATGGAATTTTTATATCGTGTTGATTTCATGACATACTTGTTCCTTGTTTCCTTGTTAGTTGGGGTGTGTGTGATGTGTTGATGTTTGTGTGTGAGTTTGGTTTTCTTCTTTTTTGATTATGCATATTTTCCTTGTAAAGGTGGTGCAACACAGTAGCGTAGCCAGTGGGGGGGGACACCTAAAATGGGGACGGCGAAGCGGGAAAATGGGGACGAGAAGAAGGGGAGAAAAGAGAGAAAGAAGGGGGAAGGAGGGGGAATGACAATGCTGGCTACGCGCCTGGTGCAACACCTCCACAGGCTTTGCCTTTTGTTGCATCTCCTCCATCGTTTATTTTAATGTTATTCTAATTGATTGTTTTTTATGATGGAAATAATAAAATGAATGAAAATGAATGAATGAAAAACTATCATGGTTACCAACTTTATGTTGCGTTGGGGGCCAGGGGTTTATTGGGTATTACTTTGGTGTTGTGAAAATTGTATAGAAACGGCTTTGCTTTTCTTGGGTCGTCCGGGGTCAAAGGTCGTATAATAGTCGAATTTTCAAAGTTTGTCTGATCGGGCTTAAACTCGGGGACGGGAAGCCCGAATGCGAGTCGAGCGTGGAAAAAATAAAACGCCTTTGCTTTTCTTGGGTCGTCCGGGGTCAAAGGTCATCTAGGGGTCGAATTTTTAAGTTCTGTCGATTGTAAGTGTGGTGGAACAGCAAAAGTGCAGTAATTAATCATCCATAATCCCCATCCATCCAGGGAAGTAGCTACAAACCCGAGAACCGCCAAACCCGGGTGACCGCCTAGTAATCTTATAAAACGTCATGTAACAATCTAATCATAAGCTTACCCTGAAATATTCACAACTTCCTGGCTCAGTGCTGTATGTGTTTATATTGGCCTTGCCTGGTACATGGTTACCTAATGTCCCTTGTCTTGAATGAAGCATGCTTGAAGTCGCCCTGATGCTGCATCATGTACTGTACTCTGGAACTGTATCAATGTCGTGGCCGTCCACCCATAAACTAGTGTAGAGTTGTTTTTCGTCTGACTTCCTTGTAGTATTAGGGAGTGTTCATAAATACTTTGGTGGGGGTGGTTGGAAACAATTGAGCCATGGACATCTTTTTTTTTTGGACCCCCCCCCCCCAAATAGGGTGGGGTTTTTTCTTGACCCCCCCTTTCAAGAACCTTTTTTTTTGTTGACCCCCCCCCCCCCCCCCGTCTGTTCACGTTATATAACAAAAATACCAACCTTTTTTAGGACCCCCCCCCCTATACAAGCACTTTTTTCCCTGACCCCCCCCCTTTTAAGAACCTTTTTTTTGGTTGGCCCCCCCCCCCCCCTCATATTTTCCAACCCCCCACCCCCCCCCCCCCACCAAAGTATTTATGAACACTCCCTTATACATGTGTGTGTGGTAAACTGGTAAAAGTGGTGAGTGGTATATTTATTCAGGGAATTTCCCATCAAGTAAACACAAGGTTGCCAGCCTATTGGAAATCGCTCGAGTGGAAATTTATACAGGGTGTCCCAGAAATCCTGCAACTTATTTTGACAGAGCTCTAGTTTGACTTGTAAGCCATGGATTTTAATCATGTTTTATAAACATTCTGGAAATCTTAAGATCTCCACATTAACGTGGTAAAATTACAATTAAGATTGGTTAATCTGTTTTCAAATATGATGCCCATAATTATGTAATGATAGGTATGTCGAAAACCTGAAAATGATGGTTATTGTCACAGCCCAGTTCACAAAACTTGATCTAATATTGACAGCGTTTAGTTTCACTTTCTCACCATGGATTGCAATCATGTTCATAGATTTTAGAAGCCTTCTCCAAAAAAACATTGCATGTGAATTAATAATCGACATTGTTAAATTGGTTTTGAAATCACGCGTGATCAAGGGGATACATCGAAAACCAGTTCAATTCAACCAATTTGTTAAACCACTACATTGCTATGTAGCATAAACCGTATAAGTCTCTTCATCAGACTTTCTGTTAAGGCCCTTCACAATTGATTTTGAGTTTCCTCGTCCAAAATTGAAAATGGCAAATTATTTAATTATTTGATTTTGCATCTTTTCCTTTTAAACCGAGAGTTTAATAGCAAATCTTGTATATTTTTGGACTCTGATCACCTCCAGGGTGAATAAAAAAAAACATGGTTGTAATTCATAATAAAAGCAATCATGGGTGAGTAAAGGTAAAGCCAGTAAAATACCTATGCCAGTCAAACGGGCAAAATATTTGTGACATCAGTTTCAACCACTAAAACATGAAAATAAAGAAAATAATTAATAATTAATAATTAAAAGTAACCTCATCCATTTATCAAAATCTGCAACAGGAAACTCAAAATCAATTGTGAAGGGCCTATATGAAGTAGCAAAATCCAGTATTTTATTTTGAATTTCCCGAAGCAAGGTTGATTAAACTATTTAGACTTTTGCATTATTATTATCTTAAATTTTGAAATATTTAAATCATTGACCAACAATTATTAATAAAATACATATTTATTGTTCAGTACTGCCCTGCCACACTGTCAATTTCTATGAAATCGGAATCGGTCGACACGCCTCTCGTTAAAACCGGTGACATCTTGGATTTTATGTCATAAATAAAAAATGGAGATCATTTAAAGTTTCCAGAATATGCAAACACGATTGTAATTCACTGTGTTAAAAGTAAAAATAGAGCTCCTTCAAAATAATTTGCAGGTTTTCTGGGACACCCTGTATTACTTTTATACTGGCTAAATTGGTCCAATATAGCATGTAATTTGGTAACACTGCTGACTGCCCGGTTGAGTTGAGCCAGTTGACCTGGGAAATCTTGTTTTTTAGACGACGGGCAGGTTTTCTGGGACACCCTGTACATTGGGCTACTTTTATACTGGCTAAATTGGTCCAATATAGCATGTAATTTGGTAACACTGCTAATACTGCCCAGACTCCCTGGTTGAGCAGCCAGATGACCTGCATGCCTGGGAAATTTTGTTTTTTAGACGGCCGGCCTGTGTATTCAATACAAAAAACAAAAGGCTATAGAAAAACCCCATTCCATTCAAGGGCAAGGACTACTTGAAATCACAACAGAACATGGCAGCCTGTCCTCCATTTCAACTGAATAAACCCCGGTTTGATCAGGTTTGATACATTTTATAATAATAATAAGCTTATTATACTTCAAACTTTATTATATTAAATTATTATATTATGATCCAAGCCATGTTACGTATTTAATTACATTATTATTATAACGTAAACTAAGCTTATAAAAGTCATCACTCCTGTAACACGTATACCTTACGCAGTGGTTCAGTTCGTGTGGACGGAGCTTGAGGAATGAAAAAGCATTAGGTAGAGGTGGCCGAGCGGTCTTTTTCAAGGGGAGTTTAAAAAAATCACCCGACCAACCAACCCATTGCATAGGTCTGTTTGCCCGTAGAACAGGGTTTCTCTTTATTGTCACCTTACCCCAAAATTTCGGACTATCTAGCCCTAGGTCAGAAATCCTACAATCACATCTTAATTCAGTTAGGTTTAGTTATCGGATTCTATTTCCGTGGCTTAAGCTGATAATTAGATGTAAAGCGAGGAACACCCCCCTGTTTTATGGAGCTGACCGACCCACTTTTGCGAGTTTTTTAAGGATTCTTTTTTGTCAAATTGTGTAAAATCATCCGTTTTTTGGCCTAAAATCTGTCGAAAATTTTGTTCACACATTTTTAAACAATTCCTGATTTTTGCAGATTTGAGTGACATTTTAGTTTAAATTTTCTTTTTTTAAATAAAAAAGAAGAAAAACCCAGACCGACCGACCCTACTTGACAAGTCCGTCCGCCTGTAAAACAGGGTGTGTGTTTCGTCGCCTATTTGTACACTCTAATTGTTAAAGAGTGAAATTTCACTACAAAGAGCCAACTGAGTGACCAATCGTTTTGAGTGAAGTTTACTCTTCCAAAAGAGTGAATTTGCGAGCTCTTTTGGGAGAGTGAAATTCACTCTAAACGAGTGGTCATCCCATCTCCAAAAAATCACTCCTTTTGAGCTGTTTTTCACTCTTTTGCATCATGTTTACAGCCTAAAACAAAGTGGATTTGGTGAAGAAATAGTTGAAATTTAGCAGTGAGTACAGTTTATGCGGAGGTGATTGAAAGCATACACATACCAAAAAGACCATGCAGCGCAAGCCTTTGAGTGATAAAGAGCTAAGCTTGTATTGGCAGACGACATGGCAGCTCTATGTGTTCGGCCTATTTACATGACTGTGTGTCTTCATCACAATGTATACTATATATAGTGCATTTATGTCGTCCTTACGTTCTCTAGATTTTGTCTGTAACTTGCTATGAGATATGACCTACATCAGGCTACATGTACACATGCATACAATGTACTCACCGTTAAAAATGTCGTCTATTTCTTCAATAAATCCTCTTTGTTTTAGCACTCCACTCTCCACACACGCGGACACGACATTGTCCGCCATCTTTGTGCGATTTCCTGGGTTCCTGATTGGCTAATAGTCCACTCCAAAAGAGCGATAACAGGTTATTAGCCACTTGGCACACGAGCCATAGTGTTCACTCTAGAAAAGAGCGGTGTTCGAGCCACTCTGTATAGCGAGTGGACATCACTCTGATGTGAGAGTGAATAGCTGGAACATTTGTTCGCTCTTTCAGAGCTAAAACCCACTCGATTAGAGTTAAATCATATTCACTCAAAATTTAGTGTGATTTTTTACTCTTTCACATTTAGAGTGTAGAATTTCTCCTCATTCTCATTCTCTGTATATACAATGTACAGGTCTATACAGTGAATGTAGTGCGCCGTGGTTCGGAGAGTCACCTAAAGCTGTTGGTCCCGTATATTCAGACTCTTCACCCTGAACATGTTAAATAATTGTAGACATTATCGTTCAGAGTAGGGGATCATCCCTCAATCTTGTTATAAAACCTGTTGGGACACGATACTCTGTTTGGCCATCTCGAGACAGTGACGTAACTGAACAGGCGCAGCTTTGACGCATGCGTGTGTATCTTCCGCCTTTCAACGCTTGTGTTTGTACGCCAGCGTCGCGAGTATGCGCGCTCGTTATGTGATGCAATTAGTAGAATACGCGGTTACGTCACAAAGAAAAAACAACAACAAATTAAGGGACAGGGAAACAAGCTTACACCATAAAATCAGACATCTCTTGATTCAGGGACATAGTAGCCAGATGTTGCTTAACATTTTGCTTAAAGGCATACTTAGTGGGCAAAACCTGCTTTGCTGGACGATGCTTTTATTGACCAACATTGAGTTTAGGGGGAGGGACCACCGTTTTCTCGGGACATGCAGGAAGTGTCCCAGCAGTTTTGAACATGATTGCTGGTCTGTTACCTGTACAAAACCCTCATCCAAGGGGCGCTGAGAGATACGTATGGGAGTGCGCCCTCAATTTTTCTAGAAATCAGTTTTTTCTTGTGCACGTCCAATAAAATTGTTGCTGCAGACCTGTCTAGGAATCTAATCCCTTTCACTTCATAACTTTAAGCATATAGTGTGACAGGACACTAAATAGGATATTGCCCAAATTTAAACAAAATTAACTTTGAAAATGATAGATGTAACAAAATAACAAGCCATGCAATTCAAGAGGACTTTTAACGGGGCCTGAGAGATACGTATTGGAGTGTGCCTTTAATTTTCCTGGAAACCCAGTCTTTGGCACCTAAGTAATACTTTATAGGCACATACTTACTACCATCTGAAACCGTTTACCTTTAATAAAAGAGTGCACATGTTTTATGTCATTGCCCTCATTGATTAGCTGTAATGATTATATGATCTTTAAGATAATTTAGTTGGCTTTCGAATGCCGTTAGTTTGATTGTTATTGCTTTTCCCATCCAACGATATGCTTGATTAATTACTAGTACTTAAAAATGGGTTGTGCCACTTTTTAAGGGAAAAAATGCTTGTGGAAAGAGTAATTTGTCACATTTTAAAAATAATCAGTATTTACTAATTGACGTTTACATGAGCATCAATATGGCTAAATTACCTTTCAAATGCCATTTGTTTTGTCTCATTTTCTTTAACCTATCGAAAAATATGCTTGATTAAAGTTGATCACAGAAAGTCAAATTAGTGCTATTTTTTTAAAAGAAATGCTTCAAAGCATTAAACATTTATAACAGCAATTTTACACATGGATGATTTTTTTCAGAAATCTGGCACAGTTTTGATATTGTTTGCTCACATGGTCAAACAAGCACATATCTTGAAGCCCGTATTTGAGAAAATTGAGAATTGGGTATTTTTCACCCCGCTTGGTTGCATATTTTGTATGCATGAAGTACACAGTGGTTGTGTTAAAATAGTTGGACATGTCAAGTGCAAAATTTGGAATCAATGCAAGGGGCCTAAGCTCCCAGCGCATATGCAGGCAGCCACTTCCTGCCCACATATGCCTGCGTTTCTGGCAGTATGATTTTGTATGGTCTAGTAGGGTAAGGGTTAAAGAAGAAAATGACACATTTTCCAAAAAGCATCTTTTTTTAATAAAAGTGGCACAAACCCATTTATTGTAGATAAGTAAACACAATCAAATAAACAGCATTTGAAAGCCAACTAAATTTTATCTTTTAGATTATATAAAGATTACAGCCAAATACAGAGTAATCAATGAGGGCAATGATGTGGAACATGCCCCATGTTTTTTCGACAACAACACGCGCCCCCGTGCTAAAGGTATCAAAATCGCCAATTTGAGAAAATGACACCCCTAAAAAGTGGATACGGATTTCAAACCTCCATGGGCACACCCTGGAGGTTTATGGTACCCTTTCCATTAAATTCTTGAAGCATGGTTGGATGACCAAGCTACTGCAGTACAGGTATACAGGGTGAATCAAAAATAAATGTACTCAACTTTGGGATTTTCTAAAAATCTGTGCAAAAATTTCTCAGTTTATTTATTTTGGCAGAGAGGCTGTCTCATTATCTTTCAAGAGAATTTTAGTTGGTTAAGATTGGTTGAGGAAAACATGTTTTATGCCCATTTAGATAAAAGTGTACATTTTAAGAACTGAACAAGATTTGTGATATTTTTCTAATCTCTTTTGAATTTCACTATTAAATAAATCCGATCATCGCAAAAGCCCAATTTTATCTTTAATCTGCTGAATTTACGAAATAATGACATTGTTTTATCATTAGTTTGCAATTAATGTACGAAAATAATATCTTAGCAAGTTGGTTTTGTCATATTATTTATCTATTGTTTCACATGCATGTATCCACACTTATTCATAAATGTCATGCATCATTATTAAGTACAATACTCAATATTTTGTTCGGTTTTAAAAATGCAGTAACTTTACCAAAACTTGATAATGGTACCATCTATAACAGGAAATAAATGCAGCTATTGATTCAAGCACATGGTTGCTTTCATATTCTGGTATTAAGGAATATTTTAAATATTTATTTTACTTTGGGTACAGGTTTTTTGCTCACCCTGTATGAACAAAATTAGCTAAAATCTCGATTTCATATTGATCGTGGATAATTTTAATTCATACACTCTTAGTAGGGGTAGCATTAAGGCCCGAAATTTGAGGGAGTCTGTTTTCACCCCAAGCATGTCAAGAATAAAAAAATGGGGGTGAAAATAAATGTTTAGGGGTGAAACATATAGTGACCATAGGCTACAGGCCCAAAAGTTGGAGTTCACCCCCACGCTTTCAAAAATCCCAATATGAGGGGTGAACATTTACTGCAGGTGATCTTGGTTTCTCAAGTTGTACAGGGTGAATCAAAAAATGTATGTGGATTGAAATGGCCCTTTGACCCTGATGTGTGCATTGAACCATGAAATTGTTGTTGTTTTATATAGCATAACATTATAGAATCTACATGTAGTTCATTTTGAAAAACCTGAAAGTAATATCAACTGAAAAATAAGCAAAGTGTGGCAGGTTTTGTAAGCTGATTATTTTTCACCATTCCAATGGAATTTACGAAGTTAAGACATCAAGACATGATTGAGAATTTTCTATTTAAACTTTTATAAAATTGAGAATTTTCTATTTTAACTTTTATAATTGAAAATTTTCTATTTTAAATTTTATAATTGAGAATTTTCTATTTTAACTTTTGTAATTGAGAATCTTTTTTTAACTTTTGAAATTGAGAATCATTTTTTAACTTTTATACTATTGAGAATGATCTATTCCACTTTATAAACTCATAAGAATTGTCTGTTTGACTCTCATAAATTGTATATTTTCAGGGCACATTCTTGGGACGCTACAAGCACTTTCTTGATATAATTGATCCAAGAACTCTATTTACGTCAAAGGTAAGATTTGATTATGAACACCTACACATACTCTGATGACTGACATGACTTTGGTACCCGTGCATGTGAAAAAAAGTTTTTTGCTGCAATTAATTTCACCTGCGAAATCACAAAAAGGTGGTGTCTTTTTTTCATTTGAGAATTTCCTGAACAGGATAGAGAACGCGGTATATTAACTGTATCAGTCTACAACTATTGAGGGGGAGGGGGGTGAGATTGCATGAATTCTGTGCTAAAGAAGGGGTATGCCGTAGTGGCATTCATTTACAATTATACAAAAACAAGTCACAGGTCAATGTGAAATTTCCTTTACGTATTGCTAAAACATACCTCATGTTTCATGTATCATTTGAAAAGGTGATTTTAAAGGCATGTGATTTAATTAAGCCCCAAATAATTGTGATTTAACCGGCAAAAAAGGGTTGTTTTTCACACTAGACCAACAAGATAAGAGGGGTATTTGTTATTTCTTTACACGAGCGTGGGTATTTGAAAGCAATGATATCGGGGCACCAATTTAAAATAATGATATTCAACTATGAAAAGATCTCATTCCAGTTATTTTACTAAAAATCAAGAAAAATGTAGTGCTCCTAAGGGGAAGGGGGGGGGGGGGGGATACTGAAAATACACTCTGATCTTACTGCACAAAGGAAGTATAGTTGTTTTCCAAAATAAACATTGAAATGGGATACGCAAAACGAAGACAAGTTCATAGATTACTGTGTCTGAATGTTTCCAAAATTGTTATTTTTTGAATTAGCTCAACCTCTCTCCAACAAAGTATATTGATACAGGAAGAAATTATGTTATTCAAAAAAATAGTTCAATACTTATGAAAGAGTTGAGGTGTGGGGAGGGGATCAACTATGGTATATCCTTGGTGTAAGACATTCATAAGTTAGACTAGTGTCAAGACCCCATTACGGAATAAAGCTATAATCTTTTAATCCGTCAATAAAGGATTTTGTGATAGGTTAATTCTGTGCTGTCTTACACCAAGGATAAACATCAACTATCTACTACTTCTAGAGAAATTTCTTTTTTGAATCAAATTTGACTTTATATTTTAAAGCAACAACTTGACGATGCCATCGGATTATTAGACAACTACAAGAATGGTACAAGGCCTGAGGGTACCACTGATGAACAGCTATGGAAAGCGCAAAAAATAAAACAGGCAAGTTACAGGTTAAGAGAATGATAATAGGAAAACAGGTAGGATTTAAGCTGAAAGGTTTATTCAGGGATGTCTTGGAGGAGACGCCCTCAATTTTGATGCAAACTGAGATGTGTGCTTTTTGATATGTACGAGGGTCATTCAATAAGTTCTACCTCCTCCCTCATAACATCGCTAATAATAATGTCAACCTCATGACACTTGTCATGATTATAGCTCCGAATCATAGCTACAAATGTGTAGTAAATGATAATTGATATCTGTTTTACTTTTGTTATGACGCGGTCAAAGCCAGAGAGAGATTTTGGACAACGGACACAGCCAATTACCTTAAAAATATACACATGTTTTCGGGTGTTTTTTCCTATTGTATGGTTAGATATAAGAGCATGATTTAAATACTGAAAATGGAAATGAATGAATAATATTTGAATATATTACAGTATTATCATGTATAGATAAGATTGTAAACAATATTAAATCTTATAGGCTTGCAAATAGTGCACTATCAACTCAAATGTATTGCTATGCCTTTGGCATACCAGAATACTGCCATCAGTCAAATTTTCGTTGTTACAACTGAAGCCACAATGATGCCTCGAATGTTAAATCTCTACCACACTAGTCAATTTATGAGTTTTACTTTTGTGCAACCTTCAGAATAGTCAATCAGGTAGTCAATGATAGAAAATTATCGCTTTGACAGACTTTAAATCCCTCCATTTAGTTCGATATATATTTAAGATCACTTAGTTCTCATGAAAGTAAAATATGACTTTTACAGGGTTCTTTTGGGGAGAGGTAAACAGAATGGTTGTTCTGACCTGGATCTTGCTAATCAGAGGGCATATTTTTTCCAAGCCAATAAGTCAACTTTATTGTTTACAGTCTGTAAATTTAAAGAGATATCGGATATTTAAAATGTTTATAATTGACCGATAGGTATATTTTGCCTCTTACAATTAGGCCAATTGAAAAGCACTTCGGCGATATATTGCTGTTTTTCATCCGTTTCCGTCACACTAAATTGAGGTTTGGTTCTCACTGCATGTCCGGAAAAGTACAACCAGAACACAGATCAATTTACATTGGATTTGTAGCTGAGATTCCAAGCTACAATCGTGTGATATTTGATAAGACTGGCTCATATAATAATAAAGTTATGTGGTAGGAGGTAGAACTTATTGAATGACCCTCGTATTACATGAACTTACACTTGTAAGGATTCAGAAAAATAAGCCCCATCAAAAATTAACAAGCTAATGAACTGTTATATTAATCAAGCTATTAGTATTAGAAATCAAACTGGTGACTCTACAATGGGCCAATCAATTGGTTCACTGCTACTCAGAGAATATACTTGCAAGAATTCAAATGGGTATACTCTATTTGGCTTCCTCTGGACAGTGACGTAACTTAACAGGCGCAGCTTTTACGCACGCGTACGTATCTTTCAACGCTCGTATGTATACGCCAGCGCCGCGAATAGGCGCGCGTGATATGTGCTGCAATAAGTAGAATACGCAGTTACGTCACTGTCTTGTGATGGCCAAATGGACTATAACAGTTAATAATGATAAAAACCCATACATACAATTATAAAGAACATTATCAAAATATAAATAATTAAAAAAATGGCCGTCATGGTAATCAAGAGAACCTAACAGCATTATTGTGTCAGTCCTGTGTCCAGTGAGTATGTTCGAGCAGGACGGCCGACAGATATATGTCCATGTTTGGGTCGCCATAGTACGAGGTCAGACACTATCTCATTTTCTCTTCTTATGCAATGCCCGGCAAATCTCATCCTTGGATCTGTGATGTTTCCTGATACCTTTTGTAAGTTTCCATACAAGTCTTTGTTTGTTACCTTGTCTTTCCAACTAATGTTGAGTGCAGTTCTCAACATCCTAGTTTAGCATCCATCTAGGGATTTCTTGAGTCGGTTGGTGATGGTCCATGTCTCGGCTCCATACAGTTGGACACTTTGAACAGTAGCTCGGAAAAGGCGGATTTTTATTTTTCGACAGAGGCTGGATTTCTTCACTTTGTTCAGAGCATTGCAGGCCTTCCAAACAAGTGCTTTACATATTTTAATGTCATGCTGGCTACTACCTACCCAAGCTCCCAGGTATTTGAAGTCCTTTACGTGGTCTAGGTTACTTCCATTAGGGTTTTTTAGCTGTACCACTTGTGTTTGGTGAAATACCATGCATTTGGTTTTCTTGGCATTCATGTAGAGCCCAGTTTTGAGTGCTGCTTCCTCAACATATTTCAGCAGCTTCTGTGCCTGCTCCTTAGTGTCAGATAGCAACGCTATGTCATCTGCAAAGTCAAGATTTTTGACTTTCTTTGGCCCTATTCTTTGACTTTGTCTAGGCTTGATGGTGAATCCTAGTTCCTCTTCTCTCCCACTGATAGCTATTCTTAAGCAATAATCAAGGATGATTTTGAATATGTAGAGGGCAATGGTATCTCCTTGGAGTACTCCTGCTAGGATGTCGAACAGTTCCGTGTCAAAACACATGAGATCTTCTACTCTAAATCAAGGTCAAAGGTCAATTAACCACCCAGTTGGCAAAGGATGTCCACTCAGGTTTTAATTCTACCGACTTCAAAAAACATTTTGGTATAACACCCTGTGTCAGCCTAATAATAATAATAATATTAATGTGGATTTATATTGTGCACAAATCAACCAAAATGATGCTCGAGGCGTGTTACAAAAATACCGTACATTACAACATAATTTTTACTTACACAACCTAACCTACACATAATTATAACTTTTATACAACTTAATAATATAATAATGATATAAATAATAATTTAGCCGTCATGGTAATCAAGAGAACCTAACAGCATTATTGTGTCAGTCCTGTGTCCAGTGAGTATGTTCGAGCAGGACGGCCGACAGATATATGTCCATGTTTGGGTCGCCATAGTACGAGGTCAGACACTATCTCATTTTCTCTTCTTATGCAATGCCCGGCAAATCTCATCCTTGGATCTGTGATGTTTCCTGATACCTTTTGTAAGTTTCCATACAAGTCTTTGTTTGTTACCTTGTCTTTCCAACTAATGTTGAGTGCAGTTCTCAACATCCTAGTTTAGCATCCATCTAGGGATTTCTTGAGTCGGTTGGTGATGGTCCATGTCTCGGCTCCATACAGTTGGACACTTTGAACAGTAGCTCGGAAAAGGCGGATTTTTATTTTTCGACAGAGGCTGGATTTCTTCACTTTGTTCAGAGCATTGCAGGCCTTCCAAACAAGTGCTTTACATATTTTAATGTCATGCTGGCTACTACCTACCCAAGCTCCCAGGTATTTGAAGTCCTTTACGTGGTCTAGGTTACTTCCATTAGGGTTTTTTAGCTGTACCACTTGTGTTTGGTGAAATACCATGCATTTGGTTTTCTTGGCATTCATGTAGAGCCCAGTTTTGAGTGCTGCTTCCTCAACATATTTCAGCAGCTTCTGTGCCTGCTCCTTAGTGTCAGATAGCAACGCTATGTCATCTGCAAAGTCAAGATTTTTGACTTTCTTTGGCCCTATTCTTTGACTTTGTCTAGGCTTGATGGTGAATCCTAGTTCCTCTTCTCTCCCACTGATAGCTATTCTTAAGCAATAATCAAGGATGATTTTGAATATGTAGAGGGCAATGGTATCTCCTTGGAGTACTCCTGCTAGGATGTCGAACAGTTCCGTGTCAAAACACATGAGATCTTCTACTCTAAATCAAGGTCAAAGGTCAATTAACCACCCAGTTGGCAAAGGATGTCCACTCAGGTTTTAATTCTACCGACTTCAAAAAACATTTTGGTATAACACCCTGTGTCAGCCTAATAATAATAATAATATTAATGTGGATTTATATTGTGCACAAATCAACCAAAATGATGCTCGAGGCGTGTTACAAAAATACCGTACATTACAACATAATTTTTACTTACACAACCTAACCTACACATAATTATAACTTTTATACAACTTAATAATATAATAATGATATAAATAATAATTTAGACTGGGACCTTAACACCCTATGCTCCCAAACTACAAGTATGTAATTCTTTTCTTAGGCCTAGATCAGAATATTTGAATCAAGTTTTGTTGTACTAAGGGGGCTATCGGTCACATCCTATTTGTATTCCTATACATATATTGTATACTTCATTCATCTAACATTGTGCAGTGACATCAGAGCATATTTCAATGATCGCGCATTATTATTGTGCACATGATTGAGATGCGTTCGTGTAAGGTTCCACACAATCATAGACAAATGCAGCTTTAATCACAGGAATATACTTTGACATCACTGCGCTGAGTAAGATGAACAAAGTATACAGATCTCTATTGTTGAGTCACGGTCATGAAGGGCTACAGGTTGTTTGTGTACATTGAGTCAACTTATAGTTGCTGACGTCCTGTATACTATGGCAATAAGATATAAATGTTAACCCTAACCCCCTGAGTGCTAAAAAATGCTAATCCAAAGTCCCTCTCCAAACGCATGCGCCGTCGGTTTTCGATGACGTAGTCAACCGAGCCTATATAATGAGTGCAGTATACTGCACGAGTGTGTAGCTGAGGGCCGTGGCTTAGTGGTTGGAAGGTGGGGCTTGAGAGCGGAGGGTCCCCGGATCGAATCCCGGCAGGTTCCCGGAGATTTAGTTGGTGTTTTTTCCTCGAAAATTGTGATCCCGGTCAAAAATCCTAAACCGGGGTTAGGGTTATAATGTTATAACATTTGAAATAATTTGGATAGTCAAAAACTTCCCCTTAATCTTTATACTTACATTTATATCTGTGTGATTTACATCGCAATTTTGAAGAAAAGAAAAAAAATTCTCAAAAACTTAAAATCAAAATCAAAGTATAACTAACCTTGGAAACAAAGTTAATTAACTGTGTGCATGTTGTATGTTTACAGGCTTTGATACATCCAGATACAGGGCAAAAGATACTTATGCCATTTAGAATGTCTGGTAAGTTCATAGAAATTAAAGGGGAGACGTCTGGGGCTATCCACTAGTGTTACTGTGTATTGCACTGTATGTTTACAGGCTTTGATACATCCAGATACAGGGCAGAAGATATTTATGCCATTTAGAATGTCTGGTAAGTTTGTAAAAATCAGCAACAAGCACGTACAGTGAAACCTTGTTAACACAACAGTCTGATGACACAAAATTCCTCATAACACAAAATGGTTTGGTTGAAGTCCCAAGCTTATATTTTAATTTATTATTTTAACCTGATAACACAAATTTCTGTTAACACAAACTAAAATGTAGGGCCCAAACAACTTTGTGTTAACGAGGTTCCAGTACTGTTATTGAATGGAATAAAACACACACTAACGCAGAAGTAATTGATGCACGTAATTTTGACCGCTTGCGTGCAAAACATATTACCATGAAATTTGTTATCATAATACATTGTGTATATGCCCAAGAATGTACCCAATAGGTTTTAATTGTCATATCTCTTCTGAAATGCCAAACATATAGCGATATAAATGTATATTAATTTTAGAAATCTATCATGATCTGTATGTCGGTAGCCATCCCATGCTAAAGTGCGTTCAGGGTTATTTAAAAAATGTAATAAACGTGTGGATAATACTGGATTCAAATAGCGCGCTTACTCAAATAATGAGGTCGTGCTACAATTAAACTGAATGATAATAATCGATTGGCGATTGACTAAACAATATCGCATCGGACCTTGTGCACAGTGATGAATAGCTGTAGTACCGTGCTTCTTATCTCTTTAGGTATATTAGTCTCAGGCGTAATGCTAGCCTTTCTGCATGCCAAATGTAAATCAATTCACTGCTGTCAATTTCAGGGATGGAAGTTTTTCAGGCTTTTGTCTGATTTCAGGTTTTCCCTTGTACAACAGTATAGACAACTCAAAATTATCAGGGTTTTTTCAGGCCCTCTGTGAAGAACTCTCTCACATCCCTGCAATTTGTAACTAACTGAACTATAGTGACCTAATGACAACCAACGAAAGATGACACTATTCAGGATTTTGCCATAATTCAAGTGTTTTTTCTAATACCAAAAAAATACCAAGTTTCCTTCAATTTTTGCCTTTTTAGAATTTTAATGTGTGTACATTGTTGTGTCATATACATGTATAATATTTATTTCCCCATCATTTCATGTGACATACTGAAGAATGGTTTTCTTGGTGCTGTAAGAATGAGAAATTTAGCACAACATGATGTTTTTGGTGTTTGTTGCTTTGTTTGGGTGTTTTCACAATCATTCATAGCTGCACGGAAAGCAATGCACAAATATGATGCAAGTAAACATTTCATGTGAAGAAACTCATGTTCAGAAATGTATTAGAATTGTACAGATTTTGAGAAAATGGTGCACTTAAAAATCTCCACTGTTTCTATGAAACCTTGTTAATTGTGACCCTTGTTTATTATGCAAGTCATTAGTAAAATAGCAGGAAAAACCCCTGAGAAAATGGTGCACTTAAAAATCTCCCACTATTTCAATGAACCCTAGTTAATTGTGACGCTGGTTATTCAGACGTTATGCAAGTCCTATTAATAGCAGGGTAAAACCCTGGAAAAATCCCAAGCTCATGAACCTTTGTTAATTCACCTTGCTGTTTTCTGAGATGTTAAATGGAGCATAATAGAAAGGTTTTCATGCATAACAGGCCTGTAAAGAAATAGTATTTGTTTGAGAACAATATTTTTAATTCTTTAAATGGAAAGGGTGACCTTTTTTTTGGAAAGGGTGACCTTTTTATTCTGTAAATGGAAAGGGTGGCAGGATAACATTTGAAGTGTACAAGCCTGTGATTTTATTATTAAACTTTTATAAATTGAAAGCACTGTTGAAAGCCGCTTTTTATCTTTCTTTTTTATAAGAGGGGGGGGGGGGGGGGGGGGGGGGGGTGCCAGTATTCTGCCCATCAAAGTATTTTTTGCACTTTCGTAAACTGAGATGTAAAGGGAAAACAAACTGTTTCATAATTTGTTCTTCAAATCATTGATAGCAAGAATTCTAAGTATTTCAAATGTGTTTGTTTCCAAGCAAAGTGAAACAACCATTTCAATAAACATGTTTTTAGGTTGACACTGTGTAATGGTACAGTGCCCATCAATTACAGCTATTTGAAAACAAAAGTGTGACGTCAACATACATTGCAGTTCAAGGGCAGAGTAGATACAGATCTCCAAACATTTACCAACTAACTGTCAACAGGACTGGTCGTGCTTGATATTAACTTATTACTGCTGATATCGGGTGATGATTAAGGTAGGCAATTAAATTTTTTTTGTTGTATAACTTTGATACTGCACAGGGGGGGGGGGGGGGGGGGGGGGTGTGAGGGGGGGGGGGTAGCTCTATAATTTGATTTGGAAAGTTTGAGCCACCAGAATATTGTACCAGGAATATACCAGCTCAGGTAGTACCAGGAGTATACCAGATCACAATTTAAGGATGCATCACACTATCAGTCAGCTCAATTTGTAGCTAAAATTGGACAACATTTCAAAAAACTGAACTCGTAAAGATTTTGCAATGAAAGTATCATTGATTTACCAGTATACAGATTTTGCTACCAGTACCCATTTTTGCGACACAATCCCATACCCACTTCTGTACTGATTACTGAAGTAAACACCCCCATGCTTTGGTATTCTTTTAACTACAGGTTGTTCCATTTAAAAGGGTGCATATTTCATGTCATAATTCACTAGATTTCAGTATTTGGCATTAATAATTACATCAGCTCGTAGATAATTTAGTTGACTTTCAAATGCTGTTTATTCAATTGTAATTGCTTTTACCAATCCAACAATGTGCTTCTTCACGGGTATGGTACTTCAAAACGGATTGTGTCACTTTTTAGTTTTAAAAATTGCGGAAAGATTGATTTTGCTCATATAATATTCAGTATGTCCATATGACCTCCAAGATAACTGGATTAACTTTCAAATGCTATTTGTTTTGTCGCATTTGCTTTATCCTAACACTAACAGTCAAATTTGTGCCATTTTTACGAAGAATTCTGTTTGATTGCTCATGGTTAAACAAGCATATTTTTGGATATTCAAAATCAAATTTGACAAAACAAACTGTGTCTAATGGTAATTTACTTATACTGAAGCTCATGCAAATGTCAAATACAAATATCAAAACAACATATTTCTCAAAAGCTATCTTTTTCTAAAAGTGGCAACAGCCCGACATCTTTATATTGAGGAAAGTAAAATATGGAACAGGGGTTTTCTTTGGTCTCTCTTCAAATGCCTTGGATACATAATTTGGGCATGCATGTCTATATTGCTCATCCTGGGTTTTTACTACACTTTTATTTATTTATTTTAATCATAAAAATTGAGGGAAAGTGAATAAAAAGTGATTAAATCTTTGAATGTATAAAGAAATAAAACTATTATAAAATTGTAGGCATTTATTAGTCTTAGACAGAATCTTCTTCTTGCTTCTTCCTCGTAAGAGCAAAACATTATTTTTCATTGTAAAATTCATTTAATTTGTTACAACTTCCTCATTTTTTATTTGTAGCTGTTCTCTTACTTTAAAGATGGACAACCATGACGATAGGGAATCAAGCGAGCATATATATGATAATTTGAATATTCCGGTAGAAAATTTGGAAATAGGACGGCTGATAGGAAAGGGTGCATCATGTCATGTCTTTCAAGCCAAGCTTCGCACTCTCGCTGGAGTCCAAGCTGTTGCAGTGAAAAAGCTTCTGGATCCAAAGTATAAAACCGAAGATGAAGATCAGGGTAAAAAAATACCCACAGAAATTAGTTTTCTGAAAAGCTTAGTTCATCGCAACATCATTAAACTCATCGGAGTAGTGAAGATACCTGGAAGATCCTTGAGAATTGTGACGGAATTGGCATCGAAGGGATCACTGTACCACTACTTGAAGCAAAAAAGGAGCGATAATTCTCGATTGATGAAGAAGCTTTTCATTATCTGGACCATGGATGCTGCATATGCAATTCAGTTCCTCCAGAAAAAGAATGTGGCGCACAGGGACATCAAATCTTTGAACTTTGTTATCACCAGTGGAGACGTCTTGAAATTGTGTGACTTTGGAATCTCAAAGAACATGGAAGCCACCATGGAGACGGCTATGGCGAGAGGCACAATTCGATGGATGGCACCAGAGGTCTTCAATGATCTTATATTTTCATTTGCGTCCGATATCTACTCATTTGGAATTGTGGTCTGGGAGATATTAACATGTAATGAGCCATTCGAAGGAAAGAGTCCATATCAGGTCATGAAGGCTGTGGACCGGAACGAAAGACCGGAAATTCCACAAGATTGTCCAGAGAGCATCCGAGAAATGGTTGTCCAGTGTTGGCAAACTGACCACATGATCAGACCAAAGATAGATGACATTGTGAGATGTCTAGAAGAGGAGTACAGTGAACAAAAAGGTATATATGATTCTTGTTTGCAATAGATGTAGGTTATACCTAGAAGGGGATTGGAGGATGTGGTGCCAACTTGATTTACTTACTTTTTGTTTGTTTATTGGTGTTAGTTATTGTTATTTAGTTTTGTGTTTTATATCTTCTTTTTGTGGGTTTGTTTTCTGTGTTTGATTGATTGTTTGATTGATTGATTGATTGATTGATTGATTGATTGATTGATTGATTGATTGATTGATTGATTGATTGATTGATTGATTGATTGTTTGATTGATTGATTGATTGATTGATTGATTGATTGATTGATTGATTGATTGATTGATTGATTGATTGATCGATCGATCGATCGATCGATCGATCGATCGGATCGGATCGGATCGGATCGGATCGGATCGGATCGGATCGATTGGATTGATTGATTGATCACCTTTTTCAGTAAATGCTGGTCTGTGTCGTAAACGAAGGCGGTAAATGAAATCAAATTGGGTATTGTTTTGTCATAGGTAAATTGTCTGTCCAACCACAGCATAAAATTTGCTGAATACACCCATCATGCAAGGCAGTTGCAATTTGTTGAACAAAAAATGTTTCCTAAAAATACCATAATTAAAATACAGTCCTGCAGGGTGGTGTGTTTAGGCCCAGTTCTAGATATACATACTTATGTTGCATGGTGATATGTTTCAACTATACCAAATTAAAACAATATTACTATAAAACCTTTCTCAAATTTGACAAATAAACTATCCAAAGTATCCCATTTTATGGTACTATAACGATCTACAAGCATACAAATATAGACTGTAATTAATATATGTATTTATACACTTGCACAGTTCAAAGCCTGACTGATATCTTTGACTCCATTGGTAACAGTAATCATGGTGATATATCAACTACAGAATCATCTCAACCAGCAATGGACGACGCACATATTTATGGTAAGAGAATCTTGCACCACACCAAATGTTTGAAGACAGTTTCTTACACACACTTGAAATTCACTATTGCTTGTACAACAAATCAATGCCATATCTATGATGACGTAATGGAATGGTATGGGGTGTTCCATAAAAAATGGTGGTATACATGTTCACACGTCATTACTATGAAGCATTCAGTATTTGGTATTGATGTTTATAAAGCGTTCAACAAAAGAAAGTATACCACTTTGTTTATGTCATTTTGAGTAACATTCAATTTGTTGGACCAAACAGGCTAGATAGGCATTTAGATGAATCTTTTAGGCATAATTTGATACCAAATTTGCCCCCTAACAACAAAGATAAACCATGATTAGCACCATTTAAAGAAAATTAGTCACTTTTCAAAAGTCACATTTTCAATACACATACGCGGGAAGAAAAGACCACATGTTACCTGTTCATAATCAAATAGCCCGCTTGCTCAGGCACAACCCAATGCACTGTATGATCAATATCCATTTAATTCCCGGCCATTCAAAGGGCCACGCACAGCATTTTCTCGTGGCTTGCGTGTGTTGTAAATGTGACTTTTGAAAAGTGACCAATTTTCTTTAAATGGTGCTAATCATGGTTTATCTTTGTTGTTAGGGGGCAAATTTGGTATCAAATTATGCCTAAATGATTCATCTAAATGCCTATCTAGCCTGTTTGGTCAAAAAAAAATTGAATGTTACTCAAAATGACATAAACAAAGTGGTATACCCTCTTTTGTTGAACCCTTTATACAGGGTGTCCCAAAAGTCTATGCACATTTTTAAAGAGTCATATCTCATAAAATATAAATCATATGGTATACATTTAACCATATTTTGATAGACGAGATTTGGGAAATTATTTTGATACCAAACACAACCCTATTGGTGAACCCACAACATTATAAAACTGGTTGAAAGTTTTGGGCCGTGTGAGACCTACCCATACCAAGTACCACACATTTAACGGTATGAAAGCAACGTTGCGCATTAGTCACAGTTCACTGCTTACCTTGAAACATTAATGTTATTACCAAACTCGTTCACTCACAACATAAATAGGCGCAGTAGACAACATTGCACAGCAAAAGTCTTCATTCAAGATGGTTTACAGCATAGATAATCGAATACAAATTGTATGGTTCTACGCTGAAACAAATTCAGTTCAACTTACTCAACAAAAGTTCAGAAAACATTTCAAAGTGAAACGCGCACCAGGAAGAATTATCCATTCTGAAGTTGGTGGATACATTTTTGAAACATTAATGTTATTACCAAACTCGTTCACTCACAACATAAATAGGCGCAGTAGACAACATTGCACAGCAAAAGTCTTCATTCAAGATGGTTTACAGCATAGATAATCGAATACAAATTGTATGGTTCTACGCTGAAACAAATTCAGTTCAACTTACTCAACAAAAGTTCAGAAAACATTTCAAAGTGAAACGCGCACCAGGAAGAATTATCCATTCTGAAGTTGGTGGATACATTTTTGAACACAGGAACTGTGCATGATTTGTCTCGATGTGGTAGAAAAAAGACTGGTTGATCAACAAGTCACATTGATGTTATAAGACCAAAGAGATCTATTCGTCAACTTTCCGCAGAAAACAAGATTAAAAGATCAACTGTTCACAGAATTTTGCATAAGGACTTGAAGAAGTTTCCATACAAGATTCAGATCAAACAAAACATTTAAACTAGATTTCACTATAGAAACGAAAATTATGTGTGATATAGTTTGTTATTATGAATGGGATCACTGTAAGGTAAAATTTTAAATATTACATTTGACGGATCACTTTCCGTGTAACCAACTCTACCCGTCTTTGTGTTAATCTCAATAGGTATGGATTTATGAACTTTATTCCTCCGAAGTATAAAATTACATTTTTGCAGTAATACATATTTTTCTTCTAGGGTGGCATTACAAACAGATGTTACTCCAATGTTTGGTATCAACATTATTTCCCACATCTCCTCTTTCTAAATATGTATTCATATTTTCAATACGACTTATATTTTGTGAAATACAAAGCTTCAAAGTCGTGCATAGACTTTTAGGACACCCTGTAAGTAATTCAGTTGGCTTTCAAATGTCATTGGTTTGATTGTAATTGCTCTTCCCAATCCAATGACATGCCTGATCAATTATGGATACTAACAAAATGGGTTGTGCCACTTTTAGGAAAAAGGTGCTTGTGGAAAGAGTAATTTTTCTCATTTTGAGTATTACTAATTGACTTTGATATGAGAGTCAAGATGACTAAATTAATAATTAATAATAATATGATAATAATAAGGTGTTTGTAATGCCCCATCAATCTAGATGAACTATTCCTAGGAGTGCAAACAAGAACATACATAAATACATAAATACAATAATAAAATTGAAAATAATACATACATGAACATAGATGTAAAAAGTGCATGACATTTCATTTACCTTTCAAATGTTGTTTGTTTGGTCTCATTTACTTGATCTTATCAAACCTACCTGTAGATTGAGAAAAGTAAACCCAATCAAATAAACAGCATTTGGTCACAGGTCACTAATAGGTATATCAAATAAGGTGGGATCGTTTCAAAAAATCCTTAAAATCGTGATACATGTCTCTATTTTAAATAGAAGTTGTCAAAAAAACATAACATTTTTGGTATCATATTAAAGACAATTTATCCAGCTACCGAATAAAAAAAGAATTAAAGCCACATGTTTAGCAACAGTAAAGTTATCAATCTAAACGTCGAGTGAGTCAAGGGTGGGAGCGGTGGACGAGGAGCCGGTGGACGAGGAGCCCATAGGTTTGTACACAAAATAGCGGAAAACTAGAACTTGTGAAATTGATGCCATTTTAAAAGTATACATAGGAAAGTTTTCAAACTTCTCATATGTGTTAATAACATGTGCCTGCTACTATGAATACTAATATTGAATTGTTATCTAGACATTCTCTACTAGAATATGATGTTCAATTCAGGGAGTGTTTTAATGTAAAAAATACACAGTTTTATTCATTTTATTAATTAAACAATGGCCAAATCGCAGTCTCTCTATTTCATTTGTGTGAATCTTCAGTCCTTTTCTACCCTGGGTAGTAAAACATTTAACTAAAAAAGCCAGAAGTGTTTCTTCACAGAATTGTTCATAGATTTATGAAAAATTTGCTATTTAGACCTATTTTGGACCACCCTGTATTCAAAATAAAAGGAACTTTAACGATATTCATGTAGTTCATTTTGATAATCATTTTCTTTTAAATTAAATGGTCCATGCTAACTAAATTTCATAGAATATTATATACAAACATTAATTTTATGCATTATTTCATCATAATTTTAGACACCCTGTACTTTTCCTGTGTCATTTTGGGCAAATGATTCTTAGCAAATTTGGTAGCACCTTCTGCGGTTGTTCTGATTTTGGTGACTATTTTCAGCTAAACCCTAATTGTACAAACTATCAAACTATTTTGTGAGGAGCAAAAACGATCAAATTTGTTATGTTCCACCCTGTAAAAATTGCACACACCCTGTATAATTTGATTCTTTTTTGCAAAAATAAAAAACCTTGAATCTTAAGCTTTCCAACAATATATAGTTTGTGGGACATTAAGTATGTAAAACTTAAGTTTTGTCCCGTTTAATCAGAATTGGTGCATTTCTCAACATTATTAGAAGTGAAACCTTTTTTTTGGACCAGTTTGTGACTTCTGACCATTTGTAAGTCAACTAGATTACCTTTCAGATTATATGAAGATACAGCCAAATACCTAGTAATCAATGAGGGCAATGATGTGGAACACATGCACCCTTTTTGTGTGTATTTCACGCAATTAATTATGGGCTTTTTTAAATGCGAAAAGGGAAACTATCAATTTGCTTCCTTATGCAAAGACAAGTGGGTTTGTTTGGCTTACTGTCAGAAAGTTATCCCAAAAAAGCTACCAAAACTAAACCACCCCGTTTGAAATTGTCAAAATATTAACATAAAATATTTAATTCATATGAGATAATAAATAAATAAACAAGAATAATTGTATACAATTGATAATTGTTTTTGATAATTGTTTTTGTTCAATTCACTCATCATAATTTTTTAGGGCGGCAGGAAGAAAACAAGATGCGCACGAAGCGCACAGATTGTTTTGCCATCTAAAATTGTTGAATTTGGTCTTATTCTAACTAATTTGGTATGAAAATGCGTGCTTTCTTGCAAAAATTAGCTGTTTTATGCTAAAATTGTCAAATTTGGTCTAGTTTAACCTAACCTAATTTTACCTAAATTAAAGAATATATACGTGAAAGTATTGCTAAACCTATTTTTCCCGTACTAACTATCCCAAAGATTGTTTTATACTATGTTGAAATTAATATTCATGCCGTTGAGCAACATTTTGGGAACATATTAACTGTAACTAGATTTTTCATATTTTCTCACACTGCATTTTTAGTATAAAAATGACATCACTTGCATGTTTCAATTTTCATTTAGTCCTTTTAATAGTCCCCGCGGGTGCCAAGTTCATGCATTAAACATCATGTTACACAGGATTGCGCATTGGGGATGGTGTTGCAAATACAGATCGATCGTTTAAAAAAGATTATCGAAAATAATACGGTCGGCACCTACAATCAAGGAAAATAATAGTTGGCACACTTGACGCAACTTATTACAACTATCCCTGTGCTCGCAATTGAGATCAGACTTGGGACATAGCACTGTTTAATAGAAAACAAAAGTCTCCCCCTTTCTTATATCCTTCCCCACCCCCCATCAATCAATGTTGGGGGACCTACCAAGGCTTCTGATAATATGACTCGGATCAACATTGCCTCCGGGGAGAGGGGCGGGTTTTTCCCGTAATTAAGACAAAGTGTGCCAACCTTTTTTTCCTTGATTGTAGGTACACGGTCGGTCGGACATGGACAAACAAACAACTCTTTTTTTTGCCCTACCGTGGCACTGCCACTAAAATTCCTAAAAGCTGGGTAAGTAAACCCAGTAACGCTGCTTTTTAATGTCACATAAGTATTACTAGCTGACATCTTTGCTTATTATTATTGTTTTATTAGTATCCTACAATCCACCTAAGCCAGTGGTCTCCAAAACAAAAATACAACCTCTCTACGCGAATATAAACCATGAAGTTCAAGCAATGGAATATATTCAAGGTGTCAATCCAACAGGTAAGAAAGTCAAATAATATTAACACTTTCCAAGCGGCAGGCGTCTGCAGACGACATTCCAAAATGTCTCAAACTGTTTAAAAAATGTCAAAATTGTTAAATTTCATAACCATATTTGGAATCACCATATGAAATGCATTGAAATAAGTACAAACATGCCTCATATTGGTTCAGTAATCTTTGAGATAGACTTTGAAAGTTGGGAAAGTTTCTGAAAATATGTTTTTATATGGTAAAATCAATAGCCACGTGGAAAGTGTTAAGAGAGGACAATTGACATTTGCAGACCCCATTTTCAGCCCTCTTGGGCCACCTTATCTCATTTCAGGCTATTTCTCACATTTATTACCTTATTTGTTAGCTCAATCAGTTCTTTATTGGGTTCTATCTATGAGTAAGCTATTCATGAGATCACCAATATTAAACCTATTAAAAGCTAACATAATTCAATAGGTGATATTATCAGTTGAATGGCAATGAGCTTTAATCCAATTTGTGATAGGCTTTTACGACGGGTATAATATAAGTTAAGAGTTTTACAGGTTTGCCATTGGACTAGTTTGAAAACTGTCAACTTTCGTCAGGATTAGCTCTGACTTCTTCAGGACCATAATATTAAGCATAACATAGAAATTGCCACTTCTCTATCATTATCATCATTTGGGCTGCCCCTTGAACGGTGACTTGAGAGTAGGTGCCCCTATATTGTCTTTTTATGTTGAGAGCTTGTAAATAAAGACCCTCACGGGCATGAAATTAAAAAAGGTGCCCCTTTCCTACTTGTTAAAGATTGGTGGCTCTGAAAAGAGCCGTTCAGATGGATTGTTGCTTGTCCACTGAATAGAGATGGTGGCTCTAACCTTATTTTCTTTTTGTCTAATACTTATACCAGTTATCATCAACCCAACATATGCTAAATCAGGATCACCTGAATTAGTAGAATGGGAAAATGACAGTGACTCATCCACAGTAGATGATTCTGACCAAGCAGGTAATTAAAATATCTTCAGAACAAAATGGGAGAAAAACAAAGTTAATAAATTGTGTACTTTAGGTCCCATGCTTGTCTTTGACGGATTAAAACGCACAGGAAAACGCACCATTTGGTTATTATAGGAAGCTTTATTTTATTGTGTAGTCGATACATACCTTGGACCAAAAGTACACTTTATCTCAAAATGTTATCACAAAATTCAATCAAAATTACAGACAGGATAGGACAGACCATTCAAGGACACACATTGTATGTAATCATTATTATGATAGATTATGTTGTGGGAGCCTCATTTGATCTTATCTTTATAGTGCATTCAGTGATTTTGAAGCAAGATTTCCTGGATTTTTGTTTAAATCCTTTAAAACCATAGGATAGAAGTTGCCAACTGCTGGTATTTTCACACTGAAAGGTTATAAATATGGAAAACACCTGATTTTGACAAAAATATTTAAAAAGTTATTATGCAAATGTTTCCATCCATTAGCATATTCCAGCATCCAATTGAAAGGTTTCATCTATTATTCTCGAAATCATGGCAGACTATATGTAGCAACAAAAAAAACTTGTTTTGAACCACTTGACTGCTCTGTTCTTGTGGGCATGGGTGCTGAATAGATTTTCATCCTGCATGGAGACCCAAGTTCAATTACAGGCCCTCATGAATTCATGTTTTGGTATCTATTTTTTCATAATTCTTTTTTCAATCATTAAAAATACAATAAAAAAGAACGTACATAAAACCCAGGACACGATGTTGACCCGTCAATGACCAGCACTGACCGGCCAACATACAGGCAGGGAAAGACAGGACAAACAATACAGACATCAACATTATAAAGAATTTAAGATTTGAATCAGGTTTGGCGGAGACCTGAAGCCATTGCGCACCGCGTGAAGGTCCTTGACATGGGGCTATGTGACATAGCCTATGTCCCATTGGGGCTCGTTTAGAGCATTTCAGATCGTGTAACTGCGCAGCAAGAGATTTTGCTAATCTCATTAATGAAAGGATTGGAAAGTTTGGACCAGACAAACCTAAACGCAGTACACAGCCTCTTCAGATTCTCACCAGAGACGAGACCTCTCTAACTGATCTCAACGCAGTTGAGGTTGCATTTAAAACCGTTCTCAGTTATATATCAGATTGAGTGTTTGATACAGATCAATTTTACATTTGTGAGCATTTGCAATATTGGGAACAGATCGATGTACAAATTTGTCATTATCATTAATCAGCACGAGATCAGGACGTTGAGCAGTAGGTAAAATATATGGGGGGATTTTGTCAGGGAGGTCTGTAGAATATAGTCTGTAGAACAGGGTAATGATTGTGTTGCCTTAGGCCCAATTTTTTTTTGTTATGTTGTCCTGCACAACTTTAAGAGAGGAGGGGCGGGCGGGCGGATTTTGTTCTTTCTTTTTTCTTTTTCTTTCTTTTCTTTTACCAGCGGAAGCTCAAAGTTCAGCCAACAAGAAGTTGAAATCACTCTTAAGAGTCACACATATATGTTATAAACACTTAATTTAATATTCAATGCCATTTAAACTGTTTTAAAAAAAATCTGAACAAAATCTGAAAAAAACCCCTGGAAAATCTTACGAGCGGGCGGTCGAGGACAACATAACAAAAAAAATGTGGCCTTATAGCCATGGATTTTAAGCTCCAATTTCAGAACATGGTTCTTCCACACCAAAATGGAGTTGAGTGCACATCCTGTTGAGGTACTAGATTCAAACATCATAATTGAAATTCTTTTTGCAAATAATACAGAACGTTCCAATGGTGATTTATACCCCAAAGGTTTCCAATGAATGTAAACAGCATGTTGACAGTAACAAAATACAGATCAATTGAGAGATACAAACATGTCTGTGATGGATTCTCTAATGAAAATCTCATGATTATTACAATTCTTAGGTGATTCTTGTGATATAGGTGTGACCAGAGACAAGCATCTTCTGTGTCCAGATGTAAATCCCAGACGTCGGTCAAGCAGTAAGATCGGTAAGTGACCTTACCCTTGACTATTAGTACAGTGTGTCTCAAATAAAAGATACCCATTTCTTAGGGCCGGCCATTTTCACCTAATTAACTTTCATATATTTCTTTGTAGTTCGTTAAAGCGGTGGCTATTCTGCAATGGGCAAAACAATGCTTGGCTGTAGGCTATATTGTATTGTCACTGTACCAATGTCTTATTTCAGTCTAATAAATATCATGCATCAGAATTATTATTGTGTGTGTATTTATCTGTAATAAAAAATGTAACTATTTCTATGCAAGTATGTGAAGGGGAATATCTTGCCTTTGTGTCAATACCAACAAAAAAGCATACATTATAAGCTAACAAATGGCACAATAACTACCTATACCCACTGTAACGACACAGTACGGTGCTATTAAATAGCGCCATCTATAGATGGCTTTAGTATATTTTGGAGGCAGGATTTGAGAATCAAATATGCATATTCGTAACGAAACTTTAACTAGAAAGTAACAATCAGAGACAATACAATTTTGCCTACAGCTCTTGCTTGGCTTATGAAATATGGACGATTAAAGATATCATGTGCAAATTTGATTTGTCTATGAGTGTCTTCATAATTTTGTCTGTAATACCCTTACAAACTCTTACATATTTTGATTTTTGAATAAGGCAAGGCTATCATCAATCTGTTTTGGGGTTTTGTTTTGTCTTCTAATCATGTACAGAAATATTTATTTGGTTTGGGACTGTGCTATCATGATATAAAGGGGAAAATAAGAAAATTTCATTATTATTATTATTTTACAAAAATATACTGACACACCTCCAAATTTTGCCCCTATTGTGGGAAAAAAATGGCACCACACCGTATCTAGTTTCTATATCTTTGGTTTAAACAGATCTCTTTTACTTTCAGGTAATATATACATAGCGACCAGGACTTTTTTTACCATCGATCGTGAAGTCTGCATAGAAGATGGTGAAATGGTAGAGGTCATTGATGTTGACCCAGCTACAGGTTATTGGTATATCAGGTACAGTGCTGTTACACAAAGGGTGGGGCTAGCCACTCAATTAACCATTATGTTCCCACACCCTTAACACTTTTGGACCTGTGATTTGATATTACACCGGAAATAAATCATCTAAGGATGTGTCTATTTTTCACTATGTGGTCCAATTACAAGACTGCAAAAGGACATAATTATGCCCCGATGGCATAAACTAACCTTCTTAAATCTGAAAATGGACCACATAGTTGACATAGTTGACAAAATCTTAGATGATTTATTACCGGCGAAATGTCAAATCCACAGGTCTAAAAAAGTGTTAAGGGAGTGGGAACATAATGACAATGTGACCAAACATGAGTAAATGAGATACATTGATTAAAATATGAATATTGAGTTATTGATATCATGATTATATGTATAAGTTAAGGCACATTTTGGTATATCAAAGTCAATCTTATATCACTGTTATATCACATTCCTAACCAAAGCTACATATTATTGAGTCAAAACACTATCAAGTTATGGACATTTAAAATTTGGGTTTTGTTAACAAATCAAGGGAGTAAATGGAAATTAAATACCTCAAAATGTACATTCTATATTTTCATGAATTTGAATCTTTGGTTGAATACAAGATGTGTAAAAGATCAGAGATAAGACTTTTTATGAATTTGGCTTATTATGACCACTAGCGGGACGCCCGTGCTCTCCCGCTAGGGAGTAGGGCCTACCAGATAGAACACCTACAAATGAAACAACACATAAGTGTTGGAAAATTTATAACGAAACACATAGGAATAGAACAATATTTAATCAAAAGTTTTCAAATTTTTAATTAAAAGACCCCCGCCCGCCCGCTCACGCCCCGTGGTATTTTTAACTCCAAGGCCTAAACCTTAACCATCTCCCGTACCCCAACCGTCACCATCCCGCCCCCGCCCGTGGCATATCCGTTACGCAATTTAGCATCACATTTCTTCATTAACCCCCTGCCTCCCAAACCACATTACATCATTACACACAACCCCCATTCATCACCGCCCCCGCCCCGCACCGTGGCATATCTCAACCCCAAAGGCCTAAAGTTCCCCGCCCCGCGACTTATCTCAACGCCAAGGCCTCACCTTAACCATCTCCCGTAGCGCGGCGTATTTCTCCAATATTTGTCCGCCCGCGTGTCACATACAGTATCAAATCCCACATCTGACACCATGTTACGTAATTTAGATTCACCATATCATGTTTTGTTCTATCAGAAACCACATTATTTCGTTACCTTATGACCCCCCCCCCCCCCCCCCCCCTCCCCGCCTGCCGTCCCTGTCCCCGTCCCCGTCTCCGCCCCCGCCCCGTGGCTTATCAACCCCAAGGCCTAAACCATAACCAACCCCGTGTGGCGCAGCGTATTTCTCCAATATTTACCCGCCCGCGTGTGTAGGGGTGCGTGGGTGTAGTGCGTGTGCGCGTTTATTTTGCATGGCGCACTGCGACGCGTTATGTGCTACGCGCGCCGACTGCATGGTTACAGTGTACGCAGAGAAAAACAAACATGGCCCATAGAAAATAGTCTCAAAAGCCAGGCTGAAAAGGCCTAAATTTGTGTTCGTTTGCCCATATCTTGGTCAATTCTGTACGGTATTCGGCCATTTATAGCTTATAACCTGTCTCAAGACATCATCTATTATCAGTGCAATATTCACGGCTTTAAGATGCAAAATGAGAAAGCCTTTTCAGGATACATACATACAACATACGGGGAATTATAGTAAGATGTCCAACATTCATTGTTTGCTCTTTCATTTACTCATGTTGGGTCACGTAAGTTAAGGCACATTTTGGTATGTCAATGTTATATAACATTCCTAACCAAAGTTACACAAATTATTGAAAATCACTTTATGTCATTTGGCTTATTATGACCAACATTTTTCTTTTTGCACTTTCATTTACTCATGTTGGGTCACATATTGAGGGTTTAGTGCAACAAAGGGCTATCTGCATTTTTGGCCAAAATGAGATTTTGGTATCAAAATGATCCGCACAAGATCAGGAACCTAATAATCTTAAATTCATTGTTCACATAATCAAAAAGGTTGGAATGGCGTTTCTTTTAACTTGTCAAAATCAGAAGGTGACAATGATGGGTAAAAATCTTTAATTCACTTTTTCTCAAAATAGCCAAAATGCAGATAGTCCTTTGTTGCACTAAACCTTCGATATGTATAAGTTAAGGCACATTTTGGTATATAAAAGTCAATGTTAAAATGTTAAATTAAAATCAACCCAGTAACCTGACTATGATTTTTTTTACTCTCATCTGTCCATAGCTTACAGAATGATGAATTTGGGTATGTCAGACCGGAATATTTTAGTAGATGTCCGTGGTTGAAGAAGAGAAGATCGTCATCGATGTCAGACCTACGAGAGGATGTGATAAAGGATGTCAATGGCATGGTCAGAGCAGGTAACAACTTGATATTAATATATTAATTTGTACAATATATTAATTTGTACATCAGATGAATCTATTGATGATACATTATTTAGATTTTTTTATTTCAAACTTTTTAAAACAGTTTTTTTTTAAATTAAAAAAATGTCTTACTCAAAGTTCAAAATTTCAGAATGACAAGGATTGTAGATATAAAGTAAAGTTGAGATTATGTTGACCAAATCCAAGATGTTTACTCAACCAGGTCGGTTGACTTCCTCAGTAATATTCTTGTTCCCAAGATATAAAGTTGTGATGAGTGGATCAAACATGTGAAGGACACCAGCAAAGTTACTGAAAAAGATTCACATGATCAAACAACAAAAAAGAGTTGATAACTGAGCAACACAAATCAGCAGTGAAAGACCACATCGCACAGGAATATCACACCATCGACTGGAAAGGGGCAAAAATCCTCAACAAAGACCCTGACAAACAGAAAAGATGGATCCAGGAATCAATGTGGGTACCCTGACAGGGATCTAACATAATCAACTGCGACAACGGCATTTATTCACTAAGTCACATGTTTGTACCACTCGTCACACTTTGCATCCTGGGAACGAGAAAAACATCTCTTGCAAGAAAAACAAGTGGATCAAGCCATTACTGTAGGGGTGATGTCACAATCATGCACATATGCTTGGATTACTTTTGCACGCACACAGGTGAGATCAAACCCATATATTTCTCCCCAGTTTGGAAGTTACTAAACTATATGTCTTGATTATTTTTCTTTTCATAGAATCTGCTGGTAATCTGTGTATGGCCATTGGGAATAATAGCAGAATGGATGCAAATGTCAAATGCGAAATGGAGTCAAAGAAACCATTTGGCAATACATCAAGAAGGAGAGTAAGTTATTGAAACTACTGTTAGTTAAAGTATAAATGGTTTTATCTTGAATCAAAGTGTTGCCAAATCTGTCTAATTGTTGTGGTTTTGTTTTAGGGGATTCCTAAAATGTTTTTGGAATAGATTAACATTATCTATTCATTCTGATTGAGAAAATGTGTCACTCGGTCAATTCAATTCTTATATTTCCACTCTGTCATAATTGAATATTATCAAAATGATACAAATAATGATTATGTACAAATGTATATTTGCCTTAATTTATAGTGTAACGTTGAATGTACATGTATGTCTGTGTATTCAAAATGAGAACCTGCTTGGAAAGCAGCACAAGTCACTTAAATACCCTCAGTAAAGAAAGCATAAATAATAAGAACACAAATCTTTGGAGGAAATCAATGGCAACCCATTTGCTGGCAGTTTTTGAATTTGAAGAAAATTGAAGTCTCAGAACTAATATAGGCCTAGGCTGCAAATGAGTTCTTAAAATGAACTGAAAAAGGAAGGTAAAAGCGGCCGGGTGTATGTCAACCCCCCTTCCCGCTGTTGTAATTTGTAGTACTCGGTAGGGTTATAGGTCATTACTTTCAGAACCCTTTTCCACATGCAATGTTAATGTCTGTTGCATGGTTGACCACAGTCATCACACTTTTGTATAACGTTCAAGTAACTCTTCTTAAGCCTAAGAATATTTCAGAATTCTTCCCTAATTGAGCTTTAATAACCCTTGTCACTTGCTCACTCACAACACTCAACAGTCAGTATGCTAGAAGAATTCTTTTTTAATCATCGAAGAACACAATGTTAATATATAGCCTATCCCGGGGCCTATCCGGTAGTTGTGAAAAATCAATTCTGTTGAATTCAAATTGGACAACGCTGATGGTAAATAAATCTGCTGCAAAATGTAAACAAAAACAAACAGGGTGACCAAAATTTAAAAAATGACATATCAAAATCTGGCTAACTTGCGTGGAGGAGAAGGATGGACATGCATGATAATGTGTTTTGCTTTATTTTACTCTTTCTTTATAGAAGTGGCTTCTCTATGAATAACAACTTTTCCAAAATATGGTTTTAATCTTGACTACTTTATCTTCAACCTCTCTCTGAACCGCCGCCGTGTCGTGCCGGTAGACCAGCTGTGTGGCAATTCACATGCACATTCATATATGAAAACAAAACCATAATTGCGATTTTATTTTGGGGACAAATCCTGAATTTTTGATAGTGTCCAATAAAAGCGAAGCGAGCTGAGAGAGCGGAGCATCTAATGGCTGGGTGTGAAGCCCCACTATTTTATTTTGTTTTGCAGTCTACCGTCAATCATTTCCATCGTTTCAGGCAACACGCGGTATTCGGTTTGACACGATGTGATTATTGAAGCTCTATTGTGTTTCATTGTTTAAAGTTTTGAAATCCTTTGGAACACAATATTTTAAAAATAAACAGTGAAATATATGTAGCACATATTTATCATAAGTTCCCCCTCTTCCTCTTTCCCCTTTTTTCCTTCCCCCCCCCCCCCCTCTTTTCCCTCCTTTTCCCCTTCACTCTCTTCTTCTCTTTGCAAATATTATGGGGGAGGGGGGTGGCGCCCTATCGTGTACAATATCACGATTTGGTAATTTCGATGTAGATCACAGTTAAAATAGCAACATCACTCACCATATCAATTGCTTGAACCAAATTTCAATCTAGCATCATCATTCAACCATTTTCCCATAAATCATTACACTTCTGGGTTCCTACATACCTTATCTATTGAAACAATTCAACAATTTCCACATATCATTTTTCTCGGCAATCTAAATTTTAACACTATTTTATTTTGTTTTGCAGTCTACCGTCAATCATTTCCATCGTTTCAGGCAACACGCGGTATTCGGTATGACACGATGTGATTATTGTAGCGGGTTTACACGAGGTGGAATCAAACCTATCAAATGTCAAGGTACGGCTATGTAGGGTTATTTCTGGTTTCATCAAACAAATTAAGTCGGAAGTCGCAAACATTGTTTTGTGATATAACTTGTTTCCTATTGTTTTGAAAACTTTTCAATTGCTATGGAATTAAAGGGGCATTAAGAGATGTGGTGGATGCAGCGCCCTCAATTACAAAAATATATAAGATAAAAACTGGGATTTATATATTTTTACAATATTACATGTATAAACTTACACCTATAAGGATTTTAAAAAATCAGCCCTCTTTGTACAACAAAACATTGATTCAAAAATGCTGGTAGAGCCGCAACCAGCATTTTACATGGTTAAGGGTGGTACATTGTTTTTACTCAAGTTTTGCTGGGTTTTTTTTAGTAGAAACAACAATAATGGCAATTTTTAATGTTCATCTTGAATCCTGAAGTAAATTGATTAAAATTAAAAATATTCAACATGACATTGTGTCCCTTTAAGTGGTCATGTTAATGTTACGTTTTTTTCCTCCAAATTATTGCGTTATGGCTGACTAATACAAACAGTAGAAAACTACAAATATGCTATGTTAGACTTTACACTCATTTTGCTTGATCGCATCACATTTACTTATTTGTGACAATAGCATTAGTATTGTTAGTACGATAAGATATAGGTCAACCTGATAATCATAACACACATTGGTCCGCACAGCTAAAGAAACACGGAATACACTTTGACTTTATTTGTCTTCTATAACTTTATTGTGGAAAGATCGGCCATGGCATCGCAGATGCCTCCAGCTCTGAAGAAGACTAGTATTATCCCATTCTGTTATCCTATAACATAGTTCACTCCACTTTTAGTCAATGTTAGAATGTTACCTCTCTAGTATCGTCTCTAGGGGGGGGGGGGGGGGGGGGGGGGTGGGGGCAGTACTCACATATAAGGTATACCTGCCACTCTAATGGGTCCTTTTTTGCATCCTGTAAACATGGGTATGATTTGTGCTGGAAAATCCTAAAAATAGGTCCTAATTCGTGAAAAAACAAAGACAAACGAATGGGGTCCTGAAATCGCAAAAATCAAACACAAACACAGTCAAATCGGCCAATGTTTAGGTAAAAATACCCTGAAAGCGGGGTCAGGATTTTGAACTACCAGTGGCACATCCCCATCAAAAAATAATTGTGAGTCCCCCACCCCTCTGGGCCTGGATGCTTGAAGACAAGCAAACTCTGACATGTACATTTCTTTTTTAATCAACAGATTGCGGCATATTGGTCCATCCACAGTGCGAGAACAGCGTATCCTGCTGCAAGTACAGACCAGAATTGTAGATTTATTAACATTTGTATATGTCATGAGGATGTACAATATCAACACAAACCTGACCAGAGCCATTGAGAACCTCTATAACAAGGCCTCCAGTGCAGTCTACCTCAACGGCAGCTTAGGGGAATGGTTCAAAACAACGGTCGGGATTAGACGAGGTTGCTTCACTCACCTACTCTATTCAACATCTATTTGGAGAGAATAATGACTGACGCTTTGGAAGACCATCAAGGATCGGTCAGCATCGGAGGCAGAATTATCACCAATCTGCGCTTCGCCGATGATATTGATGGACTAGCCGGGTCAGAGGGAGAATTAGCAGAGCTCGTCGAACGTCTGGACAGGACCTCTATAGCCTACGGCATGGAGATTAGTGCAGGGAAAACTAAACTGATGACCAACAACACCAACGGCATCAGCACTGACACCAAAGCCAGCAGCGAGAAGCTGGAAACAGTCAAAAGCTTCAAGTACCTGGGGTCAATCATCACAGACCTAAACCAAACCTGAAATTATATCCAGGATCGCACAGACAGTAGCATCTCTGACTAAACTGAAGGTCATCTGGAGTGATAAAAACATCTCACTTTAAGTCAAAGATCAGACTGATGCACTCCTTGGTTACCACGATATTCCTATATGCGTGCGAATTGTGGACCCTAACAGCGGACTTAGAGAGGAGAATCCAGGCTGCAGAGATGAGATGCCTTCGCAAACTCCTTGGTATTTCCTACAAAGACCTCATCACCAACGTCGAAGTCAGAAAAAGAATTGTTGTAGCCTTCGGTGCTTATAAAAACCTCCTAACCACAGTGAAAAGACGCAAGCTACAGTGGTATGGACACGTGTCCCGATCAACAGGACTTGCCAAAACGATATTGCAAGGCACGGTGCCAGGAGGGCGAAAGAGAGGTCGGCAGAGAATAAGGTGGGAAGACAACATATCTGAATGGACTGACCTGAAGCTTAGTGATACCTTGAGATTGGCAGAGACCCGACAAGGATGGAGAGAGCTGGTGGTCAGGGCATCTGTGGCGCCCCAACGGTCGACAAGACTACGGGATAGATAGAGATAGAGATATGTGATCTATTTTGTCTCATTCCAATCCGTAATGTATAAGTGATTAATTGTATTCCATTTTTGTCTTGTTTTTCTCTTTAGTTATTACTGATGAAGCCCCATGGGCGAAAGCTTTAAATAAACTAATTTGTACATGTAGAGCTACGTCTCCGGATAACTCCAACCTCTCATATATATACATATAATACGTCTCAACGTATACGAGTTACCCAATGCAGCGTTGTACCAAAGGAATGCCCCAATCTCTCACACTTTTATTAACATTTGTATATATATTTTTTATTTGAACATTATATCATCACTGTTCTGTCAAAACCTTTAGTATGTTTTTCTGGCCCTTTAGCATGTATAAAGTAAAACTGCCTGACGGTTATGCATAGGAAGTGTTGCTTTATACATGGTCAGATGTTAGAGCACTTACACGGCTTTGAACATGTTTTGTTTAGAGCAGACTGCCCATGTTCAAAGATCATATACTTCCGCCCATATGAAAAGAGAATGGGGAGACCTGATATTGATCCTTGCTATCAAGAATTATGCCCATTTTACAATATGAACCCACTTTTGGAACTGTCCACAAAATGCTAAATCCTTTGAAATTATCCATCTAAGAGAGGAGCAAAGAGCGCAAATTCATTCAAATTCAAAAGGTATTTAAACCCAAGATATTCAAACAAAGCACGTATTCAAAGAACGTATTAGTTCACTCATCTTAAAAAAGAAACACTGGATTGCCCCTTACTATCAAGAGTTATGCCTGTTTCAATTTCTTTTAAAGGTTTTTGACAAATGTCTGGGGAATGCTACCCCTTTGACATAATCCGTCTAACTGAGGAGCACGCAAATAGTACAGATTCATTCAAATTTATATTCAAAAGATATTTTCATCTATAGGGCATGCATTTAAACGTAACCTGATTGAAGTATTGATCAAATCAATATTCAGTGGCGCCCTTTATATCTAAAAGTACCCAGTTCTTTGAGCTGTCAATGGAATTCTTTATGAAAAAAAGTAACATGAACATTTAAAACATTCATTATCATTTCAGAGAGAAATTAATTTACACCCGGATTTACTCATAATATAAAACACTAAATCAGACAAAAGGGAAATGTTTCAATTTTTAACCACACATAATGGATTTTATGCATACCATTGTACTGTGTGTTTGAAACTCCCGGGTTCAAATCTCTTTGTGAATATGTACTCGTTGCTTCCTAAGATTGATTATTTCAAAAGATTTAGCATTTCGTAACAGCTCCCAAAACGGGTTCCTTTATTAATACAGGCATACTTCTTGATAGCAAGGTTCAATTCGGTGATTATTCTTTTCGTATGAGTGGCCGAATATGCTCTTTAAATATGTGCTTCATTGGTTTGTTAAATGTAAATGAATACCGCATTTTGGGGATTTTTCAAGTTTTTGGCGATTTTAGTGACTTTTAGAAAAACAAATAATAATTTTAAAAAACCCTACCAACTGACCCAACCGGAGAGGTCTATCAGAGGTTTGGGTTTTTTCGTCGCTCTATAATGGTCAAGTTTTGTACACAAGATGACAATCAAAATAAAAGATTACACAGAACAATATTGTATTGTGTTTTTGCTTTTTTAAGTAATTAAGTTTTATTAGCCCTGTATTGGTTTATAGTTGGTATAAGACAAACTGGAATTAACCTTTGTTGACGGATTAAAGGGTTATATAGCTATATTCTGTAATGGTTCTTGACACTAGACTAACTTATGAATGTCTTACACCAATGATATACCTACATGTATGTATTACACATGGAGACCCAAAATGAAACACTCATTTGATATTGACATAATTGGTAACATGTTTTGTGTCAAGAGACATATATAAACTCCCATTATAGAAATAAAATTTACTGAGACACCGGTTTTAGCTGCCATTTATCACATCTCAAATATTGGACCTTCAATACCTTGGTTGAGACAAAACTTCTCCTTTGTCACTTATGCTGTGAATTCATTTTGGTGTCCCATAAGTTTCTATACCTTTTTAAAGCTTTGTATCTCTCTGAACTGAAACTCAAACTGAATTCATATTCGAATATAGATCAAAAACAGCCCAAATTACTAAAACAAAATGCAAATCTTTGGATTTTTACATTTTATGTTGAAAAATAGGTGCATTTTTTAAAAACATTGTTGACATTCCACCAATATGTTGACACAAAAAAAATGCCCAACCAACCGGCCTGAGAAGTCCATTTACCCGTAGAACAAGTTGTTTTTCATTGCCTTATACGAGGGTCGTTCAATAAATAATGAAAGTGATCATGGTATGGGATGCATGAGTGATTCTATTGAGAGATAATGTGATCAATACAAAGTATGAACCTTTGTCTTTCAATCAATACACTTTTGGATTGTTAGATACCTTTGGTTATGTAACGTCATTAACATAAACACAATAGGTTTCAGACACTGACTGACTTTATTTGGCTGGATATGTAATATGTTGAATATGGGTTGATTGATACATTTGCGTATATCTCGGCAATGCAAGCATTAAAACAGATAACACTTGGCACATAGTTAGAACACACACTTATCTCTATTTAACATATTTTTTAAGATCTGAATTCCTTAATACAAACCAAGAAGGGACCATCTCAAATACGCTTTTATTTAGCAAATTCCGCAATAATATACCTTAGAAAACAACAAAGGATAATAAAGAACAATGGAGGGATTATAATTTAGTAAATTGTTGTGGGATGTAAAGCAATAATAGTGGGGATTTCAAGAGGAGCTGTTCATAAAATTTCCTCAAACCATTGAAATTATGTGACGATTACTTTAACAATACATATCTAGTAGCTCTAAAGATAACAGTAATAAGGGAGGTTGTGGCAGCCATCTTTGATTGATACATTCATGTATATTTTCATTTTGACTATTACAATATTTATACACATTGATTTAAGCATTTTTCATTATTTCTGATTAAAATTTGAAGGCACAGTAAGCTTTTATCTGGTAAATTTCATGATTTTAGCCATTTTTGACCCAGTTCAAAATGATCTGTCGTCTGCGCATGCGCATATTTTCTGTAGGTTTCATGCGAATAAGTTCAGATATTTAGTTAGCTATTATATGGAATCTCCAAAACTGGCTAATTGCTAGGATTTTTCCTAAACTGTTTGATTTTCCGCAATATTTGTGATTCACTTACTGGGCATTTTCCAATGAAATTGGCTATTTGAAATACTGATATTTGTATACTTTTTATTCAATTGCCTCTCCTTACTTTTCCCTCTTATACTACGTATATCAAATTACACAGGGATTAAAAATTATGGTCTTTTTATCGTACTTACGCGAAAGAAATTGGGATTTACCTGTTTCTGGTGTCATGTTATGCAATCTTCTTACCACATGTTTCATACAAACAATTCAAATTTACCGCCAAATAACTGATTTAGCAGTGTCCCAAGTGTACTTACTTTGAAACAATGCTATGACGTCATAATTCACACTTAGAAATCCAAAACTGTATTGTTTGAAAGACAAAGGTTCATACTTTGTATTGATCACATTATCCCTCAAGATTCCACGCCAGTAAATAATTTCAGTCCTTGTAGAGACGACAATCAAAAGTTTTTTCTTAGCTTTCATCCTGTGGCCCATTGATTATAGAATTAATCAGAAATAGTACTTATTGCTCCCAAATTATTAAAGTTGTAGTTTAATCCTGATTTTAGGACTACTACCTAATACCACAGTGGAAAAAGACATATTTTCAATGCATTTTGTAGGTTTTTTGGATGTATTTTGATTGTAAATGATCTGGCAACATTTCTCAACTTTTTCTGATAAATGAGGGCGCTACATCAATTGTCCAACTTTGGGGTCTTATTGCTCAGAACTTTCGGGGATACCATATATATTTGTTTTGATTAAATGATCAAATATATCATAAAATTTAAGGAAAATGTCAAATTGAAAATTCCAGTCGCTTTATAAGCGAGAAAATGGGCTTTTTGTAACTACCATTTTACATGTAAACGCATAGGGGAACCATTTGGTGGTGTGAATTCTGAAGATACTGGTCTTTGCTGGAGTGTTATGATATCGCCTGCTTAATATCGGCTGTGTTGATGATATTTTGAATGAGTCTTCTACCACAAAAGTTCAATTTGCTTGAAATTCACTGCGATCGGGTTCAATTTGACATTTCCACTACTAAACAATGGTAAGATAGGGCAAAATATTCGATTTCATAAGCAAATTATACAGGCAAATTACTCGATGAAAAAATAGCTCACCGAATTCGACAGTCTTGTCATCATCGGCAACAGTGTAAAAAAAGTGAAATCATTGATAAGCTTACTACATCATGCCATTCACCTACTATGTTACGGTCATATTAGAAGCTCAAATTATAATAAATAGCTGCCTTGAAGTATACTCGCCTTGCAAACAAGGTCAATCTGAGAGTTGGTGGAAAGTGAAATTAAGATTAAGGTGGTGTCTTTTTTATGTTGAAATCAGTCTTAAAAAGATTAGTCTAGATCCCTAGGCTATGCCAGAGACCGGAGGTCCAGTCTACCTTGAAGCAGCTATTTAATGACTCAGGTTAGTTTTGTGCTGAATCAAGGCATACAATATTGGCTAGTTGAATTGATAAAGCTTCAAAATTCAACAGTGTGGGAAGGATACATTGCCTAGCTATTGGATTTTGAAGCTTACTTTGAATTCTAGCCTAAATTAGTGTTATGTGTGCAAATTGGGGACATATTTTCAATTGCTACATCTAATAGATTCATTTGCCAGTCATAAATTATCCCCCGATCAAATCATCATGCCCCCCCCCCCCCCCCCACCATGTATAAAAAAAATTTAAAAAAAGTTTTTTTTAAATTAAGGGGTCAGGGTTCCAGTATCTATGATCAAAAAGTGTTTAAAAAATACATTGATTAGATCAATTCACATGATCAGGTTTTATGTGATTCAGCATAATTTGCATGTAGGGCAGGCCAAATATCCAACCTAATCATATTTCATGGTATTTCACACTAAACTAACACAGTACTCCACTTTGCTGTAAAAATTACAAAAGCAGGTGAAAAGATGTAAATTAACATTATAATGACTAAAATGGACACTGTTACTTCTTCTTTCCACATTCAGTCCTAAAATATTAATTGGTGTGACCCAAAAAGCCCAGGTTATATTTTGACAATTTGCTGTCTTCAGTAGATAGTACATGTTTAAGGGGTAGGCCAAGATTGACTCTGATTTGAAATGGTAAAAAAATCATGTGTAGCTCATTGTTTTTGCAAAAGAATAGTTTTTATATCATTATGAGGATTGAAATTGAAAGTAAAAACAATAAAAATTAAAACAATTGTCCCTTTAGATTCCACGCCAGTAAATAATTTCAGTCCTTGTAGAGACGACAATCAAAAGTTTTTTCTTAGCTTTCATCCTGTGGCCCATTGATTATAGAATTAATCAGAAATAGTACTTATTGCTCCCAAATTATTAAAGTTGTAGTTTAATCCTGATTTTAGGACTACTACCTAATACCACAGTGGAAAAAGACATATTTTCAATGCATTTTGTAGGTTTTTTGGATGTATTTTGATTGTAAATGATCTGGCAACATTTCTCAACTTTTTCTGATAAATGAGGGCGCTACATCAATTGTCCAACTTTGGGGTCTTATTGCTCAGAACTTTCGGGGATACCATATATATTTGTTTTGATTAAATGATCAAATATATCATAAAATTTAAGGAAAATGTCAAATTGAAAATTCCAGTCGCTTTATAAGCGAGAAAATGGGCTTTTTGTAACTACCATTTTACATGTAAACGCATAGGGGAACCATTTGGTGGTGTGAATTCTCAATAGAATCACTCATGCATCCCATACCATGATCACTTTCATTAGTTATTGAACGACCCTCGTATACAAGATATGTAATGTTTTTAGCAGTTACATGGATACAGCTCCTGTAATCTGGAAAAACCTAGTAAGTCACATTTTGGTGAAAATTGAGTTAGACCCATATTTGGACTTTATAGGTATTCCCCCTTCAGTTTATCAAGATTCCAGATGAAAACTGCAGACAGGGAAGAGTTTCACACACTTTAACTTGATAAACTGAATAGGAGCAAGTACAAATATGACACAGTTTTTCTTAGTTTTCTCACATTTGCGTTCAACAGACTTACTAGGTTTTTCCAGATTACAGGAGATATGCGACACATCCATTTTTGTCTATTTTGGGAAAAATAAGATTTTGACAATATCTTACAGAATACCAAGAAAACTTTTAAATGATACCTAGTTAAATTGAAGTAATACTTTTTGGAAAATATGAGGAAAAGAATGTACATATTTATATAATATTGAATGGCTTTGAGGGTGATACAAGAATATAGTGCACGAGCTATACAAATATTGCAGAGTCGGTACGACATTCAATATTATTATTATTATTTATATAACAGACTGTTTTTTACAAAATAAATAAGTTAGCCTGAACTGACCTTAATCTCAGCGAGATTGAAACGTTGATCTCAAAAATGTACCCATGCGCATCATATACTCTCGCGCACATCTTCTGCGCCGCACAAACAATATTGGACAGCAATATTTTTAGAATATTGGTCGCATGCAGGTACTTTGGGTTGAAAAATATATTCAATAAACAGTTATATTGTATCGTTAAAAAGCCTGATATACGAGGGTCATTCAATAAGTTCTACCTCCTCCCTCATAACATCGCTAATATTAATGCCAACCTCATGACATTTGTCATGATTATAGCTCCGAATCATAGCTACACATATGTAGTAAATGATAATTGATATCTGTTTTACTTTTGTTATGACGCGGTTAAAGCCAGAGAGAGATTTTGGACAACGGACACAGAAAATTACCTTTTTCGTATTGTGTGGTTAGATATAAGAGCATGATTTAAATACTGAAAATAGAAATGAATGAATGATATCTGAATATATTACAGCATTATCATGTATAGATAAGATTGTAAACAATATTAACTCTTCTAGGCTTGCAAATAGTGTACTATCGACTCAAAGGTATTGCTATGCCTTTGGCATACCAGAATACTGCCATCAGTCAAATTTTCGTTGTTACAACTTAAGCCACAATGATGCCTCAAATGTTAAATCTTTACCATAATAGTCACTTTATGAGTTTTACCTAAGTGCAACCTTCAGAATAGTCAATCAGGTAGTCAATGATAGAAAATTATCGCTTTGACAGACTTTAAATCCCTCCATTTAGCTCGATATATTGAAGATCGCTGAGTTATCATGAAAGTCAAATATGAGTTTTACAGGGTTCTCTAGGGGAGGGGTAAACTGAATGGTTGTCCTGACCTAGATCTGGCTAATCAGAGGTCATATTTTGTCTAAACCAATCAGTCAACTTTATTGTTTACAGTCTGTTAAAGAGATATCTGACATTTAGAACGGTTATAATTGACCGATATGTATGTTTTGCCACTTACAATAGGCCAATTGAAAAGCACTTCGGCGATATTTTGCTGTTTTTCATCCGTTTCCGTCACACTAAACCGAGGTTTGGTTCTCATTGTATGTCCGGGAAAGTACAACCAGTACTCAGATCAATTTACATTGGATTTGTAGCTGAGGTTCCAAGCTACAATCGTGTGATATTTGATAAGACTGGCTCATATACTAATAAAGTTATGAGGTAGAAGGTAGAACTTATTGAATGACCCTCGTAAATAATAATTCCTTTAATTTCATATTTTAAGAATAATTTTGCACCCTATCTATAACAAATACCTGGTCTACAAGATGTACCGTACCCTATGTCATGATGCATCAGTTATATAATATAATTATCATACCCAAAATACCACATCAGGAAAACAACAACAAATACAATACAATACAATACAATACAAATGAGCATTTATAAAGCGCCTTTTCATCAAGATCAAAGCGCGTGAGAAAAGCAAACCCAATGGAACAAAAGGATAATGAACAAACAAACATCATATAAAGTACAATATGATACAAGTTACACGACATTTGGATACAAATATGTTTTGACAGATTTCTTGAACATGTGTAAAGAGTCCTGATTTCTTATGAGAGCGGGAAGGTGATTCCATATTGCTGGAGCGACATAGGTGAAAGTCCGATTACTGGCTGATGTAAGAGTTTTGATGGTTGAATGCTGAGTTAGTTGTGTAGTATCCGAAGCCGATCGCAGGTTGCCACGTCGTGGTTTGTTCAGAGAAAGGCAAGATGATAGGTAGCCCGGTGCTACGCCTGAGAGGCACTTAAACACAGTAACTAAGATTTTAAAAGTCACACGTTCTCTGACCGGCAACCAATGCAGCTCCTGGAGACAAGGCGTTGCATGATCAAATTTCTTAGCCATACAAATGAGCTTAGCCGCCCAGTTTTGGGTTCTTTGTAGACGTTGAATGTCACAGGCGTTTGAACCGAGGAGCAACCCATTTCCGTAATCTAAACGTGATAAGATCAACGCACGCACAATTAGGTGACAAGTATCGTAGTCCATACATTTACGGATCCCGGTTATGTTTCTGAGTTGGTAAGTCAGGCTAGAACATAAGGTTTTAATGTGAGAATGCATGGACATAGAGCTGTCAAACACAACACCGAGGTTGCGGACGCTGTCAGATGGCTTGATAACTTTGTCGCCGACCTGAAGAGAAACAGAAGGTACCTTGCTTTTGAGATGGTCTGGCACAGCGATAAAGAACTCTGTTTTCTGTTCATTGAGCTTCAACATGTTGAGAGTCATCCATGATTTGATGTCGGATATGCATGAAGAAAGCCGATACAGGGCGGTAGATATGGATTCCTGGTCATGTATATCAAAAGGTACATACAGTTGGATGTCATCTGCGTACAGGTGATATTGCAGGTTATGCTTCCTAATGATGCGGCCAATTGGAATGGAGTAAATGGCGAATGACTGGGGACCAACTATAGATCCCTGTGGTAACCCATATCTTAATCTGTTGGTATCAGAGGAGACTCCATTGATGCAAACACTAGTTGTTCTGCCGGTAAGGTATGACTCTATCCACTTGAGCGCAACTCCTTTAATCCCTACGTCATGGGAAAGTCGGTTGAGCAAGATAGAGTGATTCACAGTATCAAATGCTGCGCTCAGGTCTAGAAGGACGAGGAAAACACCTTTTCGTTGAGATAAGTTCTGCATTATGTCATCTTTAACTTTTAGAAGCGCTGAATCAGTGCTACGCAAAGCCCTGTATGCTGATTGTAAAGGTTCTGCAAGATCTTCGCGGATCATGTAGTCAGTGATGCTTTTGATAGCTTGCTTTTCGATCACTTTAGATACAAAGGGGATGTTAGACACGGGTCTGTAGTTTTTCAGCAGATTGCGATCCAGAGATTGTTTCTTTATGATGGGGGTAATCACGGCATGCTTGAGTGGTGTGGGAAAAACATCGCTTATTATAATTATTATTTATATGGGCCTTCCAAACGCTACAATAAAAGTGTGTATTGAATATTGTGCACCAAGTTCCCAGATGTGCGACCAATATTCAAAAAATAATGCCGTACAATATTGTGCGCAGAAGATGTGCGCATGAGTATATGCGCAGAGAAGGTCAGTTCGGGCTATTTTATTTAGTTTTTATCAAAACAGTCCGTTATACAAATAATAATAATAATATTGAATGTCTTATTTTCGGGTGATACAAGAATATATTGCACTCTTCCTCGACAAAGCCATTCAATCTTACTATAATTTGCCGTATGTTGTAAAGGCTTTCTCATTTTGCGTCTAAAAGCCGTAAACATTGCACTGATAATAGATGATGACTTGACACGGGTTATAAGCTATAAATGACTGAAAACCGTACAGAATTGACCGAGATATGAGCAAAAGGAGTCAAATTTAGGGCCCTTTCAGACTGTTTCTACGGGCCATGTTTGTTTATTTTCGGTGCGTACTGCAACCATGCAGTAGAGCGCGTAACACATAACGCGGCGTAGTGCGCCATGTAAAATAAACGCTCACACGCACGCACCCTACACACGCGGGTGGACAAATATTGGAGAAATACGCTGCGCTACTGGAGTTAATTAATTTAGGCCTTGAAGGTGTATAAGCGCGGTAGGGGCGGGGACGGTGGACGACAGGGGGCGGGCGGGGGTGAGGGAGGCCATGAAGAAATTAGGTTTGGGAGGCAGGGGGTTACTAAAGAACGCTACGGGAGTTGGTTAATTTAGGCCAAGTAACGGAAATTTAGGCCTTGGGGGTTGAGATATGCCACGGGGCGGAGCGGAGCGGGGGCGGTGACGAATGGGGGTTGTGTGTAGTGATATAATGTGGTTTGGGAGGCAGGGGGTTAATGAAGAAATGTGATGCTAAATTGCGTAACGGATATGCCACGGGGCGGGGGGAGTGACGGATGAGGTACGGGAGATGGTTAAGGTTTAGGCCTTGGAGTTGAAATATGCCACGAGGCGTGGTGCTGGCCGGGCGGTTTTTTAAAATAAATAAAAAATAAATTGAAATTTGAAAACTTTTGAATTAAAACAAAACCTTTTGATTTAAAACAAAAATGTTTTAAATATTGTTCTATTCCTATGTGTTTCGTTATAAATTTTCCAACACTTTCATTTTGTAGGTGTTCTATCTGGTAGGCCCTACTCCCTAGCGGGAGAGCCCGTCCTAAGGATGGGCGTCCCGCTAGTATTATATAAATATTGAATGGCTTTGAGGGTGATACAAGAATATATTGCACGAGTTGAAAACGAGTAATTTTAAAGTGAGTGTAATATATTCCTGTATGACATTCAATATTATTATTATTCTTTATAACAGAATGTTTTGCCAGAACTTACTTTAATTGAGAAATTGAAACGCCGATCTAAAAAATGTGTGTGTGCACATCATTTGCACATACATATACACCCCCACGCACACATCTTCTGCGCCGTACAATATTTTTTGAATATTGGTGTGATCTAACCAATATGTGTGTGCACATCATTTGCGCATACATGTACATACTCACGCGCATATCTTCTGTGCTGTACAATATTTTTTTAATGTTCGTGTGATCTGGGAGCTTTTGGAGCTCAATACGCAGTTTTATTGTACCGTTTTGGGAGGCCCATAAGTAATCATGACATACAGTCAACAAATTAAGTAACTGACCAGGTAATAAATGTGCTGATAACTATAAAAGTATAACTCCTACATAAACATTAAATTATTCAAATTTTCACATTTATTACCTGGTCAGTTACTTATTTTGTTGACTGTATATTTGTTATCATTAACCCTAACCCTACTACACCACACGGCAACAGATTTGTTTTCCGACCCCCAAAATTCACCAGAAAGGTCACCCTGACCCCAGGGATTTGAACCACGGACCTCCAGCACTATAGAGCCCAGATCCAAACCACTACACCACGGCAGTCAGTCACACTCGGCTCAGTATATTCGCCTCATTATATAGCCTGGGTCTGTTTTGTAGCCCCAAAACCTGCACACCGAGTTATAAAAACATTTTTCCGTGTCGTTGCCATGTGGTGTAGTAGGGTTAGGGTTAAGTAAATTTAACAGAAACATCAAAGATTCCGTTAACCCTGGATATCCCCATATTATTATTACAGAGATTTATATAGCACATTTCCAAATTGATCAATGCGCTGTAAAATATATACATTAAAATAAAAAATACATCTAAAACAGCAGCTCGGAAAAAAATCACATAATGTATTACAATCATAGGATATTAGCTGAGACGAATATACCTGAAGGGATAAGAAGCACTATTCATTCCTGTTATTTGCAGCGGTGCAAGTCTAACACGGTTATTGTTATGCTTGATGGCCAATCGATTATCATCATTCAGTTTAATGTAGCATGACCTCATTATGTGAGTTCTGCGCTATTTCAAATTTAGTGTTATCCACACGTGTGTTACGATCTTCTTAACAACCTGAATTAACGCTGTAGTATCGGACGGTCACCGACATACAGACTGTGATAGATTTCTAAAATGATTACGCATTATATTGCTAGAATTATGGCATTTCAGAGGAAGTATGCCAATTAAAACCTACTAGAGCCATAATTCAATACATAAACAATGTATTATGATATTCAAAGTGCATGTTTTGTGTTTAGATTTAATAATATGAATTGAAATACAAATACTCAGATGTGGTTGAGCTGATACATTTATCTGTTGATGTATAAAAATACCATATTTATTGTGTTTCAATTCACATTAAGTCTAAATTTTAAACACAAACCATGAACTTTGAATATCATAATACATTGTTTATGGGTTGAAATAGGGCATTATTCGGTTTTAATTGGCATACTTTTTCTGAAATACCATAATTCTAGCAATATAAATGCGTAATCATTTTAGAAATCTATCACAGTCTGTATGCGTAATCATTATGATCATGGTTTAAACCCAGAAGTGCAGGACAAATCGATGCATGCGCACAGCCTGTTTTGCAGGTTCTGCTTGGGTTGGTTTGAGAACAATGCCGTGCAAGACCTGATTCGTAGAATTGAATGGCAATATGAATGAATGAATGAATGAAAACGTGATTTATTAAGCGCATTTCCAAAAACATGATCAATGCGCTGTACAGGAATTATATAATATAAAAGATAAGCATAATAAAAAATACCAATCAAAGTACAAAGTACATTAAAGATAGGTTAAAAGATAATTAAATATACATGTAATGTAATAATATACAGATACAATTTAAGCATTAAAAAGCATGGATTAAAAAAACACACATTTTTTTATTATAAAAGGGTGCATTTGCAACCGAAATTGACCAACAAATTACACATGCGGAAATAGATGAGTTTTAAGCATCTTTTTAAAAGATTTGACACTGCATGCGGTGCGTATGGAGAGTGGGAGATCATTCCACAGCCTTGGACCGATATATGAGAAAGCAGTATCAGTCTTAGTATGTTTGTTGAAAGGTACAACAAGGCGGAAAGTGTCGTTGGAAGATCTCAAACCAGCTCTTGGACAGACATACGGCATCAAAATCTGAGATAAATAGGTAGGCCCCAGATTATGTACACCATTGTACACATGCAGCAAGTTCTTAAAGTCAATTCTCTGCTGGATAGGCAACCAATGAAGCTTCCGCAAGAGTGGTTCAGCACTTGTGCGTCTATTTTTACAAAAGACTAGACGCGCAGCACGATTTTGAAGTTTTTGCAGGCGCTGAACATTAAATTTAGAAATGCCACCTAAAAGAGAGTTGCCATAATCCAGCCGAGAGAGGACTAAAGACCTCAGAATATAAAGAATACACAGAGCTGCCTATCCCTTCAGGTATATTCGTCTCAGATATTAGTAATTGAGGCAATGGCGGTGACATCATTTTCATCTTGGCCACCGTCGTGATCACATCGATTGACAGTTACACCATATTCATCACTGTTTCTATATGATTGGGTTTAGTGCAGCCAGACATGCCAACTAAATCAGCTAAATAAGTTCATGGTTTGTGTTTAGATTTAATATGAATTGAAACACAAATGTTTAGATGTGGATGAGCTGATAGACTGTTCTTTTTATGAATAAAAATATCAAAGTTTTGTTTCAATTCACATTAAATCTAAACACAAACCATGAACTTTGAATATCATAATACATTATACATATGTTCAAGCAGGTCATCAGTAGGTTTTAATTGGCATACTTCTTCTGAAAAGCCATAATTTCGGCAATTTAAATGTATAAATTATTTTCGAAATCATATCACAGTCTGTATGTCAAGACCATCCCATACTAAAGTGTGTTCATGTTATTTAAAAATACACATGTGAATAACACTGGATTCAAAATAGCGCGCTAACTTAAATAATGAGGTCGTGCTACAAATTAAACTGAAGTATCGATTGGCCATAGGACTATTTATCATAACAATGCCGCAGTACCGGACGTTGGAACAGTGTATGTATTTTTAAGGTCTTTCTTAATTTAATTCACACGTTTGTCCAAAGTCTATATAATGTTTAAAATACAAAAATAGATTGCAGCATCATGAAACGCCACACACCACACGCACACAAAACTCCATGCACCCAGGCCTGCACAACCGACACCAACCACTTCCATCACACCAAACAACCAACCCAATGCGCATATAGGCCGTACATGATCATGATGATGATACAAACCCATGCTATCATTTCAATTACTACAAAATGTTAATGCTCAAGAACAGTGAAAATGGTCCAACTCATGTTATGACCTCTTTAATTTAAATGGCCATAAACTTTTGAATAAAAGCAAAATATAAACCCCAACTGATTTGCTTTTGATACCCATTAATAGTATGCATATGAGCATTATGGCACTGACAATGTAATTTTAAAATATTTGTTGTTACAGTGTGTATATATACCTGCATGATGGCTGCCCGATACCATTCAGGTTGGTTTATTGCACACTCTCTATACGGAAGATTCAGATCCCGGCTGCTGGTGCTCCCAAAGGTCGCTATAGTTTGATCAGTTCAAAATTGGTGAGAAATGTGCAATTTTTATCTCTCCGTGTGCAAAGTAATTTCAGTAAACATTCATGGTTTTGGCCATACACACGCAATTTTGGCCAAACGCACACAATTTGGGCCAAACGCCCTAATACTTGTAAATACCGTCAAACGGGGACTTTGAGTTATTCCCAGGAAACGGGTGTCGGCGGTTAGAAGGTGTTTTGTCATGTGTGCATCCGCAGTTGTATGGTAATCACCCGAGTGCTCACCAAAATGCACATCAACTAGAATTTTTACATTCAAATCGCGGACTTGCGTTAAATAGATTAATAAATGAATAGCGCCATCTATTGGGCATATGGCAGTAGTAAAACAATACTGATTCCAACCGCGGACGTCCGCAGTTCCTTTTTGTCCGCGGTTAGAAGGTGTTTTGTCATGTGTGCGTCCGCAGTTGCATGGTGTTTACAAAGACTACATTTCACATTTGATGCTCAGTGGGCTTGTTGCGTTCATGTGCGCCTATACTGCCCTACCATAACAAAAGGAAGTAATGGTATTCTACTAAAGTTATATCAGTTTAATGAAACATTTAAAGTGTATTTTGAATAATTTTTGAGAATTTTGAATGTTGCCATGTTTTTCGTGTAAATGTCCAATACTTCCTTTTCTCATGGTTTTTCTTCTGAAAGTGAATGTATAAACCATAACAAAAGGAAGCACTGACTGTTCAACACTTCCTTTTGTCATGGTTTATTTTGTGAACAGTGAACTTGCTTCATTTTTTTATGCAACATTTTGAGGGTTCCTGCTATGAAAGAATTGTGTATCGTTATTATTTGTATCACTTGGCATAGAAAACTTAATTTGATAAAATTGTATATTACTTCATTTTGTCATGGTAGGGCAGTATACTCTTCTGTATTATTTTGCTGCTATAAGGAGGCTTGTATGGTGGAGCTGATTAAACTATACTTTATCTTGGTGAGCTCGATTGGTTGCATAGATGTGTAGTATACAAATACTACATGATAGAGGGGAAATAGAGCACACTATTTTCTCGAGGTACTGGCTACAGGCCTATATCACCCCGAACCTGAAGGGCGAGGGGTGATAGGCCCGTAGCCAGTACCGAGGGAAAATAGTGTGCCCTATTTCCCCGATCATACCATGTAGTATTTGTTTTATTACACCTCACTGTGACTCTGGGGATGAGGTTGTAGGGAAATAGTCAAAACTATTTCCCTAGGGAAATAGTACTTGTGATAGGAATTGGCCAATGAATTGCCATAATTAGTTCATGAATATTTATGAGGTGTAATAACATGCAATATCATTCCCCGGAGGGGAAGTCGCTCTTAATGATATCGGTTACGCATCCACATAAAAAGAAGTCATTATTTTGATCACTACACAATGTTATCAACGTTAAGGGGGCGCCTTTCAGAAGGCATCACACTTGAGGGTAATCGAATTAAAGAAAATTAAATCAATCTTTAGGGGTATTAATTGGATGTGTGACTGTAAATAGATAGAAACAATGGAGAGAAACGAATGTTTCCATCAATTAATTTTGTATGCTTAGAATCTGTTTGCCTGATTGTATTCTCCTTTGGTTTGAAATTGTCCTTGTATAATTATCCCATTGAAGGGCATGCATAATTAAGCGTGAGTGACGCCTTATGCTTTATGCCATTTAGGGGTGTCAAAAGGGTTTTGTGCTGTACGACATTTAGGGTCCATTTCGTGAGGTGCTTGGACGCGTTTGGGTAGCCATTTGGTGGGAGAGTGATCCCATGGGCTCATTCCCCTCTAATAGACCTGTAACTTACAACGCCATGTTTCTACCCCTAAATGGCATAATGCATACAATAACTACCCTAAAAGGCGTCACTCACTCTTAATTATGCATCATGCCCTTCAATGTCATGGTTTTTGTTGTTCTATATGCGCCATGAGTATTCTTGCGAATTTGCACGCTTTATAAATGTTCATTATTAGTATTAGTATTATTATTAGTTGTATCTTCCTCTTAGAGATCATTGATGGGAGTGTAACTCAATACTGTGACGGCTAGTGTCAATGACTTGACTTGGACTTCAGTCACTATTTTTGATGACTTGATATGACTTGAGTTACTAAGCGCAATGACTGACTTGTGACTTGGTTTCAAAAAAAAAAAATTATTTGACTTAACTCAAGTCCCTTATCCAAAAGAGCTAACCTGACTCAAGTCAATAACCCAAAAGACTTGGTTAGACTTTACTCAAGTCTTGCAGTAAACTGGCTTGATGAGTCTAAACAAAATAAAACTGTCAAAGTGAATATTATTATACCTCAGCTATGTATGTGGGATGCAGAAACACCCCAGATGTGAATAGCCACGAGCCAATCACAGCTCGGCTGCCGATAGAGGTGCGTGTCATGAGATTAGATATTCTCTCTCTCTCGTTTCGTGTATCAACCCGCGGAGACGTCCGATATTATTTCTCGTCGTATTATTATTATTTGAGAGCGTTTCCGTTGATAAAAGTGGCCAAGTCATCATAGGTATGGCGGCGAAACATATGAAAGTCTTGTTGCTTGTATCTTCATGTATCTACAACCAGTGTGCCTGAATTACTGTAAGCAAGTCAACTTATAGCTCTTACACGTATTAGAAGTGACCTGAACAAAATTTGGTATGACTTCAACACAATTATAGACTTGGTTAGACTTGACTTGAGCCAACCAGTGACTTGACTTAACCAGTTGGATTGACTTGGCAAAACAATTAGAAAGACTTGAGTCACCTCAGTCTGTGACTTGACTTGTGACTTGAGGTTTAGTGCACAGGCCTATGGTTGTCTATCATCAAGACGGTTTGGTAACAACCTTAATTTTGCTCTTCTTCTCTCGATTTTTCTATTTTTTAACCTGATCAGACAAAAGAAAACACAAAAATGATTTGATTAGTCTACAACCCAAAATGATTACTGAGACAAATCTAAATGCAGATCAGTTATGTAATCATCAATGGCAGATGACACTATCCTATATCTCAGTCAGTTCCAAATTGGCGAACCATCTTACAGCGGCGAATGAATTCAGAAGAGCACAGGCGCGCAAACATCTCGCATTGCACAGCTTAGCTAATTGTGAAATGTATTCTTGAGGGTTTGTGTGCAAAAATAGCCCGGAATATGCTTGGATATGTTTTGGGCGCCGAGAGATATAAACCGCATATTTCTCGCCAATTTGGAACTGATGTTTCACTTAAAAATATATATGAATTTATCGTAACTATACATAGGTCCATATTTTATTTTCATCATAGTTTCCACTATCCACTACTCAAAATATGGACCGGCCCATTCATATCACAACATCAACCAAAGTGCAGTATCCATCCTTTATTTCTCTAATTGTTGTACTATACATCCTTGATATTTTGTCACAGTTAATCCACATAACAATATTAGAGTTGTGTATCATGGTGACACACGCATTGATTGTTTTATCATCCACTTGATTGGATTTACTGATATACTGATTAGGCCAACAACAAAAAATTGTTATGTTGTTCCGATTTTTTTTTTTTTCAGATTTTTTTAAATTTAAAAATCGTATTTTTTTCATTAACAAAATCAGATTTTTTTTTTTTTTTTCAGATTTTTTTTTTTTTTTTCAGATTTTTTTTTTTTTTTTCAGATTTTTTTTTTTCAGTTTTTTTTCCCAGATTTTTTTCAGATTTTTTTAAAAACAGTTTAAATGGCATTGAATATTAAATTAAGTGTTTATAACATATATGTGCGGCTCTTAGAGTGATTTTAACTTCTTGTTGGCTGAACTTTGAGCTTCTGCTGGTAAAAGAAAATTTTTAAAAAAAATTAAAAAAATTAAAAAAATCCGCCCGCCCGCCCCTCCTCTCTTTGATCCCTTTAAAGTTTAGTTGTAAAATATATCAAATGTACATTTGCAGTTGAGTAAAATCAGGCAGTGGATGGGGAGATAAACTGCTCACAAAACGTTAGGCAACTTTTTTTAAATCAAGTATATTTTTATTATTCATTACCTCTTTGTATATGTTATATATCAATGGAAAGCTGAAGTGTTCCTCTTTAAGATTTTTTTTTTTTTTTCAGATTTTTTTTTTTCAGTTTTTTTTTCCAGATTTTTTTCAGATTTGTTTAAAAACAGTTTAAATGGCATTGAATATTAAATTAAGTGTTTATAACATATATGTGCGGCTCTTAGAGTGATTTTAACTTCTTGTTGGCTGAACTTTGAGCTTCTGCTGGTAAAAGAAAATTTTTAAAAAAAATAAAAAAATTAAAAAAATCCGCCCGCCCGCCCCTCCTCTCTGAAAGCTGTCGAGGACAACATAACAATTTTTTTTTGGGGCCTTACCGATGTACCAGTTTTAAGTTATACACAGGGTCTTTTTGGTTCAAGATGCATGTATTGACCATGGGAGTGGGTTGGTGAGGGTGATGGAAGTGGGTTGGTGGGGGTGATGAAAGTTGGGAGGGTGGATGGGATTGGGTAGGGTGGATGAGATTGGGAAGGGAGTTGGGAGGGTGAATAGGAGTGGGGAGGGAGATGGGATGAGAAGGGGTGGGAGTGGGTGAGGGCACCGCCTTTATTGCCTATCGGAAGCAATTAATATGTTAAAATGAAGCAATTAATATGTTAAAATATTAATTGTGTGTAATATCTGACCTGGACTGACCTGTGTCAATTAGCATGTGATAGGTAGGGAGTCAGGGAAAAGGGGTTGGGGAGGGAGGAGAATGGGTGTGGGGTTGGGTAGGAGAGTAGAGTTGAGGAGGGGAAATACTGTAGGGAGGAAGGAGAGTGGGGGAGGGGATGGGAGTAAGGGAGAGAGAGAAGGGGTGTAGGTAGGGTGAGGAGAGTAGGGATGGGATGAATTCTCATGCTGGCGGCGTCAAAGTGTAAAGCGTTAAAAATATTATTTGTATTTGTAACATAAACAAATCATCTTTCGATGTGGTACCATTAATTTTGATTCCGATTAAACTCTTCATACTAAATTTGGCAAGAAATAGAATTTTTTACCTGGATTTGATCCCTTTAAAGTTTAGTTGTAAAATATATCAAATGTACATTTGCAGTTGAGTAAAATCAGGCAGTGGATGGGGAGATAAACTGCTCACAAAACGTTAGGCAACTTTTTTTAAATCAAGTATATTTTTATTATTCATTACCTCTTTGTATATGTTATATATCAATGGAAAGCTGAAGTGTTCCTCTTTAAAATTATACCACATTTGCAATGATTACATGTTGCTGAACTTGAACACATGAATGAGAACGAGGCAAAGTCACAAATCAAATGTGCCAAAATTACCGTTATCTGTGCTAAACAGTCAATAGGTAATGATCAAACATCAAAACGGTCATGCTTGAGAACCATGAATGGTTTACACAAAAATTTGCACCAGTGAGCACAACACACGCAAGTTGACCCTCATCTCTTTAGAAAACCATTGTTTGGGTATTTGCAAGACTGGGTTAACAGGTGGAAGGTCATGAAGGTAAGTGATGCAAGGTTTAGGCCTACAACTTGTAAATTTTTCTCAATAGAGTGGATTAAGATCAGTAAGTTGTCTGGCTTGTTTTCATTACAGTGTCAATTTGTTTGTTCATACAGTAACACAAAATTGCAAATTTTGGCACATTTGATTTGTGACTTTGTCTCATTCTCATTAATGTGGCCAAGTCCAGCAACATGTCATCATTGCACATTTGGTATCATTTTAAAGAAAAACACTTCAGCTTTCCATTGATATGCAACATAGTACAAGAGGGTAATAAATAATAAAAAATATACTTGATTAAAAAAAGTTTCTTAACTTTTCGTGAGCAGTTTAGATTGAGGGGGAGGAATGGTATAAAATAGTCAGGTTCAAACTTCAATTGACCCTTATTTGAGATTTGAGACATTTTTAATTCTCACCTGCATTAGTCCCTCCACAAAGTCCTTTTGCTCAAATCTGCATGTATTAGCTACACTAGGCTTGCATTTGTAATGAATATTAGTGCCACACTCTGTCAACAACAAAAATACATTCATAATAGCTCCTTTGCTCAAAATAATAATGTTAAAACTTGGAGTAATGACTTTTAATAATATGTTTCTTATACGGCACACATATCCATCCTGTAGGGGGCTCAAGGCATGATTGCTAATTAATAGTCTGCAGCCATCAGGAAATATCCCCACAATTAATTGGCTTCATCTGCATGTATGTGTATCGTAGAGGAAGGTTTTTACATATGCCATATAACAAAATAGCAAACATACCAGGTCTTAAAGCCTTGGAAAATGTCCTTAGAACATATTATACACCTTTTTTCCTGATCTTCAACTGGATTTGCTTTTGGTTAAGAGCTGAAGATAACAACTTAAACTATGATCTTCCCTTCCCCATCCCCCATTCAATCAATGTGGCATGGGAGACTGATATTCTTCAACATTCCAAGTGGGAGACAAGGTGGTTAGTTTCCCTTTATTAACATTTTTACGTAAAAGTAATTGTTACAAAACCAATGCCCTATTACAATAAGTACCTGCACATTTCAATCCCTGTCTAACAAGTCCTATGATCAATCCTCCACAATGCTTGCATAGAGATGGCGCTTTCCAGGTGTGTTCCTTAAATCGGTGGGGTAAATCTACCCCAAGACGCTGGTTGCCAGTCTGTAATGAAATGCAGTGTCAAATAGTTGTTATTTCTTTTCTATTTACTTGATTGTCTCAAATCTCCTATATACTTTTTAATCTTACAGGTACCAGAAAAGTTTGTGCCATTTTGCTTTTTTTTCAGTTGATCACTTTGATTGTTTCAGAAGATGAACTACATTATACTGTAAAAATGGACATTTTCGTGTTACATTTATTTTCGCGCTTTTCGCGCTGAAGTCGGCAAGCGCGAAAATAAAAAAGCAAAAATATATTCATTTTGTATGTAGGCTATGTAAGGAAGCTGTGCAAAGCGCAAAAATGTACACACACAAAAATTACACTTCTACAGTATGGTTCAGTGCACACATCAAGGTCAAAGACGGTTACAAGCTGTGAATAATCTTGTATTCACCTGTACTTAAATATTAGCCAATGTCTTAAAACCTTACTTTGCTAACAACATCATGCAATTACAAATACACATTGATGATCTATTCATATCAGTAACATAATGACTTCAAAACACAGTATTTTCTGTCATACGAAATGTGTTGAGTATCTTATCATGGCATCCTTTGTGAATAACGATATGGCAGTTTATAGATGAGGTGACCATTGTTTACATCCAATGTTTATCAACAAACGCAATGGTCGAAGACTGGACTGTCGATACACGCTTGAGGGAACAGCATATGACCACAACACTGTCCGCTATGCCGTATTGCCCTTTATATATAATGCTTTGGCGCGAGTTTTAAAAGCACGGGTCCTAAACAAAACAGAATGCGTGCGCAAACTGCCGGGCAAAGAACAATGTCAACTAGCCACGTTTTGCGTGACGTTTGTGTGACGTCACCTGTCACCCCATCTATACAAGATTACATAATACACTATAGTGACCAAGCATATGTTACCTTACCTCAAGACACACAGTATATTCTGACATACGACATTTGTTGAGTATCTTATCATGGCATCCTTCATGAATAACGATATGGCAGTTTATACAAGAGTACATAATACACTATAATGACCAAGCATATGTTTCCTTACCTCAAGACACACAGTATATTCTGACATACGACATTTGTTGAGTATCTTATCATGGCATCCTTCATGAATAACGATATGGCAGTTTATACAAGAGTACATAATACACTATAATGACCAAGCATATGTTACCTTACCTCAAGACACACAGTATATTCTGACATACGACATTTGTTGAGTATCTTATCATGGCATCCTTTGTGCACTACAAGATGGCAATTTGAACACTGGTATTCACATACTTTCTGGGAACTGAATCTGAAACAAAATAGTGGAAACCATTCAATATCGTCAGCCTACTTCGATAATTGCCTAACTCACTTTTCAGCAAAATTGAGTTTTTTTGCATAAATCATGACTTCATTACATTATGCACATGCTGTTATAATACCTAGGTCATTGACCAGTCAAAAGTGTTGATAAATGAAGAGCTTTGTTGCAAAAGGGTCACCAGACCACTCCAACATGTTACTTATTTTGCATTATTGAATTTGCATTGACCAATCCATGGAATTAATCAAATTATTGTATGGCTGTGTTCATCTGTTTCTATATGACTTGGATTAGTGCATCCATGCACGCCAATTGAGGCATCAACAATACAAGACACATTCCACATAATGAATAGCCATCCAGCAATAATGCTAAATGAGTAACAGGTACACAGGTAACAGGTTTCATACTTTTGTTGTTTTCTAAGAACTAGAAAAAAATGAGTTAGGCAATTATCGAAGCAGGCTGACGATATGTAGTGATGGGTAATGCAACAAAGAATAATTGTAAAACACTATCATTTTGTGGATACTTTATTTCGTGAATTTCAAATAACTGCTATTTTAGCAGGCATTTAATTTTCAGAATCTGAAAATGTTAATTACTCTCAATGCAAAATTGTCAGTATCGTGGGTATTTAATTTCGTGAATTTGCATCCCTCGCAAAATTCCCGAAATTAAATCTCTCGCAAAATTCAGTGGTTTTACAGTACCTTGTTCTACAGGTGCGGACCTCTCAGGTAGGGTCGGTGGGTCCGTCAGCCGCTTTTTTATATAGGCAAACTAAAATGTTCAAAACATTTCAACGTTCATAGACATTTTTCAAAAATTCCAAAAAACAAACTTATAAGAGGACCTGACATTTTGATTCTAACAATTCAATTCAATCCAATTCAATTCAATTCAATTTATTCAGCAAAATTAATATAAACAAAAAATAATATAATATGAAGGAGAGGCTAGGAGCCCCAGTGGAAACCCTGATAGACAGGCTTATATGGGGACCCTTGACACAAAAATAGAATGATAGTAAATAGAGCATTTTAATAATGGGAGAACAGAAAAACATTTCAATGCTTCAATAATTTCCCAATGGTTTCTTCAGACATAGTAGTTGAACATGTTACATACAAAATGTACTAGAGGATCTTTTTCATTTTCTTCTTTATTTAAATTTTTGGGCAAAGTTTTCAATTTGATGGTCATTTTCAAAGGCCTATAGATTCTTTAATTTTACAGTAAAAATAAATTGAGCACAACTACAGGGTGACCCAATAAAAAGTTTACCCAAAATGAAAGTGATATTTTTCCAATTCCTGTAATTTGATATCTCTGTTTTTTAAATTTTATTATAAAGAATGGGTAATGGAGCATCTACCCTGAAAAAGTTATTTATTTTGGTTGAGTGGTTTTCAAGATATGGTCTATTGAACATTGCTTTAACAAAACAGACTTGTCCTTGGGAGCAAAGGCATGATTGAACACAAGTGAGACATCGAAACGAATCCTTTTACAATGATTTCTTCTTCTTCTTCTCGTAAAGTTCAAACTTCAGTAACTGAAGATAGTCGATCTGAGTGTGGATGCGCGCGTGTTATTAAAACAAGGACGCAGCCATCGTGTTTCGTGCATATTTACAGGTGCAAGTAAAATCCGGTTGGTGCTGGCAGGGTTATCTGGACGCTCCCCTCAATGCTGATTTGAATGCATTAAGGGATGGGTACTGAGCAGGATCCTTGTCAAGGGCATTCCAGTCACGTAAGGTGCGTTGAAAGAAGGATGAGGAGTATGGAGCAGTATGGCGTTCAGAAGCGGGTTAAGATAAAGTACTTTTGATGTTGCAGTTGTGTTTAACCATGCCTAAGAAAAATGATGCTCCGTGGACAAGTCTGTTTTGCTGAAGTAATGTTCAATGGACCATATCTTGAAAACCACCCAACCAAAATAAATAACTTTTTCAGGGTAGATGCTCCATTACCCATTCTTTATAATAAAATAAATACCACAGATCTCAGGTTACAGAAAGTGTAAAAAATATCACTTTCATTTTGGGTAAACTTTTTATTGGGTCACCCTGTATATTTAGCACAAAACATAGGATGTAATGTGATAGGATTCTTGGAATTAAAATATCATTTTATGGAAAAAATTGAATATCGAAAATCTTCTTCATGAATTTCAACTTGTAGCATATCATCTAAAACATTTTCTTTCACACTTCAGGGAAATATTCTTAATGGTATGCATTACTTGCCAATATACAAGGACAAATGAAAATTAAACAAGCTAGCAATTGATTACAAATTTTGGGGCAAAAAGTAGTTTTTTTACATTATTTATCAAATGCAAATCCATCATCTGGTAACTCTAACCTATTTTCGTCTATGTTAGATTATCTATGTGCCATTAAAGCTCCCATATTTGCCTATTTTGTTCCACAAATCAACTGTCACTACTGCCCGAGTACTGGTGCCAATGAAATTGCTTTTAATCGTTTTATGGCAGGAAAATGAGAAGAGGTATGGTATTAGTTGTAATTAAATCAAAAAAAGTTTAATACCCAAGCCTGACATTTTCCTGGTTCATGACATGTAGGCCATATTGGTTTAGAAGTTATGATAATAAAAAGTGTGGAGTGTTTATGACCTGTTGTATGTACTGTAAACATTCTCTTATTTCCTTTTCAACTGACTTTCAACCACAAAGCATTATGGCCCGGGGGGGGGGGGGGCACTCAACTTTTTTTTGGGTAGGGGTGTGCCGCCCAGGGTCTCAAAAAGGGGGGCTAAAGAACTGAACTGAGTGGATTTTATGACGAAAAATAGGGTCTTAGGAACTGATTTTTTTCCAAAAAATAGGTCTTGAGAACTGGCTTATAGTTCAATTTTCGATTTATTTTGGTTTAAGAACGCAACATTTTCGAAAAATTGGGGCTTTGGAACACAAAATTGGTGCTTTGGAACGCAAAATTTCGTGATTTTTGAATTTTCAATAAAAATGGGGTCTTAAGAACTGATGCAGGCTCAAAAGGGGGGTCATAAGAACTAGCAGCAGAGGGTGAAAAAGGGGGTCTTCAGCGCGGCACATACCTATACCCTTTTCAAATGTCAGTGCCCCCTCCCCGGGCATTATGGTACTTACGAACAGTACTCATTGCAGAAGAAGCATTTGACAGGTACATGTAAGCTACTGGCTAGAAACTTATGACCTAGATGGTGATGTTCTACTGTGCCACCTCGCCATGATCCTGTCCTACGGTTAATGGTAGAATCTGTTGAGCTCTTAATCCTTTTTGTAACCTTGTTGTTGGGGCTTATATCCAGATCTGATGAAATAATGGTATATATATTTATAATCCAAAATAGATGTGAAATCATCCAAAAGGTAAAGTGCTCAACCAGTAAGGGAGCTTTATACAATTTGAAATTTTGACTTGATCCTGCTACATGGTTTTAAAACCATGTAGCAGGATCAAGTCCAAATTTCAAATTGTATATATATTTATATATTGTTACAAATCTTTTCTATTTTCATTTCATAAGAAATCATATATTCAACTACACTATTAATGATTAATTAGAGAAAACATTTCAATTGAAACATCACATTTAGACAACTTATATATCATATGGGTGTATCATGAGTGTCACATTGTACCACATGGATGTCACATGCATGGCTGTATCTTTATGGGTGTCATATTCAGTGGCATAGCCAGGGGGGGCAGCCCCTCCCTCCCACCCCCCCCCCCCCCCCCCCCCCCCCAATAATCAATAATATAGTCGTGTCGGTTGAATTCTGACTGGGCGGCAATCTTTTTAAATGGGTTTTCTGGTAAAGTCCTTGTCGGCTCATTTTCCGCCCCCCTAATATGAAAAACCTGGCCACGCTACTGTCATATTGGTATCACATGACTGTGTCACATGGGTGATACATGATTTGTGACGTGTTCTACCGAAACCAGACGGAATTGGGCAGGGCTCCAAACTGAGAAATAGCCCAAAACATAATTGGGGGGGAATTTTGGGGAATTTGAGTTTCTGGTAAATAATTAATCTTCAGAGTATTTATAACAATATTGTGAAAGATTCAGATTAAAAAATCATCCTATATGTATGTTTCAGTGATTTAAAAAAGCCTGGTTCTAGTAAAAAGCCTAGTTCTAGTAACTTTAAAGACCAATATCTCAGTTTGGAGTTTTCATAAAGACCGTAAAAGACGAACTTGAATATGATGTAACTCCGCTTTGGGAAGTCCGATTAAAAAAAGAGAGGTACCATTGTAAAGCTGAAGATCTCTACTTTAAAGATCAATTACTAACTCAATTTTGATATCTTGCCCAATTGTGTCTGGTTTCGGTAGAACACGTCACATATAACAAAGGTATTAAATGGATGTTAAACGTGTCATTATTAGCTCATAGATGTCACATTGGTATCAAAAGGTATCACATCGATGTATCATAGGTATCACATCACATTGGTATCATATAGGCATCACACCAGTGTCACATATAAGTATCACATATCATATAAACTGAGGCAACACTAGTTCAAATGTATTCACAACAAGACTTGTTGCATATCTTGTGTTCAAACAATGTAATGGGAAAATATAACATAGAAGCAAGAAAACATTATTACCAAGTGCTTATACACAAAATTAACAAGCAAGCATATAGAAAAATATTTGATATTAGAGCAACTTGTACCATTTGGTAATTGACTGATGCTTATTTATTATTAGCCCAGCTACCAATTTTGTTAGAAAAGAATTATTATTTATTATTAGCCCAGCTACCTTTGTGTTAGAAAAGAATCAGCTGAAGGTTGTACAATATCAAATAAATGGTGGTGTTTTTTTTTAATTTGACCAATATGCAAATATGGAAATGCATTAATACATTGAACACTTCTTGTGTTTGGGGGTGTTTTTTCCTGAAATTGAAATTGCATGTAGTGAACATGATGTGCCTTCCAGAATACAAATGCTGGAGTTGATATTACCCATCACATGTTTTTCAATGGGAAGTTTTAAAAACCACTGCATCTAACACAAGTTAGACAGTCAATGATTAAACGCAAATACCTTGATTGCTTCTTTCTTGTCCGTAAACATGTTGCCATGGTAATGAGAGATGAAAGAAATGAAGATGGTTCTAAGCCCCAAATGATAATGCTGTAAGAAAAGAGCGCCATAATACCAAATAATATACACCTTTGACAATGAAAACCATGCACTGTTCCACATGCAAACCTTCACTTTGTAGTAGGGTCAGTTATAATTGGGCAAAATCTTAATTGCATTTATTTTTCATTTTGAAACAATTTCAAAGATTTAAAAATTTCAATAACAAAATGAATAAAAATTTCAACAAACATTTTTACATTTCAAACATTTTCAAAAATGTCCCTAAAAATGTCAAAATTTTAAAAATTCAAATCATTAGTTTAAAAAATATAAAATTTGCCATTTCTAGGTGAGTCGGGCCCATAGAACAGTTTTCCCCATGGCCTTGTTGTGATTAGTAAATGATTAATAGCTTATTAATTATTAATGTTAATTGCACAAAGGGTACCAGATCATAATAATAGGATCTGTGGGTGATGATTTAAATTGGTCCCATTTTACAAATAACAATATGAATTCAATCTTATGAGACAATTCCTGGTTGATAACGTTCACTGAGTGTCATTTGATGTGTGGCTGCAAGAAGAAATAATGCACTCCTCTTAGGGATCAATTAATAGGGGACGTCTCTATAGTCCGAAGGTTCTATAATCCGAAGGTTCTATAGTCCGAAGGTTCTATAGTCCGACGCATGTAATTTACCATTCGCTAGTCCGAATAAGATAAAAGGTTCTTTAGTCCGATAAAAAGGGTTCTCTATTACGAAGATTCTCTAGTCCGAATATAAAAAAGGGTTCTACAGTCCGACGGTTCTATAATCCGAAAATAAAAAGGTTCTATAATCCGAATTTTTAAAAGTGTTAAAAAAGGTTCTCTAGTCCGAAAATTGGAAGGGTGTTTTTTAGTCCGAATAATAAAAAGGTTCTTTAATCCGAATATTGCAACGGGTTCTATAGTCCGAAAACTGGTAAAGGGTTCTCTAATCCGATAGTTAAAAAAGGTTCTCTAGTCCGAATTAAAAAAAAGGTTCTATAGTCCGAATTTTAAAAAGGGTTCTCTAGTCCGAAAAGGTGTCACTGTTCTTTAATCCGAATCAAAATAAAGGTTCTATAATCCAAAATTTAAATTAGCGTATTTTGCAGTGCGCCCTCTATGGATATAACATGAATAAAATTCATAACTACGAAGCATTAGTCTTTCAACCTACAGAGGGTGCTGCAAATCTACCGCACAAGTGGCAGATGCAGACGATGCTGGACACATGCGTCCGAATATTTAAGGTTAAATTATGCGTACGGTACGAGGTTACATAATGTACGAGCTCAAGTGAATGGGACGAACACTTAACAACCGGATTAAATTCAAAAAATGATTCTGACACGCGAATGGTTTCAATGTTTATTATTCAAGCTTTATAACAACATATTTCAGGAAGGCGTTTTCTGGACCATTATAGCTAGAAAACTAGACATTTTTGCGTGTTTGGAACAAGATGGCTTCATGAACGTTTCAGGACCATTTTAGTGTTAAAATAACAATAAATTAATTAAAAATGAAGGCTTTTTAATAAAATATTTGTCAAAAGTACAAACCAAATTGCACCAAATGGGTTCGAAAATTGAAAACAAATCAAATTCCGAGGGGGCACATTACAGACTCGCCCTGTCCGCGTCACCACGGATAGCGGTGATTCTTGAAAGTGCGCGTCACAAGTTGAATGGTCTAAAACACTTCAGGCCTATCATAATTCATCACCACAAAATAACCGGTTATTGGTGATACAAAACCCCTGTATCTTTTGACAACGGCTCAAATTAACATGCTCACATTCTAGCTTTATAGAACCTTTCGGATTATAGAACCTTAATTGTTTTTCGGACTATAGAACCTTCGGACTATAGAACCATATTTTGTTTGGATTATAGAACCCTTCGGACTATAGAACCTTCGGACTAAAGAACCGTCGGACTATAGACATGTCACCAATTAATAGACCACATAAGGGGGACGGCTGGCCCCACCAGTGCCAGGAATCACATGGGCCACTGATATGGAAGTTAAAAGCCAATATTCACAATGGCACACCCCTACACTCCTTAAAATTAAATGTCTGTCCCATGTACAGGGTGAATAAAAAATGTGCACGGATTGAAACAGCCCTTTGACCTTGATGTGTGCATTAAACATTTCATGATGCCACATGTCTTAACTGTATAAATCCCATTGGAATGGTGAAAAAGAGGTTCAGCTTACAAAACCTGTCACATTTCGCTTATTTTTCAGTCAATTACTTTCAATTTTACGGAAGATTTAGATGAAATATGCTTCATACAAACAACAACAATTGTATCATGGTTCAATACAGAAATCAAGGTCAAAGGGCTGTTTCAATCCATGAACAGGTGTTTGCCATTCACCATAACTTGCCTTGATTGGTTGCTCAATAAAAGTTCAAAAAATTAAGATCAAGATTTCTTGTTGCTTTGTTCCTGTGGATCCTTAGCCCTAAAGGATTATTTTACTGAACCCACACCATACCAAATAATTTGAGTTCCTAATCTTGATGAAGGACCAGATCTGAGTCAGGCAGTTATAAAAGCTGTCGATATAGACTTCTAAATAGCATTTTAGATAATCAATCATTGCACTATAGTAGATTCAAAAACATTGGCTGATCGGTTATTGATTTGGATCGGTTACATTTAACGTTAGAGGAACCACAATGGACTGTGACCGGTCCTCCAATTATGATGATATCAGCATGGTTTAGATGCTATTGATTACGCTGTGATAAAATGGACTACAAAACGTTGATGCAAAGCATCCCCAAATATCATACATCCATGCATGAATTAAACTACCCAAGCAAGTAGCACTCTATTCAAACATGCCATGAACAAGTGACACTTTTAAACATCATTTCTAATCCTTCTTGTATATGTATGAGGATTAGACAATCAATTTGAACAATGGCAAGAGAAAACGTTGTCACTATTCTGGATATGAACTATGATGTGATTCAAGACACATAGAAGCATAGAACCCCATGTGTCAATGATCAGATCAAAATTTTAAATCTCTGCCTCCTCAATTGGAAGATATTACCTTTACTGAATTGGTAAACCGGTCAATGTCTGTGAATCTACTATAGTTCTGTGAGTACTCCAAAACCAAAAGCTAAAACAAGCTTAGCAAAGTATACATAGTTTAATTGTAAATTATGTAGAAAAACAATCCATGTTATTGCAGTATTTTTGGCAATTCTCTTGTTTGGTAACCTTGTGACACATGGCATAAACATTAATAGGTGACAAATAAACCCTGTTCTGCAGGTAAACAGAACCTCTCAGTTAGGGGCAGTCAGTTTGTCTGGTTTTTTTGTTGTTGTTGTTGGGGGAGGGGTACAACAATTTTTGAAATTTTCAACAACAAAAATTAAAACAAGTCAATGTATTCAAACAAAAATCCAAATGTTCAAAATAATTTCAAAACAATTTTGTTTAAACAAAATTGAAAATGTGAAAAAATGGGTCAACCAGGTTACTAAAAAAATAATTCGCCTTATTTCTTTATTTTCATAAATATACTATTAATTTGTGTATCAAAAATGGCTTTACATATAAGAATTATCATATGACGGCATATGTTCCAATTTTCCATTAAAAAACCCTATATCCTCACCAGCATCATCATGACTGGTCATGATCTCAACTCTACCAAATTGATCTGACAAATCAGATACAGTCCGTGAGAACCTTTTATCAGGCCCCGGCCTCATACCTGCAGCTGCCACTACCCCTGGTGCCTCATCAGTATCTGCTTGGTTTGTTACAGATGGTCTGACATCTATGAGAGAGCGGGATTTACGTCGGTCATCTGGTCCGGTGTAGTCAGTGAAACAGTTGGCTGGTACCCAACCAACTCTCTTTGAGTAGGTATATTTATCAAGACTGGTACCCAGTGTTACTCTGAAATGTAGAATATTGTTTACCAATTTTTTATCCAGGTGGTCACCTGTGTGACTGACTACATTGAAAGACACTGATTTATCCCTGCACTCTTTTAACCCTTTCCACGCGGCAGGCGTCTGCAGACAACATTCCAAAATGTTTCATAAATGTCAACATTATTGAATTTCATTACCATATTTAAAATCACCATGAGAAATGCATTGATATCAGTACAAACATGCCTAGTATTGGTTCAGTAATCCTTAAGATAGACTTTGAAAATTGGGAAAGGTTTCTGAAAAATCTGTTTTGTATATGGCAAAATGTTAAGAATTTAAAAATATGACAAATGTCATTTTGACTAAGGACAGTGTCAACTTTGCATCCAACAATCAGATCAAACAAATCTTCACAATACCTATGATATTATATCTGTTTCTATTGGTTTTCTGTTAGCAGTTACTGTCACTGATCCCAATTGGCTCAATAGACGTTATTCGTAATTGGCGATTTCAAACTGAAGAGGGAGACATATACTCGATGCCACGCCGATAAACATACAATCTTGTACTTCTACTGCAATATAATGAACTGTGAACTTCTACATTTTCCTAGATAGTGTCGGTTACCAGCAAACATTTCATTTCAAACTAGTGGAATAGATAGTTTATATGTACAAGTTTATTTCACGAATGTTATAAGGTCAAATATTGAACAACTCAGAAGTATGACAAATTTTTATGATTAGTGCAAAGTTAACCACATTGAAAAACTACATCACTCTCGACTCGACTACTTGAATAGCCTCGTTTTCGGAGCACTAATTGCTCTGAGCATGCTCAGTTGGATAGCACGGCCCTCTTTTGACGGTAAGTGCGCCAATTACGCATAACGTCTATAGTTAAACAGTCCAATTTCTAACCAATTAGATTCAGTTTTAGAAGCCATGAGGTTATTTTTCATCCTTTACCTGACATGCCAGGTGCCATCTTCAAAATCAATCTCTGTCAACTCCACCATTTCTCCTCTCTTTATCTTGATTTCATGTGCAACCCTAGGCTGGTAATCCTTGATGGCAACATACAACTTGCCTTAGGAAAGAAAATAGGAAAATAATGTACTTTAGGCTGAGACAAACATACCTAAAGGGATAAGAAGCACTATTCATACCTGTTATGTACAGCGATCCAGGTCTGGCAGGGCATTGTTATTATTGATGGTCAATGATCGATTATCATCGTTCAGTTCAATTTGTAGCACAACCTCATTATATGTGAGTAACCGCGCTAGTTCAAATCTAGCGTTATTCACACATGTATTATGACTTTTTTAATAACATGAACACACTGTAGCATGGGATGGTTAGGGAACGATCACTATTTACGCCAGGGTGGGGGATGGAGGTTTTTGTTGTTTTTTGGTGCAATTTTTTCATCACCCCCTTCTTCTCTTGAACACAGAATAATGTCATGTCCCCCCCCCCTCAAGTATTGAAAAAAGCATGCCCCCCTTTTTTTTAAAAATCTAATGATGGTACAACTTATACCTGCATGTCTGTGAAGAATGCACGGTGTGTCAACAGTGGCATAGCTATGTTTTTCACATTGGGGGGGGGGGGGGAGAAATGAAAATGAACAGACAAGATTGTTGTGACAAAAATGTTTCATCTTTGTACTTTTGACCATCAAAATTTCATGTCCCCCCCCCCCCCTTTGCCAGAATAAAATTTTGCATCCCGCCTTCATGTTTAAACAATATTTTGTGTCCCCCTGATTTCCTCCACACCCCCTGGCATAAATAGTGATCACTCCCTTATTGACATACATGTGTGGATAACACTAGTGGATTCAAAATAGCATTTCATTTTTTGAAAATCAAAATTTCAGGTCATTCTTACAATCAGTTTTTAAGGTTTTAGTCCTGTCTTCGGCTGCCCGTTTATTGCTTCTGGACTCAAAAATTAATATTGCTGGCCATGTTGACTTTCATTGTCACTGTTTGTCCATATGATTGGTGGGACTCTGGTATACATACAATATTTGACTGGGGTTTTTTGGGGTTTTTTTTAAAGGGAGGGGGCAAAGTATATAGCACTTACCTAGCCTGTCTTCAGATGTTTCCCAGACATCAGATGGGGAAGATGGCAGGTCAGCACCAGTGTCAAAATCTGTTATAAATTTAACATACAAAATCAGACATTAATGATAATATCACATGGATAACCACATCCAAAGGGGGTGGGGGGGGGGGGGGGGTTGAAATGGAAATTAAATTGTTGTCAATAGAGACTTGAGTCTTGTGTTGAAATGGGAATTAGTTGATATCCTTCTGTTGAATAAGTTAAATAAGGATGGGGCTGTTAAAAGTGGGGGCAACGGGTATAATGCTCTGTATGTACACAGTTTCAAAGTCAAGTTCAAGTGTTACATCAAATTATATTGCGGCCTAGGATTTATCATTAAATAAACATTATTAAGCAGAATATTTACACCATGCTACATGTGAAGTTGATTTCTTCACTAAAGTGAATTTGACTTGTTCGCCCCCTTACTCTCCTACCATAGGTCTGATAGAAAAATGAAGTCTTTTCTTATCATTATATGTCCATTTACATTGCTAAATTTGATAAAATTCAATAGTTTTAATTTTTTGACTGCAAATTAAGTTATACACTTTGTAACTCAAATTGAAGTCATGTTTAAATTTGATAATGTTAAATTCTGGCTCTGTGTAAATATGGCATTAAACAGTTTTCCACCAAAAGACAACATTATAGACCTACCTCCAGGTGGAGTGAGGGGGAGATGCCCATCATCAAACTTTGATCTGGCTGGAATTGGAGGATGGACATCTTCATCACAACCTGTCACAAAAGCAAAGTATTAGTTATTGAATAAAAGCAAGGAGGGGCTTTTTTAGGGGGGAGGTTGTCAAAATATTAATACAATTATTGGCCCATGCGTGGCAGAAATGACATAACAGAAATGAGACGCCGGACAAGGGAAGACTCATATCGCAAACAGCTGTGACACAAGAAATGCCTTCGTCCCGACCCTGTCTGATTCCCAATTTATGCCCCAAGTTCCAACCAGAGTAGTCAGGAGGTATGGGAGGACGAAGGTCAGGTTCACACAGGCAGTGGCGTATTGGAAACTGCATGGGGGGGGGGGGGGGGGGGGCACGGTAAAGTTGTAGCCGACGAAAGGCATGATGTACCTGAAATCTTGATAAGTGGGGAGGGGGTGGGGGAGGGGGTGGGGGAGGGGTTGCGATGACGTTGTTCTCAAAAACGGCTGGAAAAAATTGCATGGTAGTAGTCGCAAATCTACCGACGGAAGCTTAAGTTTACCGACGGGAATGTTTCACTGGACCGGTGCCCCCTGGGTACGCCACTGCACACAAGACCCACCACCAACATAGCCCATGAGGATTACCTCTCGTTTCCCCATAACCCAAACCACAGGTGCCTAAATGGTACACATAGCGACCTTTATCAATGTTTACCTTCCAGTTGGTCAGGTACTTTTGCATCTTCACCCGCCCGGCGCAAAAAATTACCGCTATAGGCGGGTCGTATATCCAGGTCTGATTAAAACCCACCAAACTTTATTGGGTCAAATAATTTACCTATCAAGTTGATAAATTTATTTATTAATTGATCTGTTGTTGTATTTATTCACTAAGGCCATTATTTTAAAAGGTTCATTAATTAAACCGCGGTATTGCAAGACCAGGATAAAGAAATACACTCGATGCAGAATTTTAGTTAAACACATTTTAAACTACCCCTTGTATCTTGTTTGAAATTAAACCAAATTTGATGAGTAAGATACATATTTAAGTGAAAGAAATGTTTGACAATTATGTTTATTTGAACGATGTGTTTAAACTCACAGTTACACACATGTTTAGCTTAAAACAATGTTTAAATATGTACGAGAATATAGGCCTATATACCTACCTCTGGCTGGAATTGGAGGAAGTACATCACTGTCACAACCTGTTAAAGGTAGATGACCCGATCACATTCCGATTTTCAACTTGAAGTTTTCTATTCTACATGAAAGGTCATCCTTAAAAAAGTCGTGTTCCAAACTTTGAGTTGCATAGCCCTAATGGTTCTTATTTTACACGCACAAGATGCTGTGAACTGTACCCATTGAGTAGTACACAAACTATATCGGTGGTTACCACCATTCGCGGTAATTCGACGTTATTTCATCGATTTCTCCGTAATTATACCGATTTAGGCCGTCAAATTTCAGTATGATGATGAGAAAAATACGAGCTTTCATATGATATGAAAATCTCCGTATGTTTGAAATAATTCTGTGTTACGAAAATGTGATCGGGTCATCTCCCTTTAAGGAACAAATAGTTAACATTATTGACACAGGATATGCACTGATATACAACATACACATTTCCCACATTTCAGCAACAAAACCCATTTTTATCATGCATGCAATGCATGGCTCTAGCCTCATACTATGTACACTGAATGAATGAAAGAAATGCTCATTTGAAATATGTAGACAGGTTGCAGGAAACTGTTAACCCCCTGGGCACTGCCGGCCTATCTTACAGTGGTTCTGATTGGTGTATTGCAAGATTACTCATTTGAATAGCCAACTAAAATGCAGCTTGTAAAATATTTCACTCCAATCTTTATCAGGGATACAATTATTCTAACACTGTCTCTGATTGGTGCAATAAATGATGTATCTATCTTTCTGACCAATCGGCCGGTAGTTCTCAGGGGTTTAATTCAATGATTATTAGACTAAAGAAGGCCTACAAAGTATAGCATTTTGTGAGGTTTATTTATAGATTATAAACATGCCAATAAGATATGACATAAAGAATGGTTTGATTAGCTATCCATGATTATAGAAGGAGCGAGTTTGGACCCAATCGCTTTCAAAGAGAGATCAATGTGCGCTCTTGGGAATCAACAGCATTGTAAAAACAATCATATGGTGGAACCTAGCAAACGATTTTCAGTACTTTCAAATGAAGAAATCAAGAAGAAAAGGCGGACGCAATGCAAAAAAACCCACAACAATGGGCTAACATGAAAGCAGGGAGAATATAAGTAATACTTTTATGTTTTCATCATGAGCTCTAACAATTGTTAGCTAAATTCATGTCTACTGAATGATTATTATCCCCTGTTTGTTTTCATGCAATACAAAAAATACCAATGTTTTGGGTTTTTCATACCCGGCCTCATGTGATACAAACCCAAAACATTAATATATTTTTGTATTGCATAAATGAATGTTCCAAGTGTGTCCTTTTGCTTGAATTCCTTAAAGGAAGGGTCCCGCAAGCACATAAACATTGAGCGTTATTTGTTAGAAAAATAATTATCAAGCCGCAATTACGTTATCATATAGAACAAAACACCATACTAGTCACAAAAATGAATAAAAACTGCCATCACTCAACATGCAATTTTTAAAATTTGCAGCGATCGAAAGTCCCGGTGTCGATGACGTCATGGGTATAGGTGCTCAAATTTGCGCATGTGCATTGTATAACTATGACATCATCCACACCGGGACTTTCGATCGCTGCGAATTTTAAAAAGTGCATGTTGAGAGATTGCGGTTTTTATTTGTTTTTGTCATAAGTGTGGTGTTTTGTTCTATATAATTACAAAAGTTGGACTCGATAGTCATTTTTCAAACATATAATGCACACTTTTATGCTTGCGGGACACCTTCTTTAATAAAGCTGTGTTTCCCATATTGTTCTGAAGATATTTTAATTACCTGCTTGGTCAGAATCATCACTGTCATTTTCCCATTCTACTAATTCAGGTGATCCTGATTGCGCATATGTTGGGTTGATGATAACTGCATGGTATTAAACAAGAAGAAAACGAGGTTATCAAATGATCATAATATCAATGGAAACTTATTAGCAATATGTAGAATCTGACATTGTGATGGTATAGATGGACGATGACAGGTATAAGCAGAAATAAAATGGGTACAAAAAGGGGTCAAATAATGGTGTTACCTATGAGCAAGATATTGATGAACGGATTAAAGCTCATCGCCATTCAATCACTGGCGTAACAACAGGGGGGGATGGGGGGGATATATCCCCCCCAGATTTTTACCTGGGGGGATGCCTAATGTAATCATCCCCCCCAGATTTTTCATAACCAATAATTTTAAAAGTGACGTATTTAAACAAATAGGTGGGCGTAAAGATTCACACACTGCACACTGGACACAACCACACTGGGACATTCAATTCATTCATTGCAGTTTGGATTTTATCATTTTAAAATGAAAACAATGACGACAGCGATTTACAAATTGCTATCAATCAAGGAATGCATGACCAGGCGCGGATACAGGGGGGGGGGCCGACGGGCCCGGGCCCCCCCCCCTACCAAAAAAAAAAGGGAAAAAAAGGAAGAAAAAAAAAAAAGAAAAAAAAAGGGGGGGAAAAAAAAGGAAAAAAGAAAGAGAGGAAGAGGGGGGGGGGGGGGGGGGGGGTGGGGGGTGGGGGGCACATCACCCCTCAGACTCCCCCTGTTCAAGCTTTTAAACAATCTATACTTAAATTCAGAAAAAATCAGTATATACGTCGTATGCTCTACTTCTTTCTTGCATTGATAACAAATATATATTGATTGGAAATGAAGAGGTGGCTTTTTGATAAAATGTTGGTCAAAAGTATACACCAGATCGCACCAAATGAGTTCGAAACTTGAAAAATTTTCTACTTCTGAGGGGGGCACTTCCCCCCTCAGACTCCCCCCTGTTCGACCTTTCAAATCATCTATACTTAAATAAAAAATATATCAGTATAATATGCTCAACTTCTTTCGTGCATTGATAAAAAACCAAAATATTTATTGGAAATGAAGAGGTGGCTTTTTGATAAAATGTTGGTCAAAAGTATACACCAGATCGCACCAAATGAGTTCGAAAATTGAAAAAAATTCTACTTCTGAGGGGGCACTTCCCCCCTCAGACTCCCCCCTGTTCGACCTTTCAAATCATCTATACTTAAATCAAAAATATATCAGTATAATATGCTCAACTTCTTTCGTGCATTGATAAAAAAATAATATATTTATTGGAAATGAAGAGGTGGTTTTTTGATAAAATGTTGATCAAAAGTAAACACCAGATCGCACCAAATGAGTTCGGAAATTGAAAAATTTGCGCACCGCTTGGATGGTACCGGCAATTTTTTTGGGCCCCCCTCTAAAATTTTCCTGGATCCGCCTGAATTTTTGGGCTACAAAATGAGCCCAATCTGTAAAAAGTGTATTATTTGGGTTACAAAAGGCGGGCAATAGTTTTACGAGCGTAGCGAGTAAAAAAATATTTTGAGGTTAAAAAAGTCTCACTCTGAACATTACTCTGAACTTGACAGCCCTGCCGTATTTGAGTGTGATAATTTTCATCCCCCCCACTCAAAAAAAGTAGTTACGCCCCTGCATTCAATTGATTATAACACCTATTGAATCATGTTCGCTTTTCAATAGGTTTAATATTGGTGATCTTATGAATAATGTAGAGCCCAAATAAAGAACTGATTGAGCTAAAAATAAAGGTCATGAAGTGAGAAATAGCCTGAAATGGGTAAGGTTGTCCAAGAGGTCTGAAAATGGAGTAAGCTGCAAGATTGGTCATTTTCTGCTCCACTAACCATGCACCAATAGCATGGTGAAGAGGTGTTATGACAGACTACTTTGTTTTCATACTTATTGATAAGCCTGCCTCCAAATTTCCTAATAGCACACAGGATCAACCATGCGTTTATAACCCTTTACCTTATACCAGTACCTCTTTAAGCAAAATGGTACAACTTAGAACCTGTTTGTCCTCTTTATGGAACCCTAAAGAATGGGAACTTCCAACCCCCAAAGTTTCTTAAAAGGACCAAAAACGGTTTGAAACAACCTAGAGAAGCATTTTGGGTTCCATACAGTGGAAATTGCAGAAGGAATTTTCTGTAAGTCCAATTCATTTTTCCTTAACTCAATTTTAATGGTAAATATTTGTTACTTTTGTTACAAAACAAGATCTTGACATACTTCATTACAATCGTTTACAACCCCCGATTACTCACATATTTGCCTTGAGGTCAAGTTGATAATTCTGTTTGCTCTATTTATAGGGATTTCCAATTGTTAAATGCGGGGAAAAAAGTGTCTCATTTTGTGAATACTTAGAATTCACTTATTTAGAGGATAATCACATAGGGCACTTTCATCTGAGTGGTTAGATATGAACATACTGTATATACCAACCTTTTCCTCTAGCTGGTATAGGAGGTATGTGATCCCTATCAAAATCTGTCAAGAAAATGATAAATAGAGGTAGAATTTTACCATAAATCAAGACATAGCATCCCAGTAAACACAAAATGTTTTCAAAACGTTTTGAATTGGGTTTAATTAGGTTTTGTTTTTGTGAAACATTTTTAAAACGTCTTAAAAACGTTACAGTTTCAAAGCATGTTTTTTATTGCAAATTGTTTTATAAAAACGTTATAAAAACGTTAAATTAATGTTGTCACAATACTTATAAACGAACACATGATTGAAACGAAATCAAAATATTTATAGAATGTTATATTACAACCTAAATTAAACCAAATTGTTATGGTCCAGGACCATATTTTTGATTTTTACGAAATGTGACTTTTGAAAAGTGACTAATTTTCTTTAAATGGTGCTAATCATGGTTTATCTTTGTTGTTAGGGGCAAATTTGGTATCAAATTATGCCTTAAAGATTCATCTAAATGCCTATTTAGCCTGTTTAGTCACACACAAAAAATGAATGTTACTCAAAATGACATAAACAAAGTGGTATGTACTTTCTTTTGTTGAACCCTTTATGTGTGTCCTTCTCTGCAAGCTCTGCACCCAACTAATACAAATTGCAAATCCTAATGCCCCTTCATTTGTGTACTGTCGTGGCAAAAGGATGCAGTTGTCGGTAAAATACATTTTGAGATATTGATGGAATTAGTCATGGAAAAACAAAGAAAATAAAGACAATTTTACAGTTATTTTTCTTCATTTTGAAGCATTCAAACAGCTCCTTTTGTTGGTCACTTTTTAGTTGAGAGACAACTGCACTTTTTTGCCGCGACAGTACACATTTGGTAACAGTAGTTTCTTAATTATATCAAGCTTACCATTGTCATCTCTCCTAAAGAGGTCTTCAGACATCTTAAGATGATCACTGTAAGAGGTCTTGAGAGGCATCCTCTTCTCTGCAGCCTTTGTGTCTTCCTGAACCTTTGTGTCTTCCTGAAGAGTTCCATCTAATCTTGTGTTAACCTCTTGTCTGGTTCCATCAATCTTTGCATACAAGTTTTGGAGTGGATTGCCTTGTTCTGCAGCCTTCATGATTCCCTGTTGGAGCCTGTCATCTGATGTTGTGCTTTCCACCTGTGTGGTTTCAGCAATCTTCGCATACACATTTTGGAGGGGATTGCCTTGTTCTGCAGCCTTCATGATTCCCTGTTGGAGCCTGTCATCGGATCCTCTGTTGATATCTTGTGTGGTTTCACCAACCGTTGCATACAAGCTCTTACTGCTAGTCTCTGTTATGCATAAAAATTAATAATTAAATGATTTCTAGCAAAAAGGGGTCATCATGTATATAACTGAGTCAATGTAGTCAATCATTGATGGACGACCATCGACAAAAACTAGCATAACAAATTGGTACGTTTACTGAACGAAATGTCTACATCAGGCCACTACATGTATACATTTTAGGTAGCATTTTGAGGGACTTGTGGCGTCGCAGGTGTAAGAGTAAGGCCACTTTTTTAGCTCTCTAGACACCATGAAACTTTAGTACTATTTATGTTTTTGGGTATATATAAGATCACATCAAGAAACCATTTGCAATCGTGCCGAATTTGACAGTGTCCAAGGTAAATGACTTTAAAAAAGGTAACTTACTAAATAAGCGCCCACCCAAAATACCTTTGCTCCCTAGGGCGCAGCTTATAGGGATAATATAGTAATATCTATCCCAGCCTCGAAATAAGTGATTGGAAACCAGGGTCCATGGGGATGTTACAAGAATCAGGGGCAACTGTAGAACCAGGCACAATTTTAAAAATATAAGATCAGTTCACACTTGACAAATAACAATCAAACCTTGTAGATACAAGGCAGCCCCATTTTTAAAAGTATGACCAGAGGACCCTCACGCAGTGCGCAGTGGCTTTAAGTCCCCATCTTACCTAATTTATATCATAACCCCAACCCTACCAAATACCATGACCCATCCTGTATTTATAACCCTCTGTGTAGAAGTTTTTTGATGAAATAATGGACCCAGCCTATATACTTAGCGCAATATACTGCGCCAAGTAGCCTGGACACTCTTGGCGTGTTGTGAAATTCTGTACCCTGTATGCCAGAGGTCTGTGGTTTAAATCCGGGGGTCACGGCTATTATTTGGGTCCATTTTCGCCCCACAGAAAAATTACTGAAAGAAGGACGGGTAGTGTTAGGGTTATAATAAATCATAGTCTTGATGATTGTATGCTGGTCTAGTCTCCCATTGTATCCTGCGATTTATTTCCTTCTTTTCATTGATTTTGATGTATTTTGTTATGATTGAATAAAGAATGATTAACATATTTGACACACTGATAATAATAATGATGATGAAGGTGATCATTGATGATTAATGATATGATGCTGGCATGATCTGAGCAAGACTAAGTTGTATGATGTAATAATACAGTACGGTTAGTTTTAACGTTGGTTAACCAATGCCATCTTTTAGGCAGATATATATTGTGTACTGTCACAGCGAAAGGGTGTTGTTAGTGCAATAAGTTTTGAAATATTGATGAAACTAGGCATGGAAAAACAAAGAAAATAGAGACAATTTTAGTAATTGTAAGCAGTATCCAATCTTAACCACAAATGTGTCATTTTGAAGCATTCAAAAAGCTCCTTTTGTTGGCATTAAGATCTCAACTTCTTCTTAGAGAGACAACTGCATCCTTTTGCTGCGACTGTACATGTATTTAGTGTATACTAAAATCTTGGCACTTGGGTAGATAGCTCATAGTGCAATGTTATGTTAAGAGTTCATAGTTTTATCTTAGGGAGAAAGCTTCTTATTTTAGGCAGAAAGCTCAGTTAAACCTTAGGTATCTTAGGTAGATAGCTGAATAGCATTATTGTTACAATCATAAGATGTAATCTTATAATAAATGTATATTATTTAGTTTTGATGGGTTTATGGTTATTATAGTACTTGCATTACCTATATTTACTAGTATAATACTGACCAGTCCCTTAGATCTATATATCAATGCTCTAGTTATTCCGTAACCTCCGATCTCTTGTCCGGCCTTTCCTCAGCCCCCATAAATTATATCTAAGCTACTTGAATTGCCCAACCCAATATCTCTCTCTCTAGTTGTGTTTTATAATGTACATTGTACTACTGACTATACTGGTGTTTATATGTTCTGATGCTATATTCAATTTCCTATACATTTTAATAATTCCAGCGCAGAGTTTCATTCATTTAGTAAATATGAGTTCAACAGTTTTATCTTAGATAGATAGTTCATTGTGCTATCTTAGGTAGATAGCTCATAGTACTATCTTAGGTAGATAGCTCATACATGTAGTACTATCTTAGGTAGATAGTACGTCTTAGGCAGATAGTTTATAGTACTATCTTAGGTAGATACATGTAGCTCAATTATTAAGCTACTTGAATTGTTTCTGAATAAATTCATCAGGTTTGCAAGAATAGATAATTGAGATTTTCATTTTTCAAAACCAGAAATTTACTCACGATTACTCATGATCGGAGAAACCGAACGCCGCTTTAGCACCCAAATGAAAGAGCACCAGAAAGAGACGGAGAAAATTACCTCCGAGAAGAAGAATTTCACTCGTCAGAATAGGAAGCAGTCAGAGACAGAATACAGTAAGTCAGCTATCGCTGACCACGCTGTACAAAAGAACCATGTCATTGACTGGCCTAATGCCAAAATCCTTTGTAAGGAGGACAAACCACAAACGCGACGCGTCCGCGAAGCCATTTGGATTCGACGGAAGGCACCCGACACTATGAACAGAGACGACGGGGCCCATTTTTTAAGTCATGTCTACGACCCACTGATCACCGAAACAGCGCCCTCAACCGGAAGCAGTACTGATCAGAATTGATTATTCTGAGGAAGTGTGTAGACCACAACACACGAAACTGTCAATCGTGAGTAAATTTCTGGTTTTGAAAAATGAAAATCTCAATTATCTACTTAAATTGTGTTATATCTTAGAAGATAGTTAGCTCATAGCGCTACCTTGGAAAGATGGCTCCAGTGTTACCTTAGATAGATTCATAGTGTTACCTTAGGTAAATATCTCATTGTGATAATCAATTTAATAGCTTATATTGTTATCTTGGGTAAGTAGAAAATATTTCATATTTCCTGTTACTATTTTAGTTAACAGAATGAAACAGGTGCTGTACATTTGACACCAAAGTTATAATATTTACCACTTTGCTTTTGGTACTCGAGTTCAAGACGCTCAACTATGTCATCTATCTTCGGCCTGATCTTGTGGTCCGCTTGCCAACACTGGACGAGCATGTCTCGGATGTTCTCTGGACAATCTTGTGGAATTTCCGGTCTTTTGTCTTTGGTTCCCACGGCCCACATGACCTGAAATGCCGTCATTCCTTCAAAGGGCTCATCGCAGGTATGCAACTCCCAAACCACTATTCCAAATGAATAGATATCAGACGCAAATGAGAATTCATGATCTTTGAAGACCTCTGGTGCCATCCATCGAACTGTGCCCCTCTCCATAGCTGTCTCCATGGTCGCTTTCATGTTCTTTGCGATTCCAAAGTCACACAATTTCAAGACCTCTCCACTGGTGATAACAAAGTTCAAAGATTTGATGTCCCTGTGCGCCACATTCTCTTTTTGGAGGAACTGAATTGCATATGCAGCATCCATGGTCCAGATAATGAAAAGCCTTCCTGCCAACCGCGAGATATTATTGCTCCTTGTTTTCTTCAAGTAGTCGTAGAGTGATCCCTTTTCTGCCAATTCTGTCACAATGCTCAAGGGCTTTCCAGGTGACATCATTAATCCTATAAATTTGATGATGTTGCGATGCTCCAAGCCTTTAAGAAAAATGATTTCCTTTGGTATTATCTTTTCTTCCTCTTCGGTTGTGTACTTTAGAAGCTTGACTGCAACATCAATTGGTTCATCATCTAGCGTTTTAAACTTGGCTTCATAAACGTCACACGTTGAACCTCCTGCTATGCGCCGTCCCACATCCAAGTTACATTCTAGTATACTCAGATTCTGGTATATATGCTCACTTTTCCCCTGAGCTGATCTACCCTGTTTAGTGACTTGTAGATTTGCCATCATTTCTTTGAACCAATGGTATGGTTGAAGTGCTATGAATAAACATAATGGAATGGATGGAATGGAAAGTCAATTCAAATAAAAATGGAATGATGCATGAATGACATGATTGTGAATATGACCTGTTAATGTGAAATACAAGAAGTTAGAATAAAATTTGAATGAAGTTTGAATTCGTTTCATATGATTTCTGGATAAATTTGAAGATGAAGGTGGGAGGGGGGGGGGGGGGGTTAATATTTTTTTAAAAAAAGGTTTTAGCATACTTTAATCTTTCATTTGAAATGCCATGTCAGTAATTGTTGTACATTTAGTCTGTAATATACATGTACATGTAAGCAAAAATTCAAATGATGGTCAATCTTTAACGGAAAATCCCAAAATTTAGGGAAAATGGCCATTTTTATTTTAGGTCATTTTATCAAAAATATTCAAAAAAATATAAAAAGGAAAGGAAATCAGATTTTGGATTCATTCTTTTTGATTTCTAAGTCATTTGACAACCTCTTTAAAAATGGAATGATGAACTTAGAGCCATAGTGGTTACAAAGAGTGTTTCTAGAAAGTGGATCAATCTGTTTAGTGGCAAAATGTGCTAAGTCCATAGTATTTTGGAAACAAAAAAGAGATAATAACAAAATAACAAAGGTTCAGGATTTCAACCAAACGTGTCATTTTAGTTTTTGTATGGGCATACCTTAACCCTAACCATGCTAAATCCAACAAAATCTAACAGAAGTACCGCAGTCTATCTCATTACGCAATCACACAAAGGTACAAATATATAAGCTCCGAAAAGTTATTTTTGGGAGCGCGACCCCTGTAGCGTGATGCACGATCACCAGGACTTACGCCGAGGCGGCCCGTGTTCGATTCCCGGGAACGGCGCATACCATTTTTTCTGTCATCATTTGTCCCGTGTTTCCCCTCTGTAGCTTTATTCCTGCAAATCCTCCAAATGGGTAGAGTTAAGCCATGCAATATTATCCAATCCAAAATGTACATTGAAATAAAACATGATTTTCTCCAAGGTACACTTTGTGGACTTCGCACGTTTTGCAAATAAACTCCTCATATGTGCAATACAATCCAATCAAGGCCAGTGCTGGAACTTCAGATTTGTTTCAACCAACAAGTCGGGCCGATAACTCACAGGAGTAACTCACTTTAATACTGTGAGTTTGAACAATTTTACCTGCCAGCCGGTCAGGTATTTTTATATCTTCATCTGTCCAACATACAAATTACCCGCTACGGGCGGGCGGGCGGTTGCTATTTCCAAGCCTGATCAAGGCATTCTATAGATGGAATTGCCAATGTTCCCATACACCCTGTAAAAAGTGCACGTAACCTCGGAGTAATTTTCGAGAGTGATCTTAAAATGAATGATGTAAATAATATTTGTCGTTCAGCTTTGTTCAGCTTCGTCCAATGCATGCACAGTAAGCCCTCATCAACCAGAAGCTGTAACCTTTTTTTGACAAAGGTAGCTCTAGCTGGAACTATACTTTGCTGTTGCAAAATTTGAAAAACACCAGGAGCTAAAACATGACATCCACATGGTAAAAATCTTCCGACTCCTTCATTATTTGAGGCTTAAGGCCGGGATATACTCCATTTCGCGAACGCGAATTTGTCGCCATGACAACTTTTTGGGTTGAATTTTACGACCTTCGCGAAAGAAAACCGTGCTTCTAGTTTTTTTATGTATAATGTATAAAAGCGTCATTGAGAAGGGGTCTTGGAAGTTCTAGTCATTGAAAACCAAAAAAATAGGGAGTATTTTGTACCCAATGTTGTCCTCGAATTAGCAGTTAGCAACATGTTTTATCTAGTTACATATAATGTATAAAAGCGTCATTGAGAAGGGGGCTTGGAAATTCTAGTCATTGAAAACCAAAGAGATAGGGGTATTTTTTATCCCAATTTTGTTGTCGCATTAGCACCCAAAAAATGGGGGGGGGGGTAAATTGATGAAAAATCCTTGCAAAGGGGGATGAAGAACTATCATGGTTACCAACTTTTATGTTGCGTTGGGGGCCGGGGGTTTGTTGGGTTTTACTTTGGTGTTGTGAAAATTGTATAGCAATATAATTTATGAAACGTCATGTAACAACCTAATTAAGCTTACCCCAATATTTCACAACTTCCTGGCTCAGTGATGTATGTGTTATTGGTCTTGGTACATGGTTACTTTGTCCCTCGTCTTGAATGAAGCATGCTTGAAGTCGCACTGCATCATGTACTCTACTCCAGGACTGTATCGATGTCGTCGTCCATCCATGAACTAGTGTAGATTGTTTTTCGTCTGACTTCCTTGTAGTATATTTGTGTGTGTTGTGGCGTAAATGAGTGGGTGTATTTATTCAGGGGATTTCCCCATCAAGTAAACACAAGGTTGCCAGCCTATTGGAAATTGCTCGGGTGGAAATGTATACAGGGTGTCCCAGAAATCCTGCAACTTATTTTGCCACTAGAATTTTATTGAAAAGCAATCACTTTATTTCCGATCAATATTGGCTTTTTATATAGGCCTATGGCAGAAAGAAGTTATACTATATATAGTTACCTCCAAAATATCAAATTTCTCGTCAATACGTATACACGTATGTACGTAGGCTATCCCGACCAACTTCCAATAAACTCCAAACGTTTTTATGTCCCTCGTACGCCTCCCATCACGCCTTGTCGTACCCCTCCCCCACCCTTTTCTTTTTGCTTTTTCGTTTGTCCCCTCTTCTTCCTCTCTCTTTCCCTTTTTTATTTCTTTTTTCCCCCTTTTTTTGGAGGGGGGGGGGGGGGCGTTGCCCCCACCCCCCTATATCCGTGCCTGGCATTTAATTTGGTATATATGTTTAGAGCAGACTGCTTATGTTCAAAGATCATATACTTCAGCCCATCCGAAAAGAGAATAGGGAGACCTGATATTGATCCTTAATTGCTATCAAGAGTTATGCCCGTTTTATTATATGAACCCACTTTTGGAACTGTGCACAAAATGCTAAATCCTTTGAAATTATACATCTACGGGAGGAGCAAAGAGCGCAAATTCATTCAAATTCAGAAGGTATTTAAACCAAAGATATTCAAACAAAGCAAGTATTCAAAGAACAAATTAGTTCACTCATCTTAAAAAAAGAAACACTGGTTTGCCCTTTTATCAAGAGTTATGTCTGTTTCAATTGTATTTTAAGGGTTTTGGCAAATGATTGGGGAATGCTACCCCTTTGAAATAATCCGTCTAACTGAGGAGCACGCAAATAGTACAGATTCATTCAAATTCATATTCAAAAGATATTTTTATCTATAGGGCATTTAAACGTATCCTGATTGAAGTATTGATAAAATCAATATTCAGTGGCGCCTTTTTTTAATCTAAAAGTACCTACTTCTTTGAGCTGTCAATGGAATTCTTTATGAAAAAAGTAACATGAACATTTAAATTTAAAACATTATCATTATCATTTCGGAGAGAAATTGATTTACACCTGGATTTACCTTCATTCCTCATAATATGAAACACAAAATCTGACAAAAGGGGAATGCTTCAGTGTTGAATCAGACATAATGGATTTTATGCATACCATTGTACTGTGTGTTTGAAACTCCCGGGCTCAAATCCCGGGGGGGGGGGGGGGGGTACTCACACAATACGGTATACGGGGGTGTGCCGCTCTAATGGGTAGCTTTTTGGGCACAAAATCCCTAAACATGGGGTGTGATTTTGTGCTGGAAATACCTAATAATCGGGTCACTTTTTACCAATGGGTCTATTTTCGCGAAAATTTGCAAAAATTAGGTCTATTTTCCCGATAAATTTGGTCTAAAATGAAGCAAAACCCCTAAAAATGGGTACCGATTTTTCCAAAATCACCCCTAAAATTGGGTATGGGTTTTGAATCTCCAGCGGCACACCCACGACCAAACCAAATCCGAGTACCCCCACCCCGGGTTCAAATCTCTTTGTGAATATGTACTTGTTGCTTCCTAAGATTGATTATTTCAAAGGATTTAGCATTTCGTAGGCAGCTCCCAAAACGGGTGCGGGTTCCTTTATTAAAACAGGCATAATTCTTGATAGCAAGGTTCAATTTGGTGATATTTCTTTTTGTATGAGCAAACAAATAGGCCTATGCTCTTTAAATATGTGCTTCATTGGTTTGTTAAATATAAATGAATACTGCCTTTTGGGGATTTTTCAGTTTGTCCAAAAATTGCACATTTTTCAAGATTTTTGCGAATTTTGTGCCTTTTTGAAGAAATTCAAATAATAAATTTAAAATGCCCTACCAACTGACCCAACCTGAGAGGTCTGTTGGCCTGTCGAACAGGGGTTTGGTGTTTTTTTGTCGCCTTATGGTCAAGTTTTGTACACCAGGACGTTCACAAGATGACAATCAAAGTAAAAGATTACACACAACAGAACAACATTGTATTATGTTTTTGCTTCTTTAAGTAATTTTAAAGTTTTATTAGCCCTGAATGGAGGCTCAAAATGAAACGCTCATTTGATATTGACGTAATTGGTAACATATGTTTTGTGTCAAGAGACATACAGGGTGAGTAAAAAATAAAGTGTACTCAACTTTGGGATTTTATATCTTAAAATCTGTGCAAATATTTCACAGATTTTTTATTGAGGCAGACGGGTGAAAACGGTTCACACTCTAGCCCGAACTGAGTCCGACTAGCACAAAAGCCAAATGTTTTGTTGTTGCTAAATTTGTGTAATAATGACATTGTTTTGTTAATAATGACATTGTATCGTCATTATTTCGCATTTAATGTTTGAAAAAATAACTGAGAATGTTTAAATTGTCTTTATTATATAAGCTATTGTGTACCTACCATGCATGAATCCACTAGCTCATTAAGGGGCTGTGCATCTTCAGGTACAGCTTCCGTAAAACTGCCGTAACTTCTTCATTATTCATTTAATCTATATAAAAGTATACATTTTTTTGCAGGAAAGGGTTCAATGAATCCAACTATGATCATGAAATTGACCATTTTGGAGAAAATCATAAAAAACACGTTTTTTGACCCATTTTAGGTTAACTCAAAATATATTTTGTCAAATTTTGTCATACTAGTTTTATTATATTCCTCATACAATTCCCTAGGATTTTTTTGTTTTTTTTGAAAATCTTTATTATTTTGAATTATCGACCAACAAGTGCCAAATGATGTGATTTTTTACCAAAATGGCGATTTTCACGATTTTGGAGGTAAAAAAATCAAGTTTTTTAGAACTTTTTGGTCTATAATTCAAAAAATAATAAAGATTTTCAAAAACAACAAAAAACGATTCCTAGGGAATTGTATGAGGAATATAATAAAACTAGTATGACAAAAGTTGACAAAATATATTTTGAGTTATCTTTGCAGAACCTAAAATGGGTCATGATCATAGTTGGATTCATTGAACCCTTTCCTGCAAAAAAAATGTATACTTTTACCTAGATTAAATGAATAATGAATAAGTTACGGCAGTTTTACGGAGGCTATACCGAAGGTGCACATCCCCCTTAATGATGACAGCCCAACCCTTAATATCAAGCATTATTGAGTAAAATATTCAATATAGTGTTTTGTTTCAAAATGCAGTAGCTTTACCAAAATAGTCATATCTGGTAAACGGCACCATAAAATGTTATTCTTTTTGCTGATGATAGTGAATAAATGCATCTATTTCCACATTTATTGGTTGTCTTCATATTCTGATAAAAAATATTTTTAATAATTATTTTACTTTGAGTACTTTTTTTTTACTCACCCTGTATAAACTCCCATCATAGAAATAAAATCTAGACACCGGTCTTAGCTGCCATAATTGCTGCCATCTATCACATCTCAAATATTGTTGCACCTTCTTCATTACCTTGGATGAGACAAAACTTCCTTTGTCACTTATGCTGTGAATTCATTTTGGTATCCCAAAAGTTTCTATACCTTTTTAAAGCTTTGTATCTCTCTGAACTGAAACTCAAACTGAATTCATATTTGGATATAGATCAAAAACAGCCCAAATTACTTTAAAAAATGCAAATTTGTGGATTTTTAAAATTTTTTGTTGAAAAATGTTTTCATTTTTTTAACATTGTTGAAATTTGTTAACACAAAAAATGCCCCACCGACCGGCCTACCTATGAAGTCCACTTACCCGTAGAACAAGGTTTTTTTCATTGCCTTATAATGCAAGATAACTATGTAATTTTTTTAGCAGTTACATGGAAGTGATACATTCATTTTTTTATAATATTAAATGGCTTTGATGGTGATACAAGAATATATTGCACAAGCTATAAGAATATTGCACGAGTCGGAGACAATCGAGTGCAACATTTGTATAGCTAGTGCAATATATTCTTGTATCACCCAAAAATAAGACATTCAATATTATTATTAGTATTTACAAACGGACTGTTTTGATGAAAAATAAATAAGTTATCCCAAACTGACCACATGTGCATCAACTGTGCATATATACTCACACGCACATCTTCTACGCCGCACACAAAATATTGGACGGCAATATTTTTAGAATATTGGTCGCATCCGGTACTTTGGTTGAACAATATTCAATTAACAGTTTTATTGTACCCTTAAAAAGCCTGATATAAATAATAATTCCTTTAATTTCATATTTTTCCACCATATCTATAAAATAATACCTGGTCTACAAGATGTACCCTATATCATGATACGTCACTTATACAATATATTATCATACTCCAAATACCACATCAGGAAAACAACAACAAACATCGCTAATTATAAAATACTAGCGGGACGCCCGTCCTTCGGACGGGCTCTCCCGCTAGGGAGTAGGGCCTACCAGATAGAACACCTACGAAATGAAACAACACAAAAGTGTTGGGAAATTTATAACCGTCATTACCCAAAGTTTGATCCCATTGTTTATACTTTTAAGGAACCATACTATTTTATTCCACCTCGTGACCTCCCTATTACGCAATTTAGTATCGCATTTCTTCTTTAACCCCCTGCCACCCAAACCACATTACTTCATTAAACCCCCTCGTCCCGGTCTTCTGCCCCGGCCCGCCACCCCCGCACCGTGGTTATCTCAACACCCAAGGCCTAAACCTTAACCATCTCCCCAAGCTGTATCCCTTGGTTTATCTTTTGTCCACACTATTTGTCCACACATAAAACAATAATATAACATTAAACTAATAATCATGTTTCAAAAGTTTCAAAAGTGGACGTAAACAGTTGGCACCACCATTCCAAAAACAACATACTGCGGCTGCGCCACCGCGTAGCGTGTAAACACAATATCCGCGTGGTGAGGTTGATCGGTGTACTGGTTGCCCATATAGCAGCGTTGTTTAACTCAAATTGACAACGCATGGGGGAGCTGTTGAAAAGAATATATTGCACGAGTTGAAGATGAGTGCAATTTCTTTAGAGCGATCGAGTGTAATATATTCTTGTATCACACGAAAATAAGACATTCAATATTATTATTATTATTTTAAACAGAATGTTTTGCCCAAACTGACCTTAATCTCAGAGAAATTGAAACACAATCTTATAAATGTATGTGTGCGCATCATCTGCACACATATCGGTGTGATCTTATTTTGTTGACTGTATATTTGTTATCATAAACTTTCAAGTAAATTTAACGGAAACATCAAAGATTCCGTTAAATATTGTTATTACAGAGATTTATATAGCGCATTTCAAAATTGACCAATGCGCTGTAAAATATATACATTAAAATAAAAAATACATCTAAAACAACAGCGGCTCGGAAAAAAATCCCATATTTCTTTTTTTATTTATGCTTTATTTATTGAGGGTAAAATACTTCAGTGTACAGACACTGCTTTCCAAGTAGGCCCTCATTATATGCATACATAAACAGATTATTTACAAAGAAGAAAGAAAAGGTATACACATAAATATATAATACCATACTAAATAATTATAATTTAGTTTGAAGTAGTGAAACATGACTTAAATTGACTTAGTGACATATTCCTCATCTCAATACGTATTTTGGGTGAAACATTGTTCCAAAGAGAAGAAGCTCTGGCATGAAATGTACATTTACCAGAATTGCTAGTATTAGATTTGGGAATCAATAGAGTATTTGATGTATGATTTCTTGTTGTATAAGTATGACTATTATGTACAAAATCAAATTGGCATGATAAATAATTTGGACTGATATTTCTTAAACATTTGAATATAATGGTAAGCATTTGTTTTGTCCACCTTTCATTTACTTTTATCCACTTGAGTAAAGTCATCATATCATTAATAGGTGTTCTAATATCAGCAGATAAAATTGTTCTGGCTAAACGATTATGGAGAGTCTGTAGTTTAGTTTGGTACGTCTGAGAACAGTTGGACCATACATGGCTAGCATAATCAAGGTGAGGCATTACAAGAGCATTTGATAACATCAAAAGAGTATTATGTGGGAGAAAATGCATTACAATCATAGGATATGATTGAGGCAATGGCGGTGACATCATTTTTCTCTTGGCCACCGTCGTGATCACATATTGATTGACAGTTACACCATATTCATCACTGTTTCTATATGATTGGGTTTAGTGCAGTCAGGCATGCCAACTAAATCAGCTAAATAAGTTCATGGTTTGTGTTTAGATTTAATATGAATTGAAACACAAATATTTAGATGTGGTTGAGCTGATAGACTTACCCTATCTTTTTATAAATAAAAATATCAAATTTGTGTTTCAATTCATAGTAAAGGGGCATTGAGAGATATGTATGGGAGTGCGCCCTCAATCATCCTGGAAATCAGTTTTTTTGCATCAAAGTAATACTTATAGGCATATACAGGGACTATATAACTATGGGACAAGTATCTCGAAAAAGTCAAGCCCGCCTACCTATACGTTAATTGACATGTGACAGTTCGTTCGCACTATCATGTTCGTAGCAAACCATAGACGTGGTGGTTTTTATCGGCTTAAAACACGATTTGTGGCACAGAAATAATACATCAATGGTAACAAAAAGCTAATTGTGATTTAGAGTGGCACTGATATGCTTTGATGATGACAGAATTTAGTTCTTATATGACACGAAACATTCAGAATTGTTTATGACTCGAGTTACTAAGAGCAATGACTTGACTTGTGACTTGGTTTCAAAAGAATCAAATGACTTGATTTAAGATATTATTTTCTTCTTATTTTTTGATGTTATTCTCTATGTTTGGGTGTTTATCCTATTCCTGTCCCACGCCACTTTCATTGGCGTTTTTACTAGCCCAATTGTGTTTACTTGTATTTTTGATTATTTTCTGAGTTGCAGTGAACCAATTGATTGGCCCATCAGAGCTCTCTGTTGAGAGTTACCCGTTTGATTTGTAATCTCAGTTCATTAACTTTGTTAATGTTGGGCTATTGTTCACATTTGCTCTTTATATACAAAAAAAGAAGAAGAAAAAAGTCCCTGATCCAAAAGAGCTAACCTGACTCCAGTCAATTTCCCAAAAGACTTGGTTTGACTTGACTTGCATCTTGCAGTAAACTGGCTTGATGACGTTGAGTCTAAACAAAATTTAACTGTCAAAATGAATATTATTATACCTTTGGCTACTTATAAGAAGTGACCTGAACAAAACTTGGTATGACTTCAACAACATTATAGACTTGGGCTAGACTTGACTTGAGCCAACCAGTGACTAGACTTAACCTGTTGGATTGACTTGACAAAACAATTAGAAAGACTTGACTTGACTCTAGTCACCTCAGTATGTGACTTGACTTGTGACCCAAGGTTTAATGACTTGGTCACAACACTGGTGTGGATCAATGAGAGTTCAGTGCACACCTATAATGGTTGTATATAATCATGATATAGACGGTTTGGTAACAACCTTAATTTTACTCTTCTTCTCTTCTCGATTTTTTTCTTTTTTGACCTGAGACAAAGAAAACACATAAAAGATCAGATTAGTCTGCAACCCAAAAGATTACTGAGACGATCTAAATGCTGATTAGTTATGCAATCAACAATGGCAGATGACACTATCATATACGTCAGTCAGTTCCAAATTGGTGAACCTTTTTACAGCTGCAAATGAATTCAGATGAGCGGAGGCACGCAAAAACCTCGCATAGCACAACTTGGCTTAATGTGAAACGTATTCTTGATGCTTGTGTATGCAAAAATAGCCCAGATATGTATGGAGTATGATTTGTGCGCTGAGAGATATAAACTGCATATATCTCGCCGATTTGGAACTGATTAAACTATAGCATTCATCCTTGTGTCACTCAAAAATATCAGAGCATTTATTAGAACTAATAAACACTCGTCAAAAGAAGTTCCTGGACACTCATTGAAGTTCAAATATTTCACATAAATATATAAATTAAACAATTGCATGTCAAAATAAGCAGAAAATAATTCTCTATCATGTCTGTATGAAATTAAGATGTACGCATTCATGCATGGCTGAGCACATTCATTAAGCAATGGTAAGGTGTGTAAAAGGAAATTGCAAGAAATGAGCATTTACAGTCATTTGAATGGAGGGATTATCCAATTTTTTGCAATCTTCTTGCCATTGTCAAGTGAATGGGATCTGCCATGCATGAGTGATCAAGTCTAAATTCCATGTTAAGCTGTTAGAGGATTACTTTCTGCTTATTTTGATATACAATTATAATCATATATATAATTATATATATTCTATTAAATATTAATTTAATTTAAGTGTCCAAGAACTTCTTTTGCCGAGTGTACATAGGTCCATATTTTCATTAAGTTTCCAATATCCACTACTCAAAATATGAACTGGCCCATAGCAATCACACCATTAACCAAAGTACAATTTCCATCCTTTATTTCTCTAATTGTTGCACATCCTTGATATTTTGCCACAGTTAATCCACATAACAATATAAGTGTTGTGTATTGATTGTTTTTTTCCACTTGATTGGATTTCCTGATTATACTGATTACAGTACCAGTTTCATGTTTATTCACCAGGTCTCTTTGGTTCAAGCTGCATGCAGGGGCGACGCCAGGGTGCTACGTTATGGTTAGCCATGCACACGAATGTTTATACTACCCGAATCTGGCTATAATTAAGGTACAATTTGGTTGATATTCCTGGACATATGCATAAGTTTAGCATGCACAAATTTGCTATTTTTAAACTAATTTAAAACCCTTTCAATTCCCCTGAATGGGTGTAATTTCCCTTGAATGGTAGTAAAGGGTGGGCGGGGGGGGGGGGGGGGGGGGGGGGGGGCACTTGTATACGAAGGCGGATATCATGGGAGCGGGAAATGAGGAAGGAGGTGGAAATGGGGATGGGATGAGGAGGGTATTGGGGTGGGGAGGGGATGGGAGTGTAGTGGAGAGGGAAAGGGTGGTAAAACAAATAGGAAATGGGTGAAAAGGGATTTAGGGAGGCGAGTGCAGGAATTGGGTTAGGTAGGCGAGTGGAGCTAGTGGAGAAGAGGGTTGGTGAGGGAAAGTGGTGTAGAGAGGGAGGAGAGGGGGGAGGGAATGGGAGTGGGGGAGGGAGAGAAGGGGTGTAGGTAGGGAGGGGAAAGTAGGGTGGGAAAGGGGATTGGCTTGTTTAAATTCCCATGATGGCATCATCAAAGTGCTAAGCGTTGATTATTTGTAACATACACTATTTGTCTACTAGGTGGTACAATTATTGTTGATTCTGATTATACTTTTCAAACTAAATTTGGCAAGAGAAAGGATTTTTTACCTATATTTGATCCATTTAGAATATTGATAGAAAATAAATCAAATGTACCTTTGCAGTCGAGTAAAAAAAGTTGGGTTCAAATTTCCACGTTACTCGTTGTTTGAGATTTGAAAACCGAGGAACACTAGAAATGCTATAGAACTTTTTAATTCTCACCTGCATTAGTTCATCCACCAGGTCTTTTTGCTCAAATCTGCATGTATTGGCTACACTAGGCTTGCATTTGTAATGAATATTAATGCCACAATCTGTCAACAACAAAAAAATACAATAAATAATAACTCCTTTGCCCCCCCCCCAAAAGAATGTGAGAAATTGGAGTAATGACTTTCGATAATGTGTTTCTTATAAGGCACCAGGGGCGTAACTAGAGGGTTGGGGCATTTGCACCCCTTGCCAGATATCGCCCCCCCCCCCCAATAAAATGGCTAACTCTATGTGTATATATACAAAAAAATAGTTGGTTATGCCCCCCCCCCTCCCAAATTGAAGACCCTAGCTAGCTACGCTACACTGTAAGGCACACATATCCATCCTGTAGGGTGTTCAAGGCATGTTTGCTAAATAAAGGAATGCTGCCATCAGGACTTATCTCCAATTAATTGGCTTCAGCTACATGTATGGGTATTGTAGAGGAAGGTTTTTACATATGTGACGCGATCAAGAGGAATGAGTCGGATGTCAACCCTGGTAGAAAATGAGTTTTTAATATAGTTTTAAAGAAGACACCTAGAGCTTTCAGAAACTGAAAACCCCATGTCGATACGACGTTTTGTTCCAAAGTTATGTCAAATTGTATACATGAATTTCCATCAAAACTTATGTAAGCCGCCATTTTGAATTGGCCATTTCTCAATTTGGGATTCCCCGACATCCGACTCATTCCTCTTGATCGCGTCACATGTGTACTGTCGCGGCAAAAGGGTGCAGTTGTCGGTAAAATGCATTTTGAGATATTGATGGAATTAGGCATGGAAAAACAAAGGAACTAAAGACAATTTACAGTAATTTTTCTTCAAAAAATTAGAAAGCAGTATCCAATCGTACACACAAAGGTGTCATTTTGAAGCCTTCTGAAAGCTCCTATTGTTAGTATGAAGATCTCAACTTTTTCGTCGAGAGACAACTGCCCGCTTTGCTGCGGCTGTACAAATATGCCATAACTAACAACAAATAGCAAACATACCAGGTCTTAAAACCTTGGAAATACCCTTAAAACATGTTATAACCCCCGATCTTTAAATGGATTTTGTGTGTGGTTAAGAGCTGAAGATAACAACTTAAACTATGATCTTCCCTTCCCCATCCCCATCAATCAATGTTGCATGGACACTTTTAACATTTCTCAACATTCCAAGTGGGAGACATGGTGGGTAGTTCTCCGTTATTAACACATAATTGTTACAAAACTTTTCCCAAGATTGTAGGTTTTGGAAACATTGCCCTTTTTATTACAATAAGTACCTGCCCATTTCAATCCCTGTCTAACAAGTCCTATATGATCAAGCCTCCACAATGCTTGCATCCTTTTTATAATAAGTACCTGAACATTTTAATCCCTGTCTAACAAGTCCTATGATCAATCCTCCACAATGCTTGCATCGAGATAGTGCTTTCCAGGTGTGTTCCTTAAACCGGTGGGGTAAATCTACCCCAAGACGCTGGTTGCCAGTCTGTAATAGAATGCAGTATAAGTTTTTGTAATTTACTTTTCTATTTACTTGTTTGTCTCAAATCTCCTCCAAACTTTTTTATATTACGCTTATTTTTATTTGATTACTTAAAAAAAAAATTCAGAAGATGAACAAGATTAGATACACTTTATACAAACAATACAAGTTTCATGTTTCAGTGCACACATCAAGGTCAAGGGCCGTTTCAAGCTGTGAACAATTTGTTGTTATTCACCTGTATATAAATATTGGCCAAATCTCAACAACTTATCCTTTTTTCATGCAACTGGTCAGTCTTTGAAATGCATTATTTATGATCTATTCCAGGGGTGGGCAACCTACGGCCCACAGGCAGCATGGTTTTTTTGCGGCCCGCGAGGTGTATCAAGAAAAGAAGAAAAAAATCACATCAGGTTACATCATCACAAAAAACGAGCTAGCTGCTTAGCATTTATCGGCACAAATGATGTTCCTCAACGTCCGTAGGTCTATTTTCCCCATTAATTGTCATCTGTCAGTGGCATAACCAGAAAGGCGAGGGGGCAATCATCCCCCCCCCCCCCAACATTGGCGTTGTGTCGGTTGAGATTGGCACTGTCAAGGAACCAATCTAATTATCACAGGTGCCCTTAATATTCCAGATACCCATCCAAGTACCCCATATGCCTTATATCCAGATAGACCTATACCCCTTGTGCACATACTATATCCAGGTAATTCAGTAGGCCTAGGATCGGGGTTTTAGTGGGGTCTTAGCTGTATAGTGCGTCTTTTAGTTTTAAACATGGCGGAAGGCAGGGTCTATCATCATGAACACTTGCACCCAGTCGTATGTGCCATATCCGTTTATTTTCCGGCCTATTGACATTAAATTATGTCTCCAGTAGGCATATAGGCCTATTTCTATCAAGCATGTTTGCTCACACCGTCTCTTATGCTGGTTCCCTGCACCCTTGATCCCCGCGCCAACTCATCCATGGATGAGTTGTGTGGAGCCCATTGGTCACCTTTATTTAACAGGTCCCTGTTGCATTCCCATTTACATTCCGGTTCTCTGGTATACAAATATTGAATGCCTGAGCGTGTCATAGTAAAATCTATATCACAAGGTCAAATTTTTCCATTGCACGAGGCAGGCAAAGCCGAGTGTAATGGAATAATCCAAATTGGACCGAGTGATATAGTTTTACTATTGCACGAGCAAACGGCATTCAATATTTGTTTTATATCATGATTTCACATTATTCTTTTCCAGCCATAATGATAGTAACATGGTTGAAATCAAGCCTATCATGATATAACTTAAGTTATACTCTAGCACTGAGGTGTCGATCATGATAGGCCTGGGACCTATTCATATTTCTATAGTAACACACATTGTGGATGGGTCTGCGATGGGGTTTGTGGCATGTCAAGAATTTTCCTCAGTTACTTTAACACACACGTTATCCTGGATGTAGGTCTACAATTTGGCCTATATAGGCGTGCATATCTTGTCCCAGTTCCCTTATTAAAGGGGCATTGAGAGATGTATCGATATACTATATGAGCAAATAACGTAAAGATAATCATCAACATAGCCCAAATCCAAAATGTCATACAATTCCGACATCACCTTCATGCCAAATAAGCAAATAACGGCACTTCCGGGTTGAGATTTGCCGCGAAAGTCCGCACGTAAAACGATAGCATAACTTCCAAATTCAGCACCTAGTTTCGATATGATCATATTGAAACTAAGAAAATCATGAAATTTTATATGATAAACGGCGAATGTTGGTAAACTGTTTCAGATGGTAGTTAGTATATGCCTAAGTATTACTTTGATGCAACAAAAAAATAATGAAATTACGCTTGAACTCCTAATACTTTCAGGTCAACAAAAACTATTTTGTTTAATGAAAACTATGACTACTTTTAAAATATCTTTCGTAACTTATTCTTCCTGCATAGGTCTTTATTTTTAAGTATTTCAAACCTAAAGAATTCCCCAGCCCCCCTCGCGCCCTAAGCTATCCTAACTTTTCATTGAGTCAGCACATCGACCATAATTCGCAGTATCCATACCGGCAATGGCTGCATTGTCTGCCAAGTAAATCCAGTGCGCCCGCGTGCTTATTCAGCAAGGCGCGTGGTGTATGCAGGGTTATGCGTAATGTGTTAATTGCCAATGTTTTGTTTATGCCGCCCATATCAACACTCTCCTTAACAACAGCCTGCATCACTCTCCTTACCAACAGCCTGCATCACAGGGTGAAACCTACGCCCTCAATGCGCTCTGCTACTTTGTTATTTAGGGCGCTCGAGAGTGTGGTGTTAATAGATAACTGAAGGAGTGACCTAATGCAAGCAAGCGCTTCAGGCGACGATCACTGTGCCTAGCGATTGCATGGGCAGATCTACACCAGCAGGCATTGGACAGACAAGACAGATACTAGTGACATAAAAGCCATAAGCAAGCATATGTTACCTTACCTCAAGGCACACAGTATATTCTGACATACGGCATTTGTTGAGTATCTTATCATGGCATCCTTTGTGCACTACGAGATGGCAATTTGAACACTGGTATTCGCATACTTTCTGGGAACTGAATCTGAAACAAAATAGTGTAAACCGATCAGCATTTGGTTATAGGTCAAGAAATGCGTTTGTGGTGTTTCAAGAAAAATTAGATAAATCAATGCACGCGCCCTTATGTTGATGAGTGAATGTGAGGGAGTGCTATTGTAGCACAAAAATGAAATTATCAGTGGTGTTGCCAGAGGGGAGGGGACGAGGGGGAAATCGCCCCTCCCCAAATATATGAGTTGTGTCGGTCGAGATTGATATTGTCGGTTGAGATTGTCTCTGTCGATTAATTTTGGGAGACACCATGTCACACAACCCCCTCTCTCTCTCCCTCTCTCTCTCTCTCCCTCCCCTCTCTCTCTCTCTCTCTCTCCCCAAGTTTCTGACTTGGGGGCAATTTTCAAAAGTTGATTTCTGGTCCTTGTCGGTTCACTTTGACTTTTCACCCCCAATATGAAAAACCTAGCTACGTCACTGGAAAATGCGAAGAGGTATGGCATTAGTTGTAATTTTATCAAAAGGTTTATTGCCCAAGCCTGACATTTTCCAGGTTCATGACATGTAGGCCCTATGGTTTAGAACAAGCATGTGCAACCTTTTCTACCACGCGGGCCGCATTGTGATTTTGAGATCCATTCACGGGCCGCAGTGAATGTCAAACATTCCAAAACACATCCGGATACCCGCTTCTCTTCGCCATTTTAACCAGGGATTTTAATACGCAATCACAAGTTTGTTTTGATGAAAGAAATGCACGCATAGCGCACGAAAACTTTCGACTTTACACTTATTTTTGCTATGATTGAGGTACATTTCTGCTTTAAACAAGTTTCTACCCAAAGAAAATCCATTTGGGGTACACATGCGCAAGTAGCGCGCAAAACAATTAGGTCTGTGCACTTTTGACCATCATAATTCCATGATTCCTCTTGTCTAATTAACCGACAGTGCCAATCTCAACCGACACGACAGTCAATATTGGGGGGAAATTAGCCCCCTCGCCCCCCTCTGGCTAAATCAATTCGCCATTAGTGTAACCTAGGGAGTTCTGCCAGTAAAACAAGAAAAAAATTCCGTCGCCTTATCGCACGATATGTTCGCTTTTTGCCGATTTCCAACAATTGTTTTTAAATTTGTGATTTGAAAATTAATTACATAGACTTAAACACAAAATAAATATGTTCATATGTTTTTATTTTTGCAGTAGCTGCTTGGAGCGCGAAAATTAATGTAGCACGAAAATGTCCATGTTTACAGTAACTTTCAACCACAAAGCATTATGGTACTTACGCATTACAGTACTCATTGCAGAAGAAGCATTTGACAGGTACACGTATGCTACGGGCTAGAAACTTATGACCTAGATAGTGATGTTCTACGGTGCCACCTCGCCATGATCCTGTCCTGCGGTTAATGGTAGAACCTTTTGAGCTCTTAATCCTTTTTGTAACCCTGCTGTTGCGGATTATATCCAGACCTGATGAATTAATTATGTATTATAAATTGTTACAAATCTTTTCTATTTTCATTTCATAACAAATCATATATTCAACTAATGATCAATCTGAGTGATCATTTCAATTGAAACATCACATTTAGACAACATACTGTATGGGTGACTCATGAATGTCACATTGGTACCACATGTATCACATGTATCACATGGTATCACATGTGTGTCATATGGGTGCTACATGATATAACAAAGGTATTAAATGGATTTTAAATGTGTCATCATTTTCTTCTTCTTTTTTATCTTTGGTGTTCATTATCTCTTAACATACATAATTATTTTTTTCATACATACATCTTCATAAGTTTCATGATTTTCAATATTTTCACATATTACATGTTTTCAATATTTTCATAATACATGTTTTCAATATTTTCATACTACCGCACTGACGCGTGTATTATAGTCCCATACTCGATTTAAGTCCCACCCCCTAATTGAGCTTATATCTCAGACTAGGATGGGCACCCATCTTAAGTCCCAGGGATAAAATGTAGTGTACAAGTCTTAGAAAAATAAAGTTCAGTAACTCAGCCGGACACCAACATCATTGAACTTTATTAAAAGTAGGCATGAGTTATCCCCATGCAATTTCTCTTACGTGACACCGATCATTCTATACCTGCGTATAACAGGTACCCGTATCGTCCCGCACTCCTCGAGGGTCTGGGAGTAGAACTCATCCCCGCAATAACCTGCAGAGTGCATAAAACCAAGTGTAGCGTTCGATTTAACTGGCGTAGGATCTCGAAATGCGACACACTTTTGAAGATTTGCAATGCTCGTAATACATTTATTATTCCATATTATTTGATTATCCCAGTTTTCTATTTCATTGATAGTTTCAGTATTTTTGGCTTTAAAGGTATATTATGTGATCTTTCCAGGGAACGCCGTCAACGGAAAAAGAAGGAAAAAAAAGTAGATTTTCTTGCAGATTTTCATTTCTGATCATAAATCGTACATACATTCCAAGTTACAGGGCGATACGATTCTTAATTACTTCAAAATCATGGTTTTATAGAGTGAAAATAAAGTGTCGGGATAACACGACAGTTTATATTTTCACTCTAAATTCACTCTAAAACCATGATTTTGAGGTAATTAGGAATCGTATCGCTCTGTAACTTGGAATGTATGTACGATTTATGATCAGAAATGTAAATCTGCAAGAAAATCTACTTTCTAAAAAAAATAATGAATAGAGGGCACTCTCTGGAAAAGATCACATAATATGCCTTTAAGCTAAACTTTTATCAGGTTTTTGTAAAAGGATGGTATTTCTTTTATAATACCCTTTACGGATTTATTCATAGTTTCAAAACTACAACTTGCATTTGAAGATATTTAAGTCTAGGCATGTCTTTTTCAATAAAGAAATAGGAATATTTTTCCACATGCTGATTTCTGGATCTGCAAGCTTTTTGATCCATTATAAGTTGAGAATTTTCAGCCCACCTTTTTCATATTCATTTATGTTGTACGTTTTACTTTTTCTGATCCACGTCACACAAAGATAGCTTTGATGCCAAAAGACTTTTTACTATCAGTACCTTTCAGACCATTGTAAGATTGCTCTATCAATTCCATCTTTGACTCCTAGTTAACAAATAGCTCTTCTATTTTAGTTCATGGGTTTACTTCTGCTACCCCTAGAATTTTTACATTATTATTTGGTACACATTTCCAATTAATTCCCCTAATTTCTTTCGTTGATTCTCTACAAGCACCAATCCAGACAGCGTCACTCTTTAATTTATTAATATGTAAGCCTGAATTTAAAAAAAATAGTTTGAATGTTTTAATACGTTTTTATTGATTCCTCATCTCTAACAAATAGAGTTGTATCGTTCATAAATTGCGTTATTTTTACTTCATTTTTGTATTCAAGGAACAGCAATTTTATGCCATGTATATATTCTGACTGTCTGATTTGGTTTGCCATTACCTCAACCTTGTCTTAGACCATTCATCTGTGCAAGGAAAGAAGACATAATTATGTCCATTATGTAATATACAACTGACAGTGTTATTAAGCATAGTCTGAATCCAATTTTGTTATTTTTTCACCAAAGTTAAATAGTTTAAGGGAACACAATATGAAGTCTCTTTTTATCGTAACAGATGACAGCAGTTAAGTCCATCTACAGGTATGTCATGCAAATAGTTATTTTTCCACAACAACAAAAATATAATATTGATACACATGTAAAAAGAATATAATAAAAAATTTAAAAAAACTATTATGATTAATTGTTGTCTCTCTTTTTCTCTCTATCTACAGGCTTTGGTCTACAGGCTGGATCATCCTCCCTGTGTGCACACTCCTCACACCCTCTCCTCCCCACGCCTCCACTACCCGACCCCTACTCCCACCATAAAAAAAAAAAGAAAGAAAGAAAGAAGAAAAAAAGTACTATTTATGAATCATACGCAGCTCGTGAATTATAACCATTTGATTCAATTGGGCAAAAGTTAATCTTATCTTTTGTCTGTGAATTGTTTGGCTTAGATTAAAATTGTTTCATCTCTGAATGAAAACCAATAATTGATATTGGGGTTTTTTTTAGATGTAAACAAACAAATAAATACATAAACAACTTTGTTATCCTAAACAAAACAAATTATTTACAATTTACAATTTATATAAGAAGAACATTGTCATAACAGTTAAACATCACAATACAAGGGTATATCCTAAACAAAACAAATTATTTACAATTTATATATAAGAACACAATACAAGGGTACTGGCACTTTTATATACTTGCAAATTACACAGGCAAATATGATAGTAAAAACCCTTGTCTTAGCATACACATTGCCTGGGAATCTCTGTAGACACACCCCACACAGTGCATACACATTGCCTGGGAATCTCTGTAGACAATAACCCAACACAGTGTAGGTAAACGTAGTGTGCTAGTAATTACCCCTCCACATATGCTATTGTAGTTCTATGGAGGGACTAGGTTATTGTGTGTTAAACAGTGCAATCAGTCAAGCTAGGTGAATTCCTTATACCAACAAATCACTACAGCAAGATACTGTAGTAAATCGTAAGGTCCAGGTATTGAGCCATAGGAAGTGGCTGGAGGGTTAGGGTTTTAATGTTGTACGTTTTACTTTTTCTGATCCACGTCACACAAAGATAGCTTTGATGCCAAAAGACTTTCTACTATCAGTACCTTTCAGACCATTGTAAGATTGCTCTATCAATTCCATCTTTGACTCCTAGTTAACAAATAGCTCTTCTATTTTAGTTCATGGGTTTACTTCTGCTACCCCTAGAATTTTTACATTATTATTTGGTACACATTTCCAATTAATTCCCCTAATTTCTTTCGTTGATTCTCTACAAGCACCAATCCAGACAGCGTCACTCTTTAATTTATTAATATGTAAGCCTGAATTTTAAAAAAATAGTTTGAATGTTTTAATACGTTTTTATTGATTCCTCATCTCTAACAAATAGAGTTGTATCGTTCATAAATTGCGTTATTTTTACTTCATTTTTGTATTCAAGGAACAGCAATTTTATGCCATGTATATATTCTGACTGTCTGATTTGGTTTGCCATTACCTCAACCTTGTCTTAGACCATTCATCTGTGCAAGGAAAGAAGACATAATTATGTCCATTATGTAATATACAACTGACAGTGTTATTAAGCATAGTCTGAATCCAATTTGTTATTTTTTCACCAAAGTTAAATAGTTTAAGGGAACACAATATGAAGTCTCTTTTTATCGTATCGAAAGCTTTTTAAAATCAATACAGATCATAGTACCCTTAATATTATTTTTCTCTGTGTACCTCAAAATATATTCAATTAATCGTCTGGAGAACTTCCCTTATTCTAGATGCAAGTGCTTTTGCCGCGATTTTATAATCTATATTCAAAAGTGTTATTGGCCCCCAATTGTCCAGTTTATTTCTTGGTAGTAATTTACCTTTATGTAATAACGTAATTATCCCACGCTTGAGGGATGAAGAAAGCTCCCCCTTTTCGTATGACTTATTAAATGAGTCTACGATCATTTTACCGACCGATTGCCAATGGACTTGAAATTCTGCAGTAAGTCCATCACACCCCGGACTTTTGTTATAAGAAACTTTTTAAGTGCAGTTATACATTCTTCATTGCAGTGGCGTAACCAGAGGTGGGGGGGGGGGGGGGGGGGGGGGGGGGGGGGGGCAGGGATTCCCCCCCCCCCCAATCAGAGGCCATGCCCCCCCAAAAGAAATATGATAAAATACAATGTTACCCATGACAGTGCAGTACATGCCCTAATTTGCCCAGTGGCTTGACTGTTAAAGTAAGAAATAACTAAAAAATAGCTCTAAAATGGTATGAAATACCTACTTTCAGACCAAATTAAGCTAATTTTGATATTAAAAGGCAAAATTTTTCTCGAAACGAGAAGTCCAGCAGAAGTCACCAGAGAGTTTGCCATTCATTTCCCAAACACTCACGTACTATCTAGAAATACACCTACAAAGGAGTATTGAAAATATTTGGTAAACGGTACAAGCACCAATATGAATAAAAAACATTCTGTACGACTAAGATATGAAAAGTGGCAGGACACAGTAACACATTGATAACGTGCGGCGTGCACTTCAGAGGGATCCCAGAATAACTGCTCGTACAAATCCCTTACAACATATTCCAAGGACATCATTTTTGTTCCTCAGCCTCTTTTAAACAACTCTGGTCAAATGCCCACCCCAATGTTTCTAGATCGATGCCCATGGTTAGACCAATGTTAGTATCGTTTTGACGCTCATAATCATTCTTTCAGTAAAATTGGCACAACATCGATTTTGGGTAGCTTTGATAAACCGGTCATATCTCAGGATTGACAAATCCAAATCAGATAAAATAAACGGCATCTGAAAGCTGAGTGTTTTCCCTTTCTGTGTGTATAAACATATTACACCAAACTTTAGGACTTCATGGTCAATAAGTTGCGCAAACATGTGCACAATTTTGTTAGGGACACCCTGTATATGGTGTATTTTAACTTAATTATATACACATGACACATGAACTACAGTTAATATCATCCATAGAATTAAACATATATTGAAATATTGATTTGCTTATGATGCCAATTTCTAAAAAAGTTATTAGCTGAACTAAATTCATGACAACTGTCATACAAGTGAAATGAACATTTGTTGATGTTATCAAATGGTGCACTTTATTTATAATAAAGTTGAACAATTTGGGCTGTCATCATAAAGCTCGTATCATATAGGTATCATATCAATGTTTCAAAGGTCTCACATCAGTGTCACATCATATCAACTTCTGCAATTAAATGTATTCACAACAAGACTTGTTGGCTATCTTGTGTTGACAAAATGTAATGGGAAAATATAACATAGAAGCAAGCAAACATTATTACCAAGTACTTATACACAAAATTAACAAGCAAGCATATAGAAAAATATTTGATATTAGAGCAACTTGTGCCATTTGGTAATACACTGATACTTATTTATTATTAGCCCTGCAGCTAGTACCATTTTGTTAGAAAGAATCAGTTGACGATTGCACAATATCATTTTTTTAATGTTACCAATATGCACAATGGAAATGCTCTAATCATTATGTTCCCACTTCCTTAAAACTTTTGGACCTATAAATTGACATTTCGCCAGTAATAAATAATTTAAAATGTTTTAAATTGCTGACTATGTGGTCCACTTACAGCGGTATGAAGGCTATAATATGCCCTTGGGGCATCATTATGTCCTTTGCAGTCTTGAAAGTGGACCACATAGTAGGCAATGGATACATCCTTAGATGATTTATTACCGGCGAAATGTCAAATCATAAGGTCCAAATGTGTTAAGGGAGTTGGAACATATTGATACATTGAACACTATTCTTGTGTTTGGTTGTGTTTTTTCCTGAAACTGAAATTACATATAGTGAACATGTTTTGCCTTCCAGAATACAAATGCTGGAGTTGGTATACTCATCTTCTGTTTTTCAATGGGAAGTTTGAAAAACCACTGCATCTAATACATAGACAGTCAATGATGAGCGGTATTCTAAAATTAAACGCAAATACCTTGATTGCTTCTTTCTTGTCCGTGAACATGTTGCCATGGTAATGAGAGATGAAAGAAATGAAGATGGTTCTAAGCCCCAAATGCTGTAAGAAAAAATGCACCATAACACCAAATAATATACACCTTTGGCAATGAAAAGCACTGCTCTACAGCTCTACACACAGACAAACCTTCACCTTGTAGTAGGGTGAGTTATAATTAGGCAAAATCTTAATTTAATTTTTTTTTTTTTTGAAACAATTTCAAACATTTGAAAAATTTCAAAAAAAAATTAAATTTCAAAAAAAAAATTACATTTCAAAAATGTCCCTAAAAATGTCAACATTTTCAAAATTCATATTATTAGTTTAAAAATTCAAATCATTATTTTAAACATAAAATTTGCCATTTCTGGTTTAGTCAGACCTAAAGAACAGTTTTTCCCATGGCCTTATGTTGTGATTAGTAAATGATTAATAGCTTATTAATTATTAATGTTAATTGCACGAAGGTTGCCAGATCATAATAATAGGATCTGTGGGTGAGGGGAGAGCTGAGGAGGGGGCACTTCATTCAATGTACCTACGGCACATATTCTCCTGACCACATTCCGACATACATGGGCGCACTTCGATCAGCAGCGCGTGCCTGCTTGAAAAACAGAATGTCGCTAACCAATCAGAGCCGTGAGGTCGAGCTTACGTATTGCACACCACGGATGTCCGTTGCACCATTTTTGGGGGTGAGGTTGACCTCACCTACTTTACGCGAGGTCAACCTAGTAAAATGGATTAAGGGTTGGAAAAAGATCGCATTATATGCCTTTAAGGTGTATGTTCGATCAATTTTTGTGGTTATGGTTTTTTTTCACATCAAGATATTTTGATATCAGAAGAATCCCCATATTTTGCTCATGTGTAAAATCTTAAGGGCGAGAAATGTTAAATTTAGAAATTGTAGGCTAACATGTGGTGAATAACTGCCAAAGGTATATAAACCACCCGTCAGTTTGTGTACTACTTTAATGGGGAAAATGGGAAAATTTCTTGTGACTTTGTGCTTCTAAAAGAACCATTAGAGTTATGCAACTCAAACTTTGGAATGCGACAATTTTAAGAATGACCTTTCATGGAAAATAGAAAACGTCAAGTTGAAAATTGGGCCAGCAATCAGGACATCTACCTTTAAGATCAAGATTTCTTATTGCTTTGCTCCTGTGGATCCTTCAGCACTTTAAATAAAATAACACTTAAACGTGTTATTTTATTAAACCTTCACCATACCAAATAATTTGAGCTCCTAATAATAGCACCAGATCCGAGTCAAGCAGTTATAAAAGCTGTCGATAGACTACTAAATAGCATTTTAGATAATCAATCATTGCACTTAGTAGATTCAAAAACATTGGCTGATCGGTTATTGATTTGGACCTGTTCCATTTAACGTTAGAGGAACCACAATGAAATGGTAAACCGGTCAATGTAGGTGAATCTACTAGAGTTCTGTGAGTAAACACCAAAAGCTAAAACAAGCTTAGCAAAGTATACATAGTTTAATTGTAAATTATGTAGAGAATCAATCCATGTTATATTGCAGCATTTTTGGCAATTCTCTTTATTGGTAACCATGTGACGCATAAAATGGCAAAAACATTATTAGGTGATGAGTAAACTCTGTTCTGTAGGTAAACAGACCCTCTCAGTTAGGGTTTGTCAGGTTTTCTTTTTTTTCTTTTCTTTTTTTTTTGGGTTTTTTTTTTGGGGGGGGGCGGGCGTATAACAATTTTTCAATATTTCAACACAAAAAAAAAAATTAGAATGTTCAAAATAATTTCAAAACAATTTTGTTTAAAAAAACAAATTTGAAAATGTAATATATGTGTGTTCAACCAATTTGTTTTCTTCATCCCTTTACTGCACAATTTTAAGTCTATGGTTCATCAGGTTACTAAGAACAATATTGCCTTATTTCTTTATTTTCATATGGATACTCTTAATTTGTGTATCAAAAAATAAAATTACAAATAACAATTATCATATGATGTCATGTGTTCCAATTTTCCATTTAAAACCCTATATCCTCACCAGCATCATCATGTCTGGTCATGATCTCAACTCTGCCAAATTGATCTGACAAATCAGATACAGTCCGTGAGAACCTTTTATCAGGCCCCGGCCTCATACCTGCAGCTGCCACTACCCCTGGTGCCTCATCAGTATCTGCTTGGTTTGTTACAGATGGTCTGACATCTATGAGAGAGCGGGATTTACGTCGGTCATATGGTCCAGTGTAGTCAGTGAAACAGTTGGCTGGTACCCAACCAACTCTCTTTGAGTAGGTATATTTATCATGACTGGTACCCAGTGTTACTCTGAAATTACCCAATAAACAACGGAATATTCAAATGTATACCATAAAACGGGGTGGATAGGGACAGTTTTAGCACTCTCTAGATTGTAATTTTGTCCATGTTGCCTCATGACCCAAACTTTTCAAATGTTAGCGCATATTATGTCCACCTATAATTCCTTTGAACTGCCCCTATAAAATATTGCAAATATGTGATGGGTATATTTTTTTTCCTTACAAAGGTTGGTGTCCCTATTCACCCAAACGTCAGGGTCAATAGGGACAACATTATTCGGGTAAGGAAATCACTAGATTGAAAGAGTTGTTACCTGTTTTATTCTACATATGGGTGTATATGGGTAATGAGTGAGTTTAAACAACCCAAAAACGATAACTTTTAAGTAGTTTATACCACCATAATTATTCAAAATAATGTCTTGACAATATCTCTTAGACGTGCCAGTTAACAAGGAAATAAATACTTGCCTGATTTAGGTAAAGAGTTATTTAGGTGCTTGAAGATCATAAAATATGTTACTCTTTGAATTGAGCTTTAAATTGATATGGTATCAATTCAGTATCAAATGTTCATCTTTTCTACAAATATGGTGGTAAATATTATAGCACCTTCATCTCTCGGAATATTAGCAGAATTATCTGGCACACTTTCGGAGTTGATTTATAACATATTAAACAATTATAGTATCAGTTTTAACAAGAAATATAAACATTTCTGGTCAACAATGGCACAATAACAGCTCAAAAATTGAACCTTTCAATCAAGCGTTTATAGAAATGTGTCAATAGAATTTACAAATATGTCACAGTCATTTTGACTCAGGACAGCGTCAACCAAAGAAGATTTTAAGGATATCCCACAATGCATTGCGGGAGCACCAGCCAACTAAGGCTTTTTCAAATGATGCATTTTGTGGAGCTCTTAAGTTTTAAAAATAAGAAAAAGGAATACTGAGAAAGCTAATTCATTAATTAATGTAATCTAGAATGGAAGAGCTCCAATGATGAATGCTCCATGATGCCATGCTTTTGTGCATATGTCTATGGGAACCAAGACGAATTGGAGACCACATTGAAGGCATTTGGCAAAAGACGCAATGCATTGTGGTGGTGTCTTTAAAATCTTCTTTGAGTGTCAACTATGCATCCAACAACCAGGTCAAATAAATCTTCACAATACCTATGATTATATCTGTCTCTATTGGTTTTCTGTCAGTAGTTACTGTCAGTGATCCCGATTGGCTCAATAGTTAAACAATCCCATTTCTAACCACTTAGAATAAGTTTTAGAAGCCATGAGGTTATTTTTCTTCCTTACCTGACATGCCAGGTGCCATCTTCAAAATCAATCTCTGTTAACTCCACCGTTTCCCCTCTCTTTATCTCGATTTCATGTGCAACCCTAGGCTGGTAATCCTTGATGGCAACATACAACTTGCCTTGAGAAAGAAAATAGGAAAATAGTGTACTTTAGGTCCCATCCATAAAGGGGCATTGAGAGATACGTATGGGAGTGCGCCCTCAATTGTCCTGAAAATCATTTTTTTTGCATCAAAGTAATATACTTAGGCATATATATAGATGAGGTGACCGTTGTTTACATCAGTAGTGTTTACAAATTGATTAGCGCCTGGTCTAAAGACATGCTAGAGGTACTAGTCCATGACTACTGCATACATACTATTTGAAAGCAAAACACACATCACTGAGCGCCAATTTTAAAAGCACATGCCCTTATGGTGCGTACGCACACTGCAGGGCAACCAGATTTAGTACCTGGTCTCTCACTGTGCTTAGGGATGCAAACCATGACTACTGCACTATTACACCGTAAGCATGGTAAGTAATGATCAATCAAGTGTGAATTAAAGCACATTCCCTATAGGTGCGCACGCATACTACCGGGCACTACGTCACCGGTCACACCATCTATACTAACTACAATCTGAAACAGTTTACCAACATTCGCCGTTTATCATATAAAATTTCATGATTTTCTTAGTTTTGATATGATCATATCGAAACTCAGGTGCTAAATTCGAAAGTTATGCATCGTTTTACTCACGGACTTTCGCTGCAAATCTCAACCAGGAAGTGCCGTTATTTGCTTATTTTGGCATGAAGGCGATGTTGGAATTGTATGACATTTTTGATTTGGGCTATGTTGATGATTATCTTTACGTTATTTGGTCATTTAGTATATCGATACATCTCTCAATGCCCCTTTAATAAAGTGCATCTTATATAGTCCTCCAAAATAGTAACTGACCAGGTAATAAATACGCTCCATAACTCTACAAATATGGTTCCCTCTTTAGCCCTAATGCTCTTGAGTACTACAAAGTACGGTTTTCGATGAGGTAATCAACCGAGCCTATATATTGAGCGCGGTATACTGCCTAAACGAGTAGCTGAAGGCCATGACTTGCGTAGGGGGTCCGAGGTTCAGGTCCTGGGGTGATCCCTGGTAGGGTTGCGGCGATTTATTTGTCCATTTTCCCTCAAAAATTGAGCTATCGGTTAAAAACCTGGTTTGGGGTTAGGGTTAAAGAGACATCGTTCGCAGAAATTGGTTAATAAAGTTTGAGCATTATAATAGATCGAACTCTTTTACCCATTGGAGCGAAAAATTGTTATTGTCAGGAATTGCGTTGGGCAACCATGGTTACCTCCGACCAATCACGTGTCACTTCCGGGTTGTTTTTCATGCCCGCTCCAATTCGGTGCCCAACATCTCATTCGCATCTTTGTCTTTGTACCGAGAGGATATCAAAAATAATTTTCAATGCAATGTACATGTATTATAAACGTGCCGAATACTGGCCAAAATATTGATTGATCAATGTACATGAATTTTAAACATGCTGAATACTGGCCGAATTATTGATTGATAAAATACTCTTGGTTCAAGACTAAGATGCTACTACTCTATTCCTGACTGATGGGCTCTTCAATTTTCGATATCTAAGGGTAATAACGCTATACCGAAAAGAATGAAACATAGGGCTATTTCCATTTTTTCTGTGGGGCGAGGGGGGGGTATAAGGGGTATAAGGATAGGCCTGTAAGTGGGGCAAGGGGTATAATGCTCTGTGTACAGTTTCAAAGTCAAGGTTCACATCAAATTAAATCGCAGGTGAAGTTGATTTCTTCACTAAAGTAAATTTGACTTGTTCACACCCTCACTCTCCTACACTCTTAATTCTTCATGGTTATTTTTTCCGTGGTCATTTTTAATCAACTATATACGTGGTCGATTTGACTGCATTCGTGGTTGAATTGACTACAGATGACCAGTTATTTTGACAACGGCGGCGACAATAGTCAAATCAATTTGACCACAGAAAGTGTAGAATTAGCCACTAGATCGCTAATTTGCATATTTTACTTATGCCTTATATGAGCTGAGTAAATTGTGCAAATAGTTCATTAGCATAATTGAAATGGTACAAAAATTAGCACCGGTGCTCGTTTGTACCATTTCAATTATGCTCATGAGCTAATATGCACCTTGTAGGGGTCACACCACTAAATAGAGCTCCATAGGGATATATACAAAAACACTGATATAAAACTCTGTTTTAGACCACTAAATTGCGAAATTAACCCCGTAGTGTCATTTTTTTCTTAAAGATGATCACATTTCCCCACAAAAAAGTGAAAAAAATAGGTAGGTGAACCTGCTCGATTTGCCAAAATATGCCCATGGAGTTGACTACCTCTCTGACGAGCTTGGAAATGTCGCCGTAATCGCCAATGTTTCCAGTAAAAAGCACCAATTTGAAAGATTTCTCAAAATTTACCTACATGATATTCACAGTTTATAGTCAGTCAGGGTGCATGTAGGTGCCTCTCTGTTCATGATTTTTTTTAGAAAGTAGATTTTCTTACAAATTTACATTTCTGATCATAAATCGTACATACATTCCAAGTTACAGAGCGATACGATTCCTAATTACCTCAAAATCATGATTTTAGAGTGAATTTAGAGTGAAAATATAAACTGTCGTGTTAACCCGACAGTTTATTTTCACTCTAAAACCATGATTTTGAAGTAATGATGAATCGTATCGCCCTGTAACTTGGAATGTATGTACGATTTATGATCAGAAATGTAAATCTGCAAGAAAATCTGCTTTCAATTTTTTTTTCGATGTTGAGGGCGTTCCCTGGAAAGATCACATAATATACCTTTAACCCTAACCCCACTAGACCATACAAAATCATCCAAAATAAAACTATCTCCACGCGCGTGCTGCTGCATTGGCTTGATTACGTCACCTACCGCAGGCATCTGTGGCCACGAAAGTTTGTGGCCACATATGCGCTGGGGAATTAGCTCAGTTGATAGGGGCACAGACTGGGGTACGAATGGTCCCGGGATCGAATCCCGGGGGGTGCTCGGTGATTTTTCGGGTTAAAAAAATTGTACTTTTCCCCCCTCCCCCCGATACACGCAAAACATAGCCGTGGGAGTTAGGGTTAAAACACACAATTTTTCAATGTTCCATAACCCTAACCCCACTAGACCATACAAAATCGTCCAAAATAAAACTATCTCCACGCACGTGCTGCTGCATTGGCTCGATAACGTCACCTACCGCACGGATATGTGGCCACGAAGTTTGTGGCCGCATATGCGCTGGGGAGTTAGCTCAGTTGATAGGGGCACAGACTGGGGTACGAATGGTCCCGGGATCGAATCCCGGGGGGTGCTCGGTGATTTTTCAGGAAATGACCTGAACACAAATGTCTCTGTTAAAATATTAAAAAATCATCATTGCATCAATTTTCTTGGACCTGAAGAACGCTGATGTGTCTGTCAAAATTCACACTATATTAATTTCGCCATAACATGTAGTAAATACCCTAATTTTAAACTGTAATTTACAATAGGTCTCCCGTTTCAGCATAGAAACGGGCCAGTTTTGGACTTTTGCCTCAAAGGGGGTAGGGCCAGACGTTATTTAGTGGTGTGAAACCGTAAGGCTTGTAGATTCGAGCCTTACACCTGCATATTCGTGCCCTTCTCTGCAAGCTCTGCACATAACTGATACAAACTACAAATCCTAATGCTCCTTCATTTGTGTACTGTCGTGGCAAAAGGATGCAGTTGTCGGTAAAATACATTTTGAGATTTTATTATAATTAGTATTATTATATTATGAGATGGAATTAGGCATGGAAAAACCAAGAAAAATAAAGATAATTTTACAGTTCTCTTTCTTCATCAAATCAGAATGCAGTAAGGTGTCATTTTGAAGCATTCAAACAGCTCCCTTTGTTGGTATTAAGATCTCAACTTTTTAATTGAGAGACAACTGCACTTTTTTGCCGCGACAGTACACATTTGGTAACAGTAGTTTCTAAATTATATCAAGCTTACCATTGTCATCTCTCCTAAAGGGGTCTTCAGACATCTTAAGATGATCACTGTAAGAGGTCTTGAGAGGCGTACTCTTCTCTGCAGCCTTTGTGTCTTTTGGAAGAGTTCCATCTAATCTGGGGTTATCCTCTTGTTTGGTTTCATCAATCTTCGCATACAAGTTTTGGAGGGGGTTGCCTTGTTCTGCAGCCTTCATGATTCCCTGTTGGAGCTTGTCATCTGATCTTGTGTAATCCTCTTGTGTAGTTTCAGCAATCTTCGCATACACATCTTGGAGGGGATTGCCTTGTTCTGCAGCCTTTTTGATTCCCTGTTGGAGCCTGTCATCTGATCTTGTGTTATCCTCTTGTGTGGTTTCAGCAATCTTCGCATACAAGTTTTGGAGGGGATTGCCTTGTTCTGCAGCCTTCATGATTCCCTGTTGGAGCTTGTCATCTGATCCTCTGTTGATATCTTGTGTGGTTTCACCAACCGTTGCATACAAGCTCTTACTCTCAGTCTCTGTTATGTATTAAAATTAATCATTAAATCATTTCTAGCAAAAAGGGGTCATCCAGTGATAGCATGTTCATAACTGAGTCAATGTAGTCAATTATTAATGGACGACCATCGACAAAAACAAGCACAACAAATTGGTACGTTTACTGAACGAATGTCTACACCAGGCCACTAATACATTTTAGGTAACATTTTGAGGGACTTGTGGCATCGCAGGTGTAAGAGTAAGACCACTTTTTCAGCACTCTAGTCACCGTGAAACTTTGGTAGTATTTATGTTTTTGGGTAAGATCACATCAAGAAACCATTTGCAACCGTGCCAAATTTGACAGTGTCCAAGATAAATGACTTTAAAAAAGGTAACTTAATAAATAAGCGCCCACCCAAAATACCATTGCTCCCTAGGGCAGGGCTTATATAGGGATAATATGGTAATATCTATCCCAGCCTTGAATTAAGTGATTGGGCACCAGGTCCATGGGGATGTTAATACAAGAATCAGGGGCAAACTGAAGAACCAGGCACAATTTTCAAAATATAAGATCAGTTCACACTTAACAAATAACAATCAAACCTTTATACAAGGCAGCCCCATTTTTAAAAGTATGACCATAGCTACCCTCATGCAATGCGCAACGGCTTCAAGTCCCCATCTTACCTAATTTATATCATAACCCTAACCCTACCAAATACCACGACCCATCCTGTTTCTATAACCCTGTGTGGAAATTTTTTGATGAAATAATGGACCCAGCCTATATACTTAGCCTTGACACTTTTGGCATGCTGTGGAATTCTGTACCATGTGTGCCGGAGGTTCATGGTTCAAACCCGGGGGGGGGGGGGGGGGGGGGGGGGGTTGCGGCTATTATTTGGGTCCATTTTCGCCCCACAGAAAAATTACTGAAAAAAGGAGGGGGTAGTGTTAGGGTTAAATAAATCATAGTCTTGTGATGATGTAAGAATGATTAACATGTACATTTGACACACTGATAATAATAATGACGATGAAGGTGATCATTGATGATTAATGATATGATGCTGGCATGATCTGAGCAAGACTAAGTTGTATGATGAAATAATACAGTACGGTCCTAAAGAAGTTAGTTAGTTTAACGTTGGTTAACCAATGCCATCTGCAGATATATATATATGCGTACTGTCATGGCAAAAGGGTGCAGTTGTTGGTAAAATAAGTTTTGAAATATTGATGAAATTAGGCATGGAAAAACAAAGAAAATAGAGAGAGCAGTATCCAATCTTAACCACAAATGTGTCCTTTTGAAGCATTCACAAAGCTTCTTTTGTTGGCATTAAGATCTTTACTTCTTCTTAGAGAGACAACTGCATACTTTTGCTGCGACTGTACACGTATTTAGTGTATAAACTTTGGTGGATAAATCATTAGTGCCATCTTACGCACTTATGCTCGTAGGTAGATAACTCATAATGTAATCTTAGGTTAAAGGTATATTATGTGATCTTTCCAGAGAATGCCCTAAACATCGAGAGAAAAAAAATGAAAGCAGATTTTCTTGCAGATTTATATTCTGATCATAAATCGTACATACATTCCAAGTTACAGGGCGATACGATTCTTAATTACTTCAAAATCATGGTTTTGGAGTGAAAATAAACTGTCGGGTTAACACGACAGTTTATATTTTCACTCTAAATTCACTCTAAAACCATGATTTTGAGGTAATTAGGAATCGTATCACTCTGTAACTTGGAATGTATGTACGATTTATGATCAGAAATGTAAATCTTCAAGAAAATCTACTTCCTAAAAATAAATCATGAATTAGAGGGCGCTGTCTGGAAAAGATCACATAATATGCCTTTAAGAGAGTTCATCTTAGGGAGAAAGCTTTTTATTGTAAGCAGATAACTCAGTTATACCTTAGGTATTTAGTTTATACTGTTATCTTAGGTAGATAGCTGAATAGCATTATTGGTACAATCATAAGATGTACTCTTATAATTAATGTATATTATTTAGTTCTGATGGGTTTTATGGTTATTATTGTATTGCATTACCTATATTTACTAGTATAATACTGACCAGTCCCTTAGATCTATAAATCAATGCTCTAGTTATTCTCAAAGCTTACATTCCTCCCATTTGCATATAACCTCCGATCTCTTGTCTGGCCTTTCCTCAGCCCATGGCCATACATCATATCTAAGCTACTTGAATTGCCCAACCCAATATCTCTCTCTCTAGTTGTGTTTTAATGTACTACTGACTGTACTGGTGTTAGTATGTTCTGCTGCTATATTAAATTTCCTAATGAATGTAATACTTACAGAGCAGAGTTTCATTCATTAGTCAATATAAGTTCAACAGTTATATCTTAGGTAGATAGCTCATAGCACTATCTTAGATAGATAGCTCATAGCGCTATCTTAGATAGATCGCTCATAGTGTTATCTTAGGTAGATAGCTTATAGTACTATCTTAGATAGATAGCTCATTGTTCTATCTTAGGTTGTAGATAGCTCATCTTACGTAGTTGGCTTATTGTGCTATCTTAGATAGATAGCTCATAGTGCTATATTATGAAGATTGCTTATAGTGCTTTCTTAGGTAGATAGCTCATTGTACTATCTTAGGTAGATAGCTCATAGTGCTATATTATGAAGATTGCTTATAGTGCTTTCTTAGGTAGATAGCTCATTGTACTATCTTAGGTAGATAGCTCATAGTGCTATATTATGAAGATAGCTCATAATACTATCTTAGATAGATAGCTCATTGTACTATCTTGAAAGCTCATAGTGCTATCTTAGGTAGATAGCTCATAATACTATCTTAGGTAGATAACTCATAGTTCTATCTTAGATAGCTCATAGTGCTATCTTAGGTAGTTGGCTTATTGTGCTATCTTAGATAGATAGCTCATAGTGCTATATTATGAAGATTGCTTATAGTGCTTTCTTAGGTAGATAGCTCATTGTACTATCTTAGGTAGATAGCTCATAGTGCTATATTATGAAGATAGCTCATAATACTATCTTAGGTAGATAGCTCATTGTACTATCTTAATAGCTCATAGTGCTATCTTAGGTAGATAGCTCATAATACTATCTTAGGTAGATAACTCATAGTTCTATCTTAGATAGCTCATAGTGCTATCTTAGGTAGTTGGCTTATTGTGCTATCTTAGATAGATAGCTCATAGTGCTATATTATGTAGATAGCTCATAGTACTATCTTAGGTAGATAGCTCATAGTGCTATATTATGTAGATAGCTCATAGTGCTTTCTTAGGTAGATAGCTCATAGTGCTATCTTAGGTAGATAGCTCATAGTGCTATATTATGTAGATAGCTTATAGTGCTATCTTAGGTATATAGCTCATAGTACTATCTTAGGTTATAGATAGCTCAAGCATATCTTAGAGGATAGTTAGCTCATTGGGCTACCTTGGGAAGATAGCTCATAGCGCTATCTATAGATTCATAGTGTTACCTTAGGTAAATAACTCATTGAGATATGTAATCAATTAAATAGTATACAAATACTACATGGTAGAGGGGAAATAGTGCAAACTATTCTCCCGAGGTACTGGCTACGGGCCTATCACCCCGAACCCGAAGGGTGAGGGGTGATAGGCCCGTAGCCAGTACCGAGGGAAAATAGTGTGCCCTATTTCCCCGATCATACCATGTAGTATTTGTTTTATTACACCTCACTGTGACTCTGGGATGAGGTTGTAGGGAAATAGTCAAAATTAAACTATTTCCCTAGGGAAATAGTACTTGTGATAGGAATTGGCCAATGAATTGCCGTGATTAGTTCATGAATATTTATGAGGTGTAATAACTTATATGATTATCTTGGGTAAGTAGAATATATTTCATATTTCCTGTCACTAGTTTAGAATAACAGGAAGAAAAAAGTGCTATAATATTTACCATTCTGCTTTTGGTACGACTCTTCAAGGCGCTCAACTATGTCATCTATTTTCGGCCTGATCTTGTGGTCCGCTTGCCAACACTGGACGAGCATGTCTCGGATGCTCTCTGGACAATCTTGTGGAATTTCCGGTCTTTCGTCTTTGTGTCCCACGGTCCACATGACCTGATATGCTGTCATTCCTTCAAAGGGTTCATCACATGTATGCAACTCCCAAACCACTATTCCAAATGAATAGATATCAGACGCAAATGAGAATTCATGATCTTTGAAGACCTCTGGTGCCATCCATCGAATTGTGCCTCTCTCCATAGCCGTCTCCATGGTCGCTTTCATGTTCTTTGCGATTCCAAAGTCACACAATTTCAAGACGTCTCCACTGGTGATAACAAAGTTCAAAGATTTGATGTCCCTGTGCGCCACATTCTCTTTCTGGAGGAACTGAATTGCATAGGCAGCATCCATGGTCCAGATAATGAAAAGCCTTCCTGCCAACCGGGAGATATTATTGCTCCTTGTTTTCTTCAAGTAGTCGAAGAGTGATCCCTTTTCTGCCAATTCTGTCACAATGCTCAAGGGCTTTCCAGGTGACATCACTAATCCGATGAATTTGATGATGTTGCGATGCTCCAAGCCTTTAAGAAAAATGATTTCCTTTGGTATTATCTTTTCTTCCTCTTCAGTTGTGTACTTTAGAAGCTTCACTGCAACATCAATTGGTTCATCATCTAGCGTTTTTAACTTGCCTTCATAAACCTCACACGTTGAACCTCCTGCTATGCGCCGTCCCACATCCAAATTACATTCTAGTATACTCAGATTCTGGTATAAATGCTCACTTTTTCCCCGAGCTGATCTACCCTGTTTAGTGACTTGTAGATTTGCCATCATTTCTTTGAACCAATGGTATGGTTGAAGTGCTATGAATAAACATAATGGAATGGATGGAATGGAAAGTCAATTTAAATCAAAATGGAATGCTTTTTGATGCATGAATGACATGATTGTGAATATGACTTGTGTGAAATGCAAGAAGTTAGAATAAAATGTGAATGAAGTTTGAATTCGATTCGTATGATTTCTGGATACATTTGAAGATGAAGATGAAGGTGGTGGGGGGGGGGGGGGGGGGAGGATTTTTAGTTCACTTTAATCTTTCATTTTAAATGCCATGTCAGTAATTGTTGTACATTTAGTCTTATGTATGTAAGCAAAAATTCAAATGATGGTCAATCTTTCGGAAAATCCTAAAATTTAGGGAAAATGGCCATTTTAATTTTAGGTCATTTTATCGAAAATATTCAAAAAAGGTTATAAAAAGAAAAGGAAATCAGATTTTGGATTCATTCTTTTTGATTTCTAAGTCATTTGACAACCTCTTTAGAATGGAATGATGAACTTAGAGCCATAGTGGTTACAAAGTGTGTTTCTAGAAAGTGGATCAATCTGTTTAGTGGCAAAATGTGCTAAGTCCATAGTATTTTGGAAACAAAAAAGAGATAATAACAAAATAACAAAGGTTCAGGATTTCAACCAAACGCATCATTTTAGTTTTGTATGGGCATACCTTATCCATAATCATGCTAAATCCAACAAAAATCTAACAGAAGTACCGTGCCAGTGGACCCCCATTCTCCAGTCTCATCTCATTACTCAATCACACAAAGGTACAAATATATAGGCTCTGAAAAGATATTTTTGGGAGCGTGACCTCCGTAGCGTGATGCACCGTCACCAGGACTTACGCCGAGGCGTTCAGTGTTCGATTCCCGGGAACGACACATACCGTTTTTGCTGTCATTATTTGTCCGGTGTTTCCCCTCTGTAACTTTATTCCTCCAAACCCTCCATAAGGTAAAATACATTTTCAATTTTCGAACCCATTTGGTGTGATTTGTTGTGTACTTTTGACCGATACTTTATTGAAAAGCCATCACTTCATTCCCTATCAATATTGGCTTTTATCAAAGTTAGACAGCTAATTCGTTATGGGAGAAAGAAGTTGTGCATATACTATTTTCTTGATTTAAGTATAAGTTTAAATGGTTAACAATGTAATATTGTAATACTGTTTCGCGGGGTAACGGCGAATGGGAGCTTTTTTTAAAAGAAATTGTCATCATGATGAAGCTATTTTTTGCAGATTTTTGCGCTTTTGGTTCGTTATTTATTTATTTTCCGGCCATGATTTGGATCTCCTGGACCGACTTCCATGCCTCATGCACTACAAATTGATCGGAACACTTCGGATGTGTTCTCCGATGTTACGCTTTTTGAACACATTACATGTACATTTGCTCATAGACAGGATATTTGCTACGATTGCCCTCCTCACACCTCTCCCCCCCCCCCCCCCCCCCGACGCGTACCGCGACATGTGAGCCAGGGGGGCAGAAGTATGTCGTCCCGACAGTGGCGTAAATTTTCGTAAAAGGTTGCCCCAAATTTTTTCCCAGTCAGTCACCTCGTGAATTTCGCGTAAGTGGGGGGGGGGGGGGGGGGGGGGGGGGGGGGGGGGTAGGGTCAAAATTAAAAAAATTCCCACGGTCAAAAAAAAAAAAATTGCACGGTCAAAAAAAAAATCGCACAATCACAAAATTTCGCCCGGTCACAAAATGTTGCAGTCCAAAAAGCACAACAGTCAACAAATAATGCCCAATCCTCAGTGTTTTCGGCCTATAGGCCCTATTTGTTTCCTTATGCGAATTTAGCGTCCCGGTATTGCGAATTTAGCGTCCCGCTATTTGGAGCCGGGGGCAACTCCCTGCCCCCCCTTTTCTTTTTCTTCTTCTTCTTCCCCTTTTTTTCCCTTCCAAATCATATGGGGGTGGGGGGGGGGGCAATTGCCCACCCCTGTAGCACCGCGCCTGGTAAGCCCTACATGAACCAGGAGCCTAAATGGTCTAAATCAATGATCAGTGCTGACTAAAGAAGGCAACTGTGATTTGTTTTGGGCAACGGATAGAAGTTTTATACTTACCTAAGGTAATTAGCTTCAGTAGCAGCGGATTTTGTGCATGACTTTTGACTTTGTGTTGTGAAGCGGAGAGGAAAAGTTGGTGACGATCTCGCTTGATGAAGCATGATACATAGCTTGATACATAGCTCCATCAAGCGTGATCGCTTCATGAAGTGTGACGCTTGATCGAGCATTTGGTCCTGACTTGTGTTGTGAAAATTGTATAGCAATACAATTTATAAAACGTCCCTGAAAACGTCATGTTACAACCTAATTAAGCTTACCACGATAATGCGGGCCGATATATTCACAACTTCCTGGCTCTGGGCTAGTGCTGTATGTGTTATTGGTCTTGTCCCTCGTCTTGAAGCATGCTTGAAGTCGCACTGCATCATGTACTCTACTCCATGCCTGTATCAATGTCGTCGTCCATCCACAAACTACTAGTGTACATGTAGTGTTGTTTTTCGTCTGACTTCATTGTGCTAATAAATGTTCGTGTGTGGTTGTGGTGTAATATATGAATGGGTGTATGAGTTGGGGTGAGTGGTAATGAGTGGGTATATTTGTTCAGGGGATTTCCCCATCAAGTAAACACAAGGTTGCCAGCCTATTGGAAATCGCTCGGGTGGAAATTTATACAGGGTGTCCTAGAAATCCTGCAACTTATTTTGACAGAGCTCTAGTTTGACTTGTAAGCCATGGATTTTAATCATGTTTTAAATACATTCTGGAAACCTTAGAGATCTCCACATTTACGTGGTGAAATTACAATTAAGATTGGTTAATCTGTTTTCAAATCATGCCCATAAATGATAGGTATGTCGAAAACCTGTTCAACCGATTTGACAGAAAATGATGGTTATTGTTCAGCCCAGTTCACAAAACTTAATGATCTAATATTGACAGCGTTTAGTTTCACTTTCTCACCATAGATTGCAATCATGTTTATAGATCCTAGAAGCCTTCTCCAAAATAACATTGTGAATTAATAACCAACATTGTTGAATTGGTTTTGAAATCATGTGTGATCAAGGGATACCTACATCGAAAACCAGTTCAACCAATTTGTTATACCTCTACATTGCTATGTAGCATGAACCGTAAAAGTCTTCATCCAAATTTCTGTTAAGGCCCTTCACAATTGATTTTGAGTTTCCTCGTCCAAAATTTAAAATGGCAAAATATTTAATTATTTGATTTTGCATCTTTTCCTTTTAAACCGACAGTTTAATAGCAAATCTTGTATTTTTTTAATACTTTGATCACCTCCAGGGTGAATAAAAACCCAACATGGTTGTTATTCATAACATTGCTTATTGCTTGTTAAAGGGGCATAGATGTATTGATATACTAAAAAAAGCCCAAATCCAAAATGTCATACAATTCCTACATCGCCTTCATGCAAAATAAGCAAATAACGGCACTTCTGGGTTGAGATTGTCGCATGTAAAACGATCGCATAACTTCCGAATTCAGCACCTAGTTTCGATATGATCATATCGAAACTAAGAAAATCATGAAATTTTATATGATAAACGCAAATGTTGGTAAACTGTTTCAGATGGTAGTTAGTATATGCCTAAGTATTACTTTGATGCAAAAAAAAAAATGATTTCCAGGATAATTGAGGGCGCACTCCCATACGTATCTCTCAATGCCCCTTTAACTCCCTATAGCAGCCTATCCGGCTAAACTGGAAGCCCTCTAAAACCTAGAGGTTGTGATTCTTCATGGGTGTATTGTTGTGAGTAATGCCAGTAAAATACATGTGCCAGTCAAACCTGAGACTAGATACTAGCCTCAGAGTCAAACAGGCAAAATACCACTAAAACATGAAATAATTAATAATTAATAATTAAAAGTAACCGCATCCATTTATCAAAACCTGCAACAGGAAACTCAAAATCAATTGTGAAGGGCCTATTGCCTATTGGTGAAGTAGCAAAATCCAGTATTTTAATTTAAATTTCCCGGAGCAAAGTTGATTAAACTATTTAGACTTTTGCGTTATTATCTTAATTTTTAGATATTTGAATCATTGACCAACGATATTAATAAAATACATATAGGCCTATATTGTTCAGTGCTGCCCTGCAACACCGTCGATTTCTGTGAAATTGGAATCCGGTTGAATGTGTTTCTGACATGCCTCTCGTTCAAACCGGTGACATCTTGGATTTTATGTCATAAATAAAAAATGGAGATTTTAAAGTTTCCAGAATGTGCAAACACGATTGTAATTCACTGTGTTAAAAGTACAAACTAGAGCTCCTTCAAAATGAGTTGCAGGTATTCTGGGACACCCTGTACATTGGGCTACTTTTATACTTGGCAAAATTGGTCCAATATAGCATATAATTTGGTAACACTGACTGCCCGGTTGAGTTGAGCCCGTTGACCTGGGAAATCTTGATTTTTAGACGACGGTATTCAATACAGAAAACAAAAGGCTATAGAAAAACCCCATTCCATTCAAGGGCAAGGACTACGTGAAATCACAACAGAACATGGCAGCCTGTCCTCCATTTCAACTGAATAAACCCCGGTTTGATCAGGTTTGATACATTTTATAATAAGCTTATTATACTTTTAAACTTTATTATATGATCCAAGCCATGTATTACATTATTATTATAACGTAAACTAAGCTTATAAAAGTCATCACTCCTGTAACACGTATACCTTACGCAGTGGTTCAGTTCGTGTGGACGGAGCTTGAGGAATGAAAAGGCATTAGGTAGAGGTGGCCGAGCGGTCTTTTTCAAGGGGAGTTTAAAAAAATCACCCGACCAACCAACCCATTGCATAGGTCTGTTTGCCCGTTGAACAGGGTTTCTCTTTATTGTCACCTTACCCCAAAATTTCGGACTATCTAGCCCTAGGTCAGAAATCCTACAATGACATCTTAATTCAGTTAGGTTTAGTTATCGGATTCTATTTCCGTGGCTTAAGCTGATAATTAGATGTAAAGCGAGGAACACTTTTTCCGAGTTTCTTAAGGATTCTTTTCTCAAATGGTGTAAAATCATCCCTTTTTGGCCGAAAATCTGTTGAAAACTTTGTTCACACATTTTTAAACAATTCCTGATTTTTTCAGATTTGAGTGACATTTCAGTTTAAATTTTCTTTTTGTGCTAGCTATCACGATAGCTAGCTCTTATAGCCTGAATTCAAAATCAATATTCCAAGTACGCGTTATTTATAATGACTTCGAGTCACTTGGTTCAGGAAACCGTGACCAAATCGGTATAATTATCGACGGGTTATTGGTTGATCGAGAAGTGTGACGCTTGGATGCTATTGTGTATTGCATCAGGTCACTTACAAGCGCCGCCGAATCCATCTATGTCCATGGCTTTGATTGGACGAGAGATGTGTTCAGTTGTTTAGCGCCCGGGGTTGACTATCTGTGGTTGTCCGCAGTTGTTTGCCTAGCCTGTGGAAAGTATATTTACTCCGATAGGTATAAAGCGATAAATATCCACTAGCTTGTGGCAATGTTAGTATTTCTAAAGAAATGGAGGGGGAAAGCAAACATTAAGGACTGAGAATTTTAGGCAAATATAGAATAGATTAACGCTGTCCATGCGCGCGGTTATGCACACGCAAAATACAATTCACAAAATGTTTCACAAACGTATTTATTTATTGGCTTTCATCATCATATATTTCGAATCACCATGAGGAGAATTAATTAACATAAGTACAATCACGTCTAGTATTAGGTCAGTTTAATATTCTTGAGATAAGACTTTGAAAGTTTAGAAAAGGTTGTTGCAAAATCTTTTTTATATGGTAAAACCAGGGAGGTGTAAGGTAATATCACTCTGGTAAAACTAGCCGCATAGAAAGTGTAATGAAAGGCTAGAAAATGGTTGACTTATAATACATGATTAAGAATTCCTATTTATTATTATTATTAATTAGTTGTCCACACTGTATTAAAATACAAGTCTCACTCATAAATTAAGATTAGGATTGCTATCGAGCTTGAAGCAAACAAACTGATGAGTAAATCATCAAATTTCAAATATATAATGCAGTTCTCATAAAATTAACTTATGATTACTAGGTAATAAATACACTCTCAAAATAATGGGGGGGGGGGGCTCAAGGAAGTAACTTTAGGAATTTTGTGAGTGCTGTAATTATTGAACTATGACTCAAATGTCTATAAAAGTACATTAGGAACACACCATTAGAAGTACATTAGGAACACACCATTAGATACTCAGGGGGTGGGGGGGGGGGGGGGGCGTTGCATGGAAGTTTAAAAAAACACTTTGCCCACTATCCAGGAAAAAACAACAACTTTGCCCACCAACCAGGAAAAGAAAAAAGATGACTAACCCAATTCAATGTAAAGAAAAACAGTAAAACCCCTAAAAACAACAACTGTGCCGCCTTTGCTAAAAAGAAATAAAAGAAATAAATATATATTCCGCTACTTCGATGGCCAAAAAAAAAATCCAATCGAC